>JAVJIF010001486.1:0-401025 GCA_038442645.1 Agave tequilana
TGACAGTTACTTTTCCTCAGGCTTCCATATCAAAGCTGAGATGAGCGATGCTGAGATTAACATCACACCTCTAGCGTCCAGTTCATTGCTAAGTTCAACAATACACCTATGGCCATGACTTTCCCTCGGACTTCCTTGTCGAAGTCGAGATGACCAATGCCAAGTTCAAAATTACACCTCTAGCATTACCCTCACTGTCAAGTTTAACATCACACCTATGACAGTGACGCTTTCAGTTTTCCTGAATGAAGCTGAAAACACTCTGAGTCAAATTAATATCACACCTCTGACTCACATCCTTGTCAAGTTAACATCACACTTCTGACAAGATTTAATTCAACCCGTTAAGTTAATATCAGACCTCTAACGATAAAAGTTCTCCTAGATCCCCCGCGAGTCTAGTCTCACTTGTTATTCTTGTCAACAGAATAACAAGTCCACTTAAAAACATTGTTAGGTTAACATTACACCTCTAACAGTGTTTTCATAAATCCCCTGCTGAGTCTTAGTTAAGTTAATACTAAACCTCTGATGAAAACTCATTTGTAATCCTCTGTGGGGGTACAAATTTCACTTGTCATTCTCATTATAGATTGGCAGGTCCACAAGAACTATCCTACTCCTATCAAGTTAATATCACACCTCTAACAGCATTCTTGAATCCTGAAACAGGATTTTCCCCAAACTTTGACTCGTTAAGATTATTATCACATTTTTAGCAAGTCAAAGGTCCTTACTTCTATTTGTCTGATTTCAATGCGAAAAAGGAATCAAAGATAATATAAAAAGACAAGAAAAAGTGTCACTTTTATTATATTCAAACATATGAAAGTGATACAAGATGCTCTTTATACAATAAGATTGAGTGTTACAATAAAGGAGTACAAAGAAGTCCCTCTCTCAGTAAAAGGTTGCACTAACTCCTTAAGGCATTTACACTACTCCAAATACAAGATGTTTGGAAGAGCGCCGAAGAAAGACTGATCAATGTGAAGACGATCGGATGCTGATTACACCATGATGCATGATGTAAACATTGAAGAAGCTCATTACTGACCGAGAACAACGGTGTTTCTCGAGGTCGAAATGCAGAAGAATATTCTGATTCCACCCGACCAACTGGTGTAGGCCATGATCCTTCGTTGATGAACATCTCCACCACAAGAAAGTCATCTAATGAGCATGGGCTTTTCGCCGATGTCACTTCTGGAGGTAAGATTGGTGAAGGGAGGATCCGAGACCTTACAGGTGACGTCCTCTTCCCGTGACCTGCAAGAGGACCATACCACCACCATACACTATGACCATGACAACCCGGGGGCAATGCCTGTGCATCATGTCCAATAAGGCCTTGATGGATGTTATCAATTGCGCAAATCCTCCTCGCCCATGAACAGGAGCCTTGATTTCTCCAGTGCTCGCCCATCGAACAAGCTCGCTGGTCGAAATATCTCCCAAGGGCCCAGCGAAGATGCAAAAGGCTGACTGAGACCGCCATAATCTGCAAGGAACAAAAACCAGAAGGTTAAAATTCTATTAAGACAGAAACAGAAATGTAAAAGCAGACGCGGTTGAAGTGGTAAACTTCATACGCAAAAATGACAGTGCAGAAATTCTAAAGTTCTGTCAAGACAACAGCATAAAAACTGAAGGACAGACGCGGTTGAAGTTGTGGACTTCAGACGCGGATTTAACCAGCACAGATCTGAACGCGTTTGGTTTTAGACCCGCGTCCAAATAAGAGACGCAAGGTAGACCAGACGCAGAAGTCGCCACACCCGCGTTTGAGAAACAGGGGTTGCCACATCCAAGTCCGAAGGCCCCAAAAGAATTAAAATTCTTTAAGTCAAGAACATCAAACGCGGACTTTATATACAAAGCTCATGTCTCAAGATCCAAATACAGAGTTCATCACACTCGCATTCGAAGGATTTTGAGTTAAAATTCGCGGTCAATCAACTCACGCTTCATCAAGAAGTCTAAAAGACGCGACTTCCGAATAACGGGCGCATCAATCAGACTTCCAGAGAAAGATCAAGAGATCGACTCTCTTTGAGAGGCAAGAAAACAGAAACTCAGCGGGACTGAGTATTTCATGGCGACAAGCGGTTCCTACCGCAGAAGAAACCTTTAGAGGTTGAACTTTATGCATCAAGGCGCAGCCGTAAAAGGTACTTAAAGAGATGCCTTTTGATCTTGAAACACTTGACAGTGATAATCTCTGGAAAAGATTAAAGGAAAACATGAAAGCTTTGAGTTCTCGCTGTCCATTAGAACACATACCCTTGAAGAGAAGAAAAATAAGTTAAGACGAAGACCCTTAGAGCGCATGCTCTTAAGGGAAACAGTGTAAATAACAGACTGTTAAGAAGATGAGGCCTATTTATAGGCAAGCCATGAGGCTTACAATTAATGGCGTAAAAATCAGAGCCATCAGCCTTAATTCTGCACGAACATCAAAGCCTAATAAAGAGCTGACGCGTGGATTGCCGCTTCGGGAAACATCAGAGGACACAAGTCCCCAATCGTCAACGCCGACTTGGCATTTATAGGTCCAACCAAATCTTTAAGACGGGTGCATGTGACACTTAGGAGGTTGAGTCAAGCGCAGACTCAAAGGTCGCATCCTGAAATCCGCATCCTTTCATGAACCCGAAGGCTGCGTTCTTTTCATTCCTGCTAAAAGATTCACAATCGCGTCTCCTGGAGTGGTTCAGAGCCGCGTCTCCTCAGCGAATTGGGTCCATTCAAGGGTTGCGTCTTGAGTTCACGTCAACTTGCGAGATTTAAAGCTGCGTCCTGAAGTCCGCGTCCTCAATAACCAGCGAAATCCCGCGCATCGCTCTTGAGGAGCCCAAAACTGCGCCTCTACTGTAAGATGAACGTCACACTCCCATCGTGAACTCAGTACAGCCTGAGTTTGCGCCCTATCAAGGGACCAGAGCCGCGTCTCTATTGAGCCAATTCCGCCGTCCGCATCAACTAGCTGAGATCCGTGAGTCAGTTTTGAGGAGCCCAAGACCGCGTCTCCACTACATCCTGAATTCTGCATCCTGACAGAATCAAGGGCTGCGTCCATGGATCCGCGTCCTTTCATAAGTATGAAGGACGCGTTCCCTTTACTGAAGAATACAAATTCGCGTCTCAGAATAACGCCTTTTTGTCTTTAAGCCAGAGCCGCGTCCTTATCAAAAAGAAAATTTCGTGCTTCTTTGGTGAGCCTGAACATGTCTGCATTAGTGAGTCAGAGTCGCGTTTCCCAGAACCGCGTCTCCACTACAAATGAGAGCGGCATCTCGCTCAAGAACTCAGTTCAGCCTGAGTTATTATTCATGGTCGTACTCTATGAAAACGACTAAAGACTGTGTTTTCACAAACAGCCAAGGATTACGGTTATGAAAACCGAGTTCATCTACAGCCAGCAAAGAATCTGAAAGGATAAAGATGAGACAAAATTTTGAAGACTTTTATTATTTGACTCAAAAATGATAAAAGTAATATAGAGATTCTTAGTCGACAAATTGAGTGTTACACAAAAAAAAGGGAAACAATACAAAAAGGAGAAGAAGGCTAATAATCCTGCTTCGCCAAAAAACGGATTTGTTCCCGAAGGTGATGCATCTCGTGCTGACGTGCCCTTTCAGCCTCCACCAGAGCTTGGACCCGCAGCTCCTCCTCAGACAAAAATCTCTTTGTAGCCAGTTGCGCCTGAAGAGACTCCAATCTGGAGGAATGAGCAGAGAGGTTTCTTGAACCTGTATCCTAGCAGTTTCCAGCTCCTCCAGCCTTTTTCTAGTAGCAACAAGTTTCTGCTCATTGGTCTCGATCAAGGCTTGCCCTCTGGCAATGGTAATTCGAGCAATGGCGATAACACTGCTCTGCACTCTGTATGACGATTTTCAGATTCCTTAGAATCGCCAACAGTCTTTGGTGGTCAGCTTGAAAATGCTGGAGATGGCGGGCCTCTTCAGCTATTTGTTCCTCCATCTCCTTTCGCTCATGTTCTTAAGCGGCAAGAAGCTTACTCAGTGTCGACCGAGTCTCATCCATTGAGCCAGCATTCTCCAGGGTCTTGAGCTCCTTCAGGTGACTCCCCAGTTGCTCAACCAGCATCAGGCATGCCCTAGCTTGCGAAGGACTCCCAGTATGACCAATGTTCTCGATCTGATTTTTGAGAAGTATTTGGGCAAACTCGAAAGAACTGCCCCCAGAAAGGATCAGATCAACACAAGACCTCATAGAAGCAAAAAATTGTTGCACCATTTGACGTGCTAGCTCTTCCATGATGTCGTTACCCAGAGATAACCCTGCTGATGTACTCCCGGACCCCTTTTCCGTAACGGAATGAGAAATGGGTACCAGTTCAACATGTGCAGGGGTAAGATCGACAACAGGCTCGTCAGACACTGAGCTAGTCGCTAATACCTCTGGGACAGGTGTTGTCATAGCAACTTCCGCAGCAACAGAAGCAGCAGCAAACTCCACGGCACTGGGTTCCCCAGCCAACGTTTGAACTGTACTATCTTTTGCGCCAATGCTTGCCACAGGATCCTCTACTTGAGCTACCCAGTGCTCTCTGCAAACCACAATATTAAATGTCAGTGGTAACGATAAAAAAGGAGAATATCCAATACGTCAGTATTCTCTTACTAAGTTGAGGATCTGAAGATGGCAAATCGCTGGATAGGTCACGTGGGGATGAGGCCTCCCCGACCTCGACGGTTGCAGTCTCCTGAGGCATTCCGGTAACAAGAGCCTCAAGGCCCTCTTGCTGGGCCAACTCTTAGATCATCTCCTCAATGTGGGAAGAAGTTGTGGCTTCATTACCGGCAGCCTGCCTTGTAGAAGAAAGTCAGATAATGTTAGATCTCGTTCCTAACTTGAGGGGAAACCAGTTCAGGAGGGCAAAAAAAGCACCTTCAGTAGCAGCGATCATTGCTATTGGCGAAGCTGTCATAGGGTCGTAACCCTGTATCTCTTCCTCTGTGATGTGCGAGAATTTGCTTGTGTCCCGAAGAGCAGGTTCGTCGCCAAAATCGATCTCCTCGTCAGAGTAATATCCATGTTCTTCAGACGAGGAAGACGATAACTCGACACAGGTGGTCTCAGCGATCGAAGCTTTTACCGCCGAGGACCTCAGTAATAGGGCTAGGATCGATAATCCGCGAGGGTGGCATCAATATACCAGGCGACCCAGGCTGTTGCACCTCCACCCTTCCCTCGGGAACTGAAGAAGGCTCAGACTGAGTTGAAATTCCCGGAATCTCCATGTCATCACTCCCCACCAAGTCAACTTCGGGTCGCTCGACCTCTTCAGCCATGACGGGCTCACCCGCGAGTTCCCCCTCTTCCAAGATCACGGGGCCCCAGCTGCGTAGACCGCGAGGACGAAGGATGGGGACTTCCTCTTCCTCCTCCCCCTGCTCTTCAATAATAAGAGGAACTACTTTGGGCATCGGGCCTCAACCTCCGATTCCTTCCTAGCCTTTTTTGGGGCAGGCTCACCCTTAGAAGTGGAGCTGTGGGAAACGTTTGGACACAGCTTGTCGACTCTTTTTAACACAACTGCCCTTTAGGTGCTGCTGCACTTAATCCCATGATCTCATTCCTGCTTCCCCTCCTGTTTCCCTCTCGGCTGCCCGATATTCGTCCATAGCTCGCATACGTTTATTGGACTCCAACTTGTCCTTATAAGACGCTTTGATGCTCTTAATGCAAGAGGTATTTATTCCGAATACAGGCATCTTACTAGCCATGGAGTACCAGGTACAGAAGCTGAGGCTGGTATAACAATTAGGCGTCTTGTGAGGAAGGCTGAAAATAGTTTTTGTCCCCCAACCACGTTGTAGTACCATACCAGAGCACCTTCAAATAAATTCCCGCTGAATGAGAGGTCAGCATTGGGGTTGCCGATATACAATTGATCATAGCCGAACTGTCGAGCGAAACGACTCGGCATGTAAGGCTCGATCGTACATGAATTCCCTTGCCGAAAAATCAGATATCCAGGCCGAATATTGATCAGCCACCAGAAGACTCCCGATGGCAGCCTCATGAAATCATCTGGTCCCGCAAGGTCGGCGAATTTATCCCCGTAAGACGCGCCAGCAATCTCTAGGAAGCAACGGTCGAGTTGATAGTTCAAAGCGTTCAAAATTCACTTCCGAACAAAGAACATGTAGTTGGACCAGCTCGAATTCTCCAGCTTCTGTACGAAGGGAACAAACCCTACAGAAAAAGGCACTGCCGTCATCAGTGAAAGGCAGTGCATGACATACCAAGCCATCAGGTACGTATATGGGAGCTCGATCCTGGGGTTAGGACTTTTCACTCTTGGCCTTCCCTCCGAATCAAACTCTGGTATGCCCTCGGAGTCGACAATGGTCTCCACTTGGCATAGGCTTTTAACCAGAGCCCGTAACCCACTTTAAATTCTAGCCACCATTGCTGAAAGGAGAGCGATAGACTTTCCGTAGGAAGCAAAACTGTCGGGTATACTACATCGGCAACAATTACTTCACGTGGCAGTGTTGGCACCACACAACGTTTCAGCCACAGCATAAGGAAGCCCGCCAATAGAGCCGGTTAGAAATGGGAACTCCGGCCTGGTGATGAAAGCTTTCAAAGACCGTATCAGGTTTGAAAGTGTTCTCATTTGACTCCGTGGTAAAGAGCTCGCAGAGGCGTTGATCCTCTCAGCAATTTCCTCGTCAGTGCAAAGAGCCAGACTGATCACTGGGCTATCCTTCTCATTTATGCCATTGAATAAGTAGCTTGCCCAGGACATCTGCTTGACACCCCTGTTCCTCCAGGAGGATATTTGACCGTAGATGTGAAAGTGACACAACACTTCCCAATATGTCTCATACACCTGAGGATCCTCCTTTTTCAGGAGGTGAAGCTCCTCAGAAGTTGGGACGTATTCTTCATAAGGGGCATCTCCCATAACTAGCCCCGAGACTTCATACAGTTCATGAAGAGCGAGCCTCATCTCTCCGACTGGAGTAAAAAAATGTGCCCGTCAAAGGATTATAGCGCTCCAAGACACCATAAAAATTGTGGGAACTTTGCGGAAGGCCATACTGTACGGCCTGACCAAGTGGTATAACCCCACCAGTTGCAGTAGGGCTCCGAGCTCAACAAGGACAAATCCAATCATTCTATCCTACCAGGATTTGTTGGTAGAATGGACCCACCCAAGCGGACGAAAGTCGACCGGATAATCACCCCTAACTTGCATAAACTGATTAATGAAGGTGGCGCCAAGCTGAGGAGTTTCTCCTCTCGGATATTCAGGTCTGACAAACCCAGAAAATAAACCAAAGACCTCTTTCCCATGGCCAGCAGAGTGTATTTCTTTGGCACCTAATCTGCAGAGAGACACACTGGAGACAAACCGGGGAAAGATCCCAATCCATTGCAAGAGGAACGGACATGTGTTGAAGATAGGACAAGGAATACATCCTCTCCATATTGGGAAGAAAGAAGCCTCTTGTCCCCTATCTGACGAAGCCACTTATAATCTCCATCATGTAGAATCCTATCATCCGGTCAATGTCGTCACCAAAGAGGAAAACAGGCTTCCGTAACGGAATGTGGGAGTTCGTCTCGAATAGTCCGTCAGAATAATCTCCCGAAGGGTCACCATACTGGCCTTGGAGATCCTCTCCTTTGCTCCTTTGACTTGACTTACCAGTAGTCACAGGGGCGATTCTCTGAAGCACAAAGGTCAGATTTCTATCAGCGCCACCTACGTGCCCAAAATGACATTTCTTGGACAAGGGGTTGAAAGAATATTGCACTGCAAAGAAGACAACATTTAGTCAGGAATCCGAAAGAAAATGACTAAATATGCAAAGTTCAAACGCAGAAATGAATCTAGACGCGGAAAATCAGCAAAATCCGCGTCTAGACTCAAAAAAATGCGAGGCTTGCATGTAGCCCGCATATCAAAATCCATAACTTAGAAAAAATTCTAAGTATCGGACTCAAACGCGAGACTCAGTAAAACTTACGTCTAATCTTACAAGGCGCGAGAATCACAAGAAGTCTGCGTCTGAACTCCCCACACTTAGAAATAGTCTAAGCAGTGAATCCAAAACGCAAGGCTCAATGAGCCCCGCGTTCAACGAATAGATACGGACTCAATTTGATGAAGCAAGGACGCAGAGGTCGTCAAATCCGCGTCTTGCCTACCAATTCAAAAGCCGCGTCAAAATCAAACACGGACATAAGCCTCGCACCGGCAATTCACATTCAAAAGAGACTTAAGAGTTAAAAGAACTCTGTAAGTCTCTTCAATGGCAGGAAACCAGATCAGATTGTTTCGCTACCTGAAATGGGGGCCTCGTGCGTGGAAGAACTACCCATGAGTCTCCAGAGCGACAACGCTCAAGGATGAAGAAGAAGAGGTTTGGTCTTCGGGGCCATTTCGACCAGAAATCGGTGCTGAAGACGTTAAAACTGGAAAAGAGCTTTTAAGCTTTTTCTTAACTCTCGACGGAAAGCGCAGCGAAGAAGAAGAAGAGTCCAATAATGACTCTTGAAAGACTGTTGTCTTTTATAGGCACAGCGATCCGCAGAGATACGCGGCGCTTGGCTCAAGGCCTAATACCCGCCTGACGCGTGGCGTGCATATTAAATGTAACGCAAAATTCGCGCGCCAAAGGAAAGATGTCCCCTCAATTTCGCCGGACAGATGGCAACGCGCCCAAACACGGATTCATGTTTAACAAAAACTGCGTCCCTCCAAAAAGTCGCGCCCTTCAGAAGGCCAAAGCCGCACCTAGTTAACAGAGTGAGAGCTGCGTCTTCATCTCAAAGATCGCGTCCCTCCAGGAGCCGCGTTTCTTCAGGAAACTAATAGATGCGTCCCCACTCCAAGTGAAGATTGCGTCTCGAAAGCAATATGACCCCTGCGTCTACAAGACTTGCATTCAGTCTTTGCTTTTGCAATCAGTTCAACAGTATGCTGGCACAAGCAGACGACTGTTCACCACTGGTTCAAAGTACACCAACAACCAGCTCAGAGCACTGAGGAGGTCTGGACAGTGTATCGAGACACTCACAACGATCATTTTCGACGGCTTCAAAGGGTTTTACAGTACACTCACGAAGACCATACTCCAGATGCGATCAAGCTCAGAGTATCTCAAATGATTATCAGTCCAATCATGAGAAGTATGCATTCAACCAGAGTCCAAAGTATTTCAAAATTCGTCCCAGTCAACCGCGCGGAATATCGAAAACTTTGGAGGGGGTTCTGTAGGCTGTCTAAAAATCACTGAAGATAAGTCATCAAAAAGCAGAATACAAACTCCAGACGCAAGGCTAGTCATCGCCATCAGTGCAGCATCAAGACGCGAGGGTTGAAACCCGCATCTCAACATCACTGCAAGGACCGAGACGCGAGGGTTGAAAACCCGCGTCCCAGTATTATTGCAGTGCCAAGATGCAGAGTCCAAAGCCCGCGTCTCACGTGAAGCTTAACGCATTATTTGGACGCTCGTGTTCCTCAAGAATCACTTTAGCAACAAGACGCGAGACTCGAAACCCGCGTCTCAGTTATAACTGCCCTCATTACTGGGTCAATCACTGCCCACGTAATGAGGGAGTTAACCCCCATTGTGCAGCGTTTTTAGGGGACACGTTTACCCCTTGAAACCTCTATAAATAGCCCAGTTTGCTATGAAAAAAGGGTCGGATAATTCTTAGTCAAAAGAACTTCGGTTGTAAGCCGTAGAAACACCAAGATTTCCAGCTGAAAAGAAAGAGAGAGTTCAACTCTTCTAACAACTTGCTGCGTACAAATTCGTCTTTGCCTATACTCTCTTTGAGATCCTTGACGGACAGAAGCTGTGTTACTTCGTCTACTATCCAAAGAGAGGATTCCCAAAAGGTCCTGACGTTCACCCGGTCAACGGAAAACAAGATTCACTTTCCATCGCCCCGCTAAGAACCCGGCACTAAACAAAGGGGAGATTCAAGTTTGAATATCTTCTCTTGTAAGAGGATTATTGATCCGCTGTAACTTCTTTACAATCAAATAAAGAATTTACTCCTCGATCTTCAATTTCCCTCCAACAACCAGTCTGCCAATCCAATGGGAAGGTCGTGTGTGATGTGCATATGTTAAAAGGCCACATGTGACCTAGCGTGGCCATTTCAACATGACGCACCAGACATCTATTTACAGATCCAAGCAATATTGTACTTCCTTTTGCTGCAAAAACAAAGTAACGAAACAGTGAAACCTCAATCAAAAATCAAAAAGTTGAAGCCAAAGCAAAAATCAACTAGGAACCGTGAATCAACAAGGTAAGTAATAAAATTCAGAATTTTATTAATAAAGAAATGATGAACCCAATATATTATAAACATTGCCTTTGGCCTCTTTATACAGATAAGAAGATGAGGACTCTTTGTTCAACTGATAAATGTTTAACTACGGACATCACTTCATTAGGGACATCCATCATTGATATAATTGTTTAATACCTTCGGGGATTCATGACATGAGAAACTTCAACTTTGTTGCTTTCTTCACCTGCTAGATCTGTCAAAATTTTGGAACTAGTTTCAGCAGTTTATCTCTTTTAATTTGGATTCGGAAAACGCTTCCTTTATGAAAGCTAGAACAATCATTCTACCATCTTCTTTTTTGGGGTTTTTTTTTTTTTTTTTTTTTTTTTGGGGGGGGGTGGGGGGGGGGGGGGGTGCGGGGACTAGTAGTTCTATCTTTAACATGCCTAGCCTTTCTTTCTCCATGTTTCCTAATAAAAGATCTAAAGGTAACAACATTCTATCTCCACTAATTTGCACCAAAATTCTTCAAAACAATTTTTCCTATTGAAAAGCAGACTTTAGAATGACAATTTACTCAGTTTCACCTTCATGAAATAAAGATACATGAATAGGGATCGGGATGAGGTTCTACCTGCAACTTCAATTTCTCTACCCCCTCACGACACAAACAGAAATGAACTCTCATGTCAGATGATTGTACTACGAGTTTTTCCTCTTAAAGTGCATCTTGTTCAAAATTCTTGGAACTCGACTCTTTTAAGTTACTCTCTTCGATTGTCATCACAAGAGATGATGTCACACCATCACAAGAGAATCAGAGATGATGTCACACTGATCACTAGCCACTAGACCAGGGTATTGCAAGGCTCTTGCAAGGCTCTAAAACCACCTTTCACAGCGAGAAGTAAAAGTTGAAGAAAGATCGAGGCTAAAACATCAATCGAAAAGTTGAAGCCGGAGCAAGGTCAACTGGAAAACCAGTAGGAGCACTTGAAAGCTACAAGGCACAACAACAACAACACCAACAATTAAGCCATTTGTCCCAAGTATTTAGGGTAGGCTACATGAACCAAAAGAGAATTACGCCGGATCGGGCACATGTATCAGCTTTCTCCACTCATTCCTATCGAGCAATATGCCTTCACTAAGACCTTTAGCCTCTGTATCTTGTACCTCCATGCATGTTTTCTTCGGTCTCCTTGCGCTCTTTTAACTTGCCCTAATTTGATATACTCTACCGGCCGGACTGGCGCATCTGTAGGTCTACAGCGCACATGGTCAAACCATCGTAAAGGGTTTTCTCTCATCTTCTCTTCGATAGAGGCTACACCTATCTTAGTACAAATATCCTCATTTCTAACCTTATCTCTCCTCGTGTTACCACACATCCAACGAAGCATGCGCATCTCTGCTACACTCATCTTCTAGGCATGATATCTTTTTATAGCCCAACATTCTGTGCCATATAACAAAGCTGGCCTAATAGCAGTCCGATAAAACTTTTTCTTCAGCCATAACAGAATGTTACAATCACATAAAATTCCTGTTGCGCTCCTCTATTTCAACCAGCCGGCTTAGATCCTTTGATTGACCTCACTATTAATCTCCCCATCCTTTTGGATAATAGAACCCAAGCAGTGTTTTAAATATCGGATATCAGCGATATACCGGTCGATAAAATTATGTACCGGATACCGGGTGATATATCGCGATAAGGTACTAAATACCAGTTGATATATCAATAGTAAATACATATAAGACATTATTAAAAAAAAAGTTATTAATCCAAACATCATTGAAATACCATAATGAACATAGAATAAAATAAAACAATCTCTCAAGTAAAAAATAATAATTATTATCCAAATAAGTAACTATAAGGGCCGATATATCGGATATTTCATCTCGGATATCGGCCGATATATCGGTCACGTGGCGATATATCAGCCAATATCGGTCCTTGATTATGTCATATATTTGATGGGGACTCCTTTTTCATCAATGTCCACCATAATACCTCTCTTGGCATCTTATCATAAGTTTTTCTAAATCAATAAAGACCATATGTAAATTTGTCTTCCTCCCTCGAAATGTTCTACAAGTTGACAAAGCAAATGAATAGCCTTTATCATCGATCGCCCCAACATGAACCCAAACTGCTTCTCTGATATTCTAACATTCTGTCTTAACCTGTGTTCAATTACCCTTTCCCAAAGCTTCACGGTGTGACACATGAGTTTTATTCCACGATAGTTTGAATAACTCTGGATATCACCTTGTTCTTATAGAGAGGTACTGAGGTACTCTTCCTCCACTCATTTGAATGTCACAGGGTAAATAATAAAATTTATAACACTCTGAATAAAAAAAAAAGATGAAACCAATATTTATACAATTCGTTGTTAACCTCTTTACATAGAAATAAAGGACAAGTATCCCCACTCAATTAAGGACTCTTGACTCCTAATCCAACTAGAATTACTACTGAACATATTACAAGATAGAACAAAATAGAATGATAATCCACTCAAACTCTAAAGTGAACTAATCCTAAACAAACTAAAACTTCAAATAAATCAATCCTAAACCTATCCAAACTGAATCTGCATCAGACTGATGTGGACTATTGTAAAATACCCTGAGGACCAGAGCATGCATCAGGAGTTCTTTACTTACTTCCAATAGTGCAATTAAGCCTTTGTTTCCTCCCTGGTTACCTGGAATATCTGGCTTCACCTGACAAATGGGAATCAAATCCAAGGACAAACACTCCCACAAACACATTTATGTGACTAGTTGAATCAAAGAGTTGATTTCGGCTATAAGATCCTTTTCAGATTCGATAGCAAATTTAGAAGTCGTCATTTCAGGCTCAAAACAAATTTAACACTCTTGTGACCATCAATTGTCCTTGAATTTCAGGACTTGAGATATCATCTACTTCACCAAGATGCTTCCCAATGCATGTAACTCACCGGGAAGAACTGATGTGGCACCTGGCAAAGAGCTACAGGGAAGCCTCACTTGCTTCCAAATGAGCAACATAAAAGACACCCGTGAAAACAAAGACACAACGTCCAACATTCATTCATTCACAAATTAAACTATACTCCCAATTTTCCAGTCCTAAATTCAAGTGGTAGACACAAGTGTGCAACCTAATGAAGAAATAACGGTGCAGACCAAAAAATACTACACGATAACAAGGAAAAACTTATTTAAGGTAACCAATGATGCTATAAAACTGAAAACACATACAGGCACACAACAAAATCAAGAAAGCATGTCTCAAAGTTCTGAGATTGTTTGCATTTGTATATAGCACAAACCAATTGCTTAAAATGGTAAATTTATTTGGTATAGGAGAAAGATAATTTAGAATGTAACCAAGACCACAACTGGATTAAGTAGAATTGAACTTCAAAGAGACTGTTACAGTGATAGAGCTAAACTGACATGAAAGGCATAATATAGTAAACTAGATCATCTTCTCTCTTGATGGTCTAGTTGAAAAACATGTGGGGTTGAAGCCAAACTGGATCAAAATGATTGATTTAAGTAAATTTTAAATAACAGAAAATTCTGTAGCAGTATAGGCAAGTTTTCAAATTTTATCTAACATGTACTGCACAAAAAAAACGGCAAAATGAATCACAATTAGGTTTGAGAGTATGCTATCACCATAAATTTCTTTTACGTTACCCATTAACTGATTCGCCAAGTTGACCATATTAATGTATGGCTATCACAAAGCCATGCATACTCCAAGGGAAAACTCTAAATCAAATCTAAGGATATCAATGGTCTAGACATGTGTCGAGATAAGATTCGGGGTGCGAACGGGCCGGGCCGGGCCCCGCCCGGACCCGGACCCGCCGGGCCAAGCCCGGACCCGCCCAAGAAAAACGGGTGGCCCGGCCCGTCCAGGGCACCGCCCAGGGTCCGGCCGGGCCAATTTTTATTAAAAAATTTGAAAAACATAATAAATATGTTTGGGTTCTGTTTTTCCAAGTTCCCAATTTGACATTCTGGTTTGAGCATTTATGTCGGACGTTGGAAGTCATGGGTTCGAATACTACAAAAGCAAATTTATTTTTATAATTTAAAAAAGACAGAGGTCGTGGTGGGCGGGAGGTAGAGGCAGTGGCGGAGGCGGGGGTGGCGGAGGCGGCAGAGGAGGTGGTGGGCGGTGGGGGCCCAGGGGCGGCTGATCGGGGCGGAACCAGCACCTGAAAGTGTGTATTATGAAATCAGAGAAATTATGTGTGTGCTAATGTTCCCTCGATACTTCCGTTATAGCATTGGCTCAACGAGTCGAATCCACAGGGACGGGAGGCGATAGAAGCATAAACAGTTCTTATTCACGTTGGTTGTTAACAAGTCTTCTTTGTTTAAAGAATTAGAAAAAGAAAAGAAAAGAAATCCGGAAGTGATAGATGGAAGAGGTGATTAAACGGCGATGTGAAAACAAATAAAAAGTGATGGTGAGAAAATGAAACAAAGGCGAACTAAGAAGATGGTAAAAATAACGATAGAAAAAATGATAAAAGAGTTTGGAAATTAATTTTAAAATAAAGTAAACTAAAACTATGGCTACTAACTACTAATTGCTCCACTAACTATGCTAACCTCTTAGTGATAGTTGCCTCACATGAATCCTTGGCCATCACTAATCCTTGGCTTCAAGAGACGATACAGAGCATGACCCATAAGATTGTTCTTCTACATTCAAACAACACATCCATACCACATAACAAGTTGCAAGCTACTATTAAATCATCAAAACCGGTTAGAGGTGAGCATGAAATAATGAAGACATTGCAAGTTAGCAAGTTAGTAGGTTAGGTGTTAGAAATGTTAGAATGTTAGAACCCATCATCATGAGCCATCAATAGCTCTTGCAAGAGTAAGAACTTGTAGAGGCTACTAGATTCATGTGGATTATCAAGTGATTAAATGATAGTGTTAGTAGTTAGATTGCCATGAGAAAAAGAAATTAGCTATACATCATGTAGAAGATGGAGAAGATTATAATGGAGAAAAAAGGAGGCACATTTACATAGATTGTCACCATCTATTACATTAATCCCTCTCTATCTCTCTTTGAATCTCTCAATCCTACTACAAGATCTAAAAACGAAATACAAATATAAAAGAAAAGAAAGGAAGAACACCAACACTACCCTACACTAAAGAGAGAACACCTAGCCTAAAATCCAAATCTTCTTGCGTTCAGGGCAAAACCCTACAGTATTTATAGGCAAATGGGGCTTTTAGAAGACGAGACGGGGCCACGCGTCGAAGATCGACGGGTGGCTCCACCATCTTGCCGCGGAAACGCAGCATAGCCGTGTTTTCGCGGCAAGACCAGGGACATAAGTTTCTGGTTTTGGCGAGCGCGTCCCCGTCATTTCTGGGACTTTCTTGGTATATTCTGTTTTTGGTATTTTTGGCCGGATATTCGTCTGACGTGCGCAAAGGTCTAGATTCAATGCATCTTCTAGAAGTTCCCTTGCTTGGCCTCCAAGAAATCCAGAATTAATTACCCGAAAATGGGTTTAATTAAGCTCTTATTACTCCTTTGCCCTTAAACTCTTGATTTATCTGCAAGAGAGACCGAAACACGGTTTAGACCGACATTTTATTCATAAATCGGTAGGTTATACGATATAATAATACAGAATTGTAGACGATTCACACCCCCACACTTATCTTTTGCTCGTCCCGAGCAAAACAAGAAAAGAAAAACTATACTACCAATGTTTTTACATCACTTTCGCAAGTGACGCGATTACACTGAGCGTGTGCAACAAGTCGTTAAACCTCTAAGTTTCCCCTATAGGAGGAGTTTTGTCTCCTGAGGGTTTTCAGCGGATTGCACCCACAAAATCCATAAAGAAAGAAGACAAATGTTAGTATTTTGAAAACACATTTTTAAAAGAGAGACAAGTTTATGAATTATTTTTGCAAAAATATAAGGAATCTAAGGTCATAAGTCTGCCAAAAATTATTCTTTCTTAAACTTAATCTCTATGCAAGATCTTGTCTTAAATTAAGGTAAGAATTCAAAATTAGATTGAATATTTTATCCTTCATAAAACCTAGATAATATGCACTTTGTGATATGAAGATTTCTGGGATTTCAACTCCAACCATCAAGCCATTTATTTATATTTATATATATATATATATATATTTCTTTTTCTGTTTTTCTTCCCTTAGCTTCATTAGGCTTTCTAGTTCACCCATGTAACGAGCCTTTAACCGATGACTCTCAAACCAGACGGGCCTAGGGCACCAGATGAGAAAACATCCCTCGGGTTTAAGGACTCGAGTAAACAAGGCCACAAAACTAAGAGGGATACTTTGTTTCTTTTCACCACCGTTAGGCGTGAATAATCTTACTTCATGAGGTATAATTATCCAGCTTAATAAGTGATATTTTATTCTTTATAATATATTTTTTCTTTTTATTTATTTTTGTTTTGTGGCATTTTAGGTCTTTGTTTCCATCCCAAAAATTGTGTTTCTGTAAAGTGCAAATTATCTAAGGCAAAAAATTCAAGATAAAATTATCTCCCCAATCTTTTATACTTAATCTATAATTTTAAACAAGATCTATTATTTCAACTAGGTTTAAGATGCCATAATTAAGGTTTTCTTAATTTCTAAGATCATCTTAATTTTCGTAAAAATAGATCAAAACATTGTCTCTTGTTTCAAAAAGTTTTTTTTTAAGAAAGGGAAAAATTCCTATACAAAAGAAGAATTTTAAGAAGTGAAAAATAAAGAAAATCAAAAAACTCTATGTCAGTAAACCGGCAAACGAGCACTCTAAAATGTGTATTTTATGAAATCAATGAAAATGTATATGTGCTAATGTTCCCTCGATAACTTCCGTTATAGTATTGGCTCAACGGATCGAATCCACAAGGACGGGAGGCGATAGAAGCATTAACAGTTCCTATTCACGTCGGTTGTTAACAATTTCTTCTTTGTTTAAAGATTTAGAAAAAGAAAAGAAAAGAAATCAAGCATGTGGTAAGTGGAGAAGGCGATAAAAATGAAAATGTGAAAATAAAAGAGAAATCGTTTTAAAAACAAAAAGAAGATGGAGCAAAGGTGAACTAAGAAAGTGGTGAAAACAAGAATGGAAAAAATGATAAAAGAGTTTGAAAATTAATTTTTAAAACAAAGTAAACTAAAACTCATGGCTACTAACTACTAATTCCTCCACTAACCATGCTAACCTCTTAGTGATAGTTGCCTCATATGGATCCTTGGTCATCACTAATCCGTGGCTTCAAGAGACGATACAGAGCATGGCCCATAAGATTGTTCTTCTACATTCAAATAGCACATCCATACCACATAACAAGTTGCAAGTTACTATTAAATCATCAAAACCGGTTAGAGGTTAGAATGAAATAAAGAAGACATTGCAAGTTAGCAAGTTAGCGGGTTAGGTGTTAGAAATGTTAGAATGTTATAACCCATCATCATGAGCCATCAATGGCTCTTGCAAGAGCAAAGCCTTGTAGAGCCTACTAGATTCATGTGGATTATCAAGTGGTTAGATGGTTAGTGGTTAGTAGTTAGATTGCCATGAGAAGAAGAAATTAGCTATACATCATGTAGAAGATGGAGAATATTACAATGGAGAAGAAAGGAGACACATTTACATAGATTGTCACCATCTATTACATCAATCCCTCTCTATCTCTCTTTGAATCTCTCAGCCCTACTAAGATCTAAAAACGAAATACAAATATAAAAGAAAAGAAAGGAAGAACACCTACACTACCCTACACTAACGAGAGAACACCAAGGCTAAAATCCAAGGCTAAAATCCAAATCTTCTTGCGTTTAGGGCAAACCCAGCAGTATTTATAGGCAAATGGGGCTTCTAGAAGACGAGACAGGGCCACGCGTCGAAGATCGACGCGTGGCTCCACCATCTTGCCGCAGAAACGCGGCTACTGCCGCGTTTCCGCAGCAATACCAAGGACATAAGTCCCTAGTTTTGACAAGCACGTCCCCGTCGCTTCTAGGACTTTCTTAGTATATTCTGTTTTTGGTATTTTTGGCTGGATATTCGTCTGACGTGCGCAAAGGTCTAGATTCAATGCATCTTCTAGAAGTTCCCTTGCTTGGCCTCCAAGAAATCCGGAATTAATTACCCGAAAATGGGTTTAATTAAGCTCTTATTACTCCTTTGCCCTTAAACTCTTGATTTATCTGCAAGAGAGACTGAAACACGGTTTAGACCGACATTTTATTCATAAATCAGTAGGGAATGCGATATAATAATGCAGAATTGTAGACTAATCACACCCCCACACTTATCTTTTGCTCGTCCCGAGCAAAACAAGAAAAGAAAAACTATACTACCAATGTTATTACACCACTTTCGCAAGTGACGCGATTTCACTGAGCGTGTGCAACAAGTCATTAAACCTCTAGATTTCCCCTAGAGGAGGAGTTTTGTCTCCTAAGAGTTTTCAGCGGATTGCACCCACAAAATCCATAAAGAAAGAAGATAAATGTTAGTATTTTGAAAACACATTTTTAAAAGAGATACAAGTTTATGAATTATTTTTGCAAAAATATAAGCGATCTAAGGTCATAAGTCCGCCAAAAATTATTCTTTCTTAAACTTAATCTCTATGCAAGATCTTGTCTTAAATTAAGGTAATAATTCAAAATTGGATTGAATATTTTATCCTTCATAAAACCTAGATAAGATGCACTTTGTGATAGTGAAGATTTCTGGGATTTCAACTCCAACAATCAAGCCATTTATTATTTATTTATATATATATATTTCTTTTTCTTTATTTTCCTTCCCTTAGCTTCATTAGGCTTTCTAGTTCACCCATGTAACGAGCCTTTAACCGATAACTCCCAAACCAGACGGTCCTAGGGCACCAGATGAGAAAACATCCCTCGGGTTTAAGGACTCGAGTAAACAAGGCCACAAAACTAAGGGGGATTATTTGTTTCTTTTCACCACCGTTAGGCGTGAATAATCTTGTTTCTTGAGACATAATTATCCAGCTTAATAAGTGATTTTTTATTATTCTTCATAATATATATTTTTTCTTTTATTTTTTTTTGCTTTGTGGCATTTTAGGTCTTTGTTTCCATCCCAAAAATTGTGTTTGTGTAAAGTACAAATTATCTAAGGCAAAAAATTCAAGATAAAATTATCTCCCCAATCTTTTATAATTAATCTATAATTTTAAACAAGATCTATTATTTCAACTAGGTTTAAGATGTCAAAATTAAGGTTTTCTTAATTTCTAAGATCATCTTAATTTTCTTAAAAATAGATCAAAACATTGTCTCTTGTTTCAAAAAGTTTTTTTTTAAAGAAAGGGAAAAATTCCCATACAAAAGAAGAATTTTAAGAAGTGAAAAATAAAGAAAATCTAAAAACTTAAAAATTCCTATACAAAAGAAGAATTTTAAGAAGTGAAAAATAAAGAAAATCTAAAAACTCTATGTTAGTAAACCGGCGGAATGAGCACTCTAAAATGTGTATTTTATGAAATCAATGAAAATGCATATGTGCTAATGTTCCCTCGATACTTCCGTTATAGCATTGGCTCAACGGGTCAGAAATCAAGCATGTGGTAGGTGGAGAAGGCGATAAAAATGAAATGTGAAAATAAAAGAGAAATCGTTTTAAAAACAAAAAGAAGATGGAGCAAAGGTGAACTAAGAAAGTGGTGAAAACAAGAATGGAAAAAATGATAAAAGAGTTAAGAACTTAATTTTTAAAACAAAGTAAACTAAAACTCATGTCTACTAACCACTAATTGCTTCACTAACCATGCTAACCTCTTAGTAATAGTTGCCTCACATGGATCCTTTACCATCACTAATCCTTGGCTTCAAAAGACGATACAGAACATGGCCCATAAGATTGTTCTTCTACATTCAAACAACACATCCATACCACATAACAAGTTGCAAGCTACTATTAAATCATCAAAACCGGTTAGAGGTAAGCATGAAATAAAGAAGACATTGCAAGTTAGCAAGTTAGTGGGTTAGGTGTTAGAAATGTTAGAATGTTAGAACCCATCATCATGAGTCATCAATGGCTCTTGCAAGAGCAAGGCCTTGTAGAGGCTACTAGATTCATGTCGATTATCAAGTAAGTGGTTAGATGGTTAGTGGTTAGTAGTTAGATTGTCATGAGAAGAAGAAATTAGCTATACATCATGTAGAAGATGGAGAAGATTACAATGCAGAAGAAAGGAGGCACCTTTACATAGATTGTCACCATCTATTACATCAATCCCTCTCTATCTCTCTTTGAATCTCTCAGCCCTACTACAAGATCTAAAACGAAATACAAATATAAAAGAAAAGAAAGGAAGAACACCCACACTACCCTACACTAAGGAGAGAACACCTAGCCTAAAATCCAAATCTTCTTGCGTTCAGGGCAAACCCTGCAGTATTTATAGGCAAATGGGGCTTCTAGAAGACGAGACGGGGCCACGCGTCGAAGATCGACGCGTGGCTACGCCATCTTGCCGCAGAAACGCGGCTACTGCCGCGTTTCCATGGCAATACCAGGGACATAAGTCCCTGGTTTTAGCGAGCGCGTCCCCGTCGCTTATAGAACTTTCTTGGTATATTCTGTTTTTGGTATTTTGGGCGGATATTCGTCTGATGTGCGCAAAGGTCTAGATTCAATGCATCTTCTAGAAGTTCCCTTGCTTGGCCTCTAAGAAATCTGAAATTAATTACCCGAAAATGGGTTTAATTAAGCTCTTATTACTCCTTTACCCTTAAACTCTTAATTTATCTGCAAGAGAGACCGAAACACGGTTAACACCGACATTTTATTCACAAATCGGTAGGGAATGCCATATAATAATGTAGAATTGTAGACTAATCACACCCGCACACTTATCTTTTGCTTGTCCCGAGCAAAACAAGAAAAGAAAAACTATACTACCAAAGTTATTACACCACTTTCGCAGGTGACACGATTTCACTGAGCGTGTGCAACAAGCCGTTAAACCTCTAGGTTTCCCTTAGAGGAGGAGTTTTGTCTCCTGAGGGTTTCAGCGGATTGCACCCACAAAATCCATAAACAAAGAAGACAAATGTTAGTATTTTGAAAAACACATTTTTAAAAGAGAGACAAGTTTATGAATTATTTTTACAAAAATATAAACGATCTAAGGTCATAAGTCCCCCAAAAATTATTCTTTCTTAAACTTAATCGCTATGCAAGATCTTGTCTTAAATTAAGATAAGAATTCAAAATTGGATTGAATATTTTATCCTTCATAAAATCTAGATAACATGCACTTTGTGATAGTGAAGATTTTTGGGATTTCAACTCCAACCATCAAGCCATTTATTTATATTTATACATATATATATTTTTTTCTTTTTCTTTTTTTCCTTCCCTTAGCTTCATTAGGCTTTCTAGTTCACCCATGTAACGAGCCTTTAACCGATGACTCCCAAACCAGATGGTCCTAGGGCACCAGATGAGAAAACATCCCTCGGGTTTAAGGACTCGAGTAAACAAGGCCACAAAACTAAGGGGGATTATTTGTTTCTTTTCACCACCGTTAGGCGTGAATAATTTTGCTTCTTGAGGCATAATTATCCAGCTTAATAAGTGATTTTTTTATTCTTTATAATATATATTTTTTCTTTTATTTATTTTTGCTTTGTGACATTTTAGGTCTTTGTTTCCATCTCAAAAATTGTGTATGTGTAAAGTGCAAATTATCTAAGGCAAAAAATTCAAGATAAAATTATCTCCCCAATCTTTTATACTTAATCTATAATTTTAAACAAGATCTATTATTTCAACAAGGTTTAAGATGTCATAATTAAGGTTTTCTTAATTTCTAAGATCATCTTAATTTTCTTAAAAATAGATCAAAACATTGTCTCTTGTTTCAAAAAGTTTTTTTTTAAGAAAGGGAAAAAATTCCAATACAAAAGAAGAATTTTAAGCAGTGAAAAATAAAGAAAATCTAAAAACTCAAAAATCCCTATACAAAAGAAGAATTTTAAGAAGTGAAAAATAAAGAAAATCTAAAAACTCAATGTTAGTAAACCGGCGAACGAGCACTCTAAAATGTGTATTTTATGAAATAAATGAAAATGTATATGTGCTAATGTTCCCTCGATACTTCCGTTATAACATTGGCTCAACGGGTCGAATCCGGACGGGAGGCGATAAAAGAATTAACAGTTCTTATTCACGTCGGTTGTTCACAATTTCTTCTTTGTTTAAAGAATTAGAAAAAGAAAAGAAAAGAAATCAAGCTTGTGGTAGGTGGAGAAGGCGATAAAAATGAAAATGTGAAAATAAAAGAGAAATCGTTTTAAAAACAAAAGGAAGATGGAACAAAGGTGAACTAAGAAAGTGGTGAAAACAAGAATGGAAAAAATGATAAAAGAGTTTGAAAATTAATTTTTAAAACAAAGTAAACTAAAACTCATGGCTACTAACTACTAATTGCTCTACTAACCATGCTAACCTCTTAGTGATAGTTGCCTCATATGGATCCTTGGCCATCACTAATCCTTGGCTTCAAGAGACGATGCAGAGCATGACCCATAAGATTGTTCTTCTACATTCAAACAACACATTCATACTACATAACAAGTTGCAAGATACTATTAAATCATCAAAACGGTTAGAGTTGAGCATGAAATAAAGAAGACATTGCAAGTTAGCAAGTTAGTGGGTTAGGTGTTAGAAATGTTAGAATGTTAGAACCCATCATCATGAGCCATCAATGGCTCTTGCAAGAGCAAAGCCTTGTAGAGGCTACTAGATTCATGTGGATTATCAAGTAAGTGGTTGATGGTTAGTGGTTAGTAGTTAGATTGCCATGAGAAGAAGAAATTAGCTATACATCATGTAGAAGATGGAGAAGATTACAATGGAGAAGAAAGGAGTCACCTTTACATAGATTGTCACCATCTATTACATCAATCCCTCTCTATCTCTCTTTGAATCTCTCAGCCTTACTACAAGATCTAAAAACGAAATACAAATATAAAAGAAAAGAAAGGAAGAACACCTACACTACACTAAGGAGAGAACACCTAGCCTAAAATCCAAATCTTCTTGCGTTCAGGGCAAACCCTGCAGTATTTATAGACAAATGGGGCTTCTAGAAGACGAGACGGGGCCACGCGTCGAAGATCGACGCGTGGCTCCACCATCTTGCCGGGCCGCGTTTTCACGGCAATACCAGGGACATAAGTCCATGGTTTTGGCGAGAGCGTCCCCGTCGCTTCTAGGACTTTCTTAGTATATTCTGTTTTTGATATTTTTGGCCGGATATTCGTCTGACGTGCGCAAAGGTCTAGATTCAATGCATCTTCTAGAAGTTCCCTTGCTTGGCCTCCAAGAAATCCAGAATTAATTACCCGAAAATGGGTTTAATTAAGCTCTTATTACTCCTTTGCCCTTAAACTCTTGATTTATCTGCAAGAGAGACTGAAACACGGTTTAGACTGACATTTTATTCATAAATCGGCAGGGAATACGATATAATAATGCAGAATTGTAGACTAATCACACCCCCAAACTTATTTTTGCTCGTCCCGAGCAAAACAAGAAAAGAAAAACTATACTACCAAAGTTATTACGCGTGTGTAACAAGCCCTTTAACCTCTAGGTTTCCCCTAGATGAGGAGTTTTGTCTCCTGAGGGTTTTCAGCGGATTGCACCCACAAAATCCATAAAGAAAGAAAACAAATGTTAATATTTTGAAAACACATTTTTAAAAGAGAGACAAGTTTATGAATTATTTTTGCAAAAATATAAGCGATCTAAGGTCATAAGTCTACCAAAAATTATTCTTTCTTAAACTTAATCTCTATGCAAGATCTTGTCTTAAATTAAGATAAGAATTCAAAATTGGATTGAATATTTTATCCTTCATAAAGCCTAGATAATATGCACTTTGTGACAATGAAGATTTCTGGGATTTCAACTCCAACCATCAAGCCATTTATTTATATATTTTTTTTTTTTTTCTTTTTTCCCTTCCATTAGCTTCATTAGGCTTTCTAGTTCACCCATGTAACGAGCCTTTAACCGATGACTCCCAAACCAGACGATCCTAGGGCACCAGATGAGAAAACATCCCACGGGTTTAAGGACTCGAGTAAACAAGGCCACAAAACTAAGAGGGATTATTTGTTTCTTTTCACCACCGTTAGGCGTGAATAATCT
This sequence comes from Agave tequilana, assembly GCA_038442645.1. NCBI lineage: Eukaryota > Viridiplantae > Streptophyta > Magnoliopsida > Asparagales > Asparagaceae > Agave > Agave tequilana. Next base: position 24,545 of record JAVJIF010001486.1, read on the forward strand.
TGCTTCTTGAGGCATAATTATCCAGCTTAATAAGTGATTTTTTATTCTTTATAATATATATTTTTTCTTTTTATTTATTTTTGCTTTGTGACATTTTAGGTCTTTGTTTCCATCCCAAAAATTGTGTATGTGTAAAGTGCAAATTATCTAAGGCAAAAAATTCAAGATAAAATTATCTCCCCAATCTTTTATACTTAATCTATAATTTTAAATAAGATCTATTATTTCAACTAGGTTTAAGATGTCATAATTAAGGTTTTCTTAATTTCTAAGATCATCTTAATTTTCTTAAAAATAGATCAAAACATTGTCTCTTGTTTCAAAAAGTTTTTTTTAAGAAAGGGAAAAAAATTCCAATACAAAAGAAGAATTTTAAGAAGTGAAAAATAAAGAAAATCTAAAAACTCAAAATTCCTATATAAAAGAAGAATTTTAAGAAGTGAAAAATAAAGAAAATCTAAAAACTCAATGTTAGTAAACCGGCGAACGAACACTCTAAAATGTGTATTTTATGAAATCAATGAAAATGTATATGTGCTAATGTTCCCTCGATACTTCCGTTATAGCATTGGCTCAACGGGTCGAATCCACAGGGACGGGAGGCGATAGAAGAATTAACAGTTCTTATTCACGTCGGTTGTGAACAATTTCTTCTTTGTTTAAAGAATTAGAAAAAGAAAAGAAAAGAAATCAAGCATGTGGTAGGTGGAGAAGGCGATAAAAATGAAAATGTGAAAATAAAAAAAAATCGTTTTAAAAACAAAAAGAAGATGGAACAAAGGTGAACTAAGAAAGTGGTGAAAACAAGAATGGAAAAAATGATAAAAGAGTTTGAAAATTAATTTTTAAAACAAAGTAAACTAAAACTCATGGCTACTAACTACTAATTGCTCCACTAACCATGCTAACCTCTTAGTGATAGTTGCCTCACATGGATCCTTGGCCATCACTAATCCTTGGCTTCAAAAGACGATGCAGAGCATGACCCATAAGATTGTTCTTCTACATTCAAACAACACATCCATACCACATAACAAGTTGCAAGCTACTATTAAATCATCAAAACCGGTTAGAGGTGAGCATGAAATAAAGAAGACATTGCAAGTTAGCAAGTTAGTGGGTTAGGTGTTAGAAATGTTAGAATGTTAGAACCCATCATCATGAGCCATCAATGGCTCTTGCAAGAGCAAGGCCTTGTAGAGGCTACTAGATTCATGTCGATTATCAAGTAAGTGGTTAGATGGTTAGTGGTTAGTAGTTAGATTGTCATGAGAAGAAGAAATTAGCTATACATCATGTAGAAGATGGAGAAGATTACAATGCAGAAGAAAGGAGGCACCTTTACATAGATTGTCACCATCTATTACATCAATCCCTCTCTATCTCTCTTTGAATCTCTCAGCCCTACTACAAGATCTAAAACGAAATACAAATATAAAAGAAAAGAAAGGAAGAACACCCACACTACCCTACACTAAGGAGAGAACACCTAGCCTAAAATCCAAATCTTCTTGCGTTCAGGGCAAACTCTGCAGTATTTATAGGCAAATGGGGCTTCTAGAAGACGAGACGGGGCCACGCGTCGAAGATTGACGCGTGGCTCAACCATCTTGCCGTGGAAAAGCGGCTACTGCCGCGTTCCCACGGCAATACCAGGGACATAAGTCCATGGTTTTGGCGAGCGCGTCCCCGTCGCTTCTAGGACTTTCTTAGTATATTCTGTTTTTGGTATTTTTGGCCGGATATTCGTCTGACGTGAGCAAAGGTCTAGATTCAATGCATCTTCTAGAAGTTCCCTTACTTGGCCTCCAAGAAATCCAGAATTAATTACCCGAAAATGGGTTTAATTAAGCTTTTATTACTCCTTTGCCCTTAAACTCTTGATTTATCTGCAAGAGAGACCGAAACACGGTTTAGACCGACATTTTATTCATAAATCGGTAGGTTATACGATATAATAATACAGAATTGTAGACTAATCACACCTGCACACTTATCTTTTACTCGTCCCGAGCAAAACAAGAAAAGAAAAACTATACTACCAAAGTTATTACGCGTGTGTAACAAGCCCTTTAACCTCTAGGTTTCCCCTAGAGGAGGAGTTTTGTCTCCTGAGGGTTTTCAGCGGATTACACCCACAAAATCCATAAAGAAAGAATACAAATGTTAGTATTTTGAAAACACATTTTTAAAAGAGAGACAAGTTTATGAATTATTTTTTGCAAAAATATAAGCGATCTAAGGTCACAAGTCCACCAAAAATTATTCTTTCTTAAACTTAATCTCTATGCAAGATCTTGTCTTAAATTAAGGTAAGAATTCAAAATTGGATTGAATATTTTATCCTTCATAAAACCTAGATAATATACACTTTGTGATAGTGAAGATTTCTGGGATTTCAACTCCAACCATCAAGCCATTTATTTATATATATTTTTTTCTTTTTCTTTTTTTCCCTTCTCTTAGCTTCATTAGGCTTTCTAGTTCACCCATTTAACGAGCCTTTAACCGATGACTCCCAAACCAGACGGTCCTAGGGCACCAGATGAGAAAACATCCCTCGGGTTTAAGGACTCGAGTAAACAAGGCCACAAAACTAAGGGGGATTATTTGTTTCTTTTCACCACCGTTAGGCGTGAATAATCTTGCTTCTTGAGGCATAATTATCCAGCTTAATAAGTGATTTTTATTCTTTATAATATATATTTTTCTTTTTATTTATTTTTGCTTTGTGACATTTTAGGTCTTTGTTTCCATCCCAAAAATTGTGTATGTGTAAAGTGCAAATTATCTAGGCAAAAAATTCAAGATAAAATTATCTTCCCAATCTTTTATACTTAATCTATAATTTTAAACAAGATCTATTATTTCAACTAGGTTTAAGATATCATAATTAAGGTTTTCTTAATTTCTAAGATCATCTTAATTTTCTTAAAAATAGATCAAAACATTGTCGCTTGTTTCAAAAAGGTTTTTTTTTAAGAAAGGGAAAAAATTCCTATACAAAAGAAGAATTAAGGAGTGAAAAATAAAGAAAATCTAAAAACTCAAAAACTCCTATACAAAAGAAGAATTTTAAGAAGTGAAAAATAAAGAAAATCTAAAAACTCAATGTTAGTAAACCGGCGAACGAGCACTCTAAAATGTGTATTTTATGAAATCAATGAAAATGTATATGTGCTAATGTTCCCTCGATACTTCCATTATAGCATTAGCTCAACGGGTCGAATCCACAGGGACGGAAGGCGATAGAAGCATTAACAGTTCTTATTCACGTCGGTTGTTAACAATTTCTTCTTTGTTTAAAGAATTAGAAAAAGAAAAGAAAAGAAAAGAAAAGAAATCAAGCATGTGGTAGGTGGAGAAGGCGATAAAAATGAAAATGTGAAAATAAAAGAAAAATCGTTTTAAAAACAAAAAGAAGATGGAGCAAAGGTGAACTAAGAAAGTGGTGAAAACAAGAATGGAAAAAATGATAAAAGAGTTTGGAAATTAATTTTTAAAACAAAGTAAACTAAAACTCATGGCTACTAACTACTAATTACTCCACTAACCATGCTAACCTCTTAGTGATAGTTGCCTCACATGAATCCTTAGCCATCACTAATCCGGGGCTTCAAGAGACGATACAGAGCATGGCCCATAAGATTGTTCTTCTACATTCAAACAACACATCCATACCACATAACAAGTTACAAGCTACTATTAAATCATCAAAACCGGTTAGAGGTGAACATGAAATAAAAAAGACATTGCAAGTTTGCAAGTTAGTAGGTTAGGTGTTAGAAATGTTAGAATGTTAGAACCCATCATCATGGGTCATCAATGGCTCTTGCAAGAGCAAGGCCTTATAGAGGCTACTAGATTCATGTGGATTATCAAGTAAGTGGTTAGATGGTTAGTAGTTAGATTGCCATGAGAAGAAGAAATTAGCTATACATCATGTAGAAGATGGAGAAGATTAAAATGGAGAAGAAAGGAGGCACCTTTACATAGATTGTCACCATCTATTACATCAATCCCTCTGTATCTCACTTTGAATCTCTCAATCCTACTACAAGATCTAAAAACGAAATACAAATATAAAAGAAAAGAAAGGAAGAACACCTACACTACCCTACACTAAGGAGAGAACACCTAACCTAAAATCTAAATCTTCTTGCGTTCAGGGCAAACCCTGCAATATTTATAGGCAAATGGGGCTTCTAGAAGACAAGACGGGACCACGCATCGAAGATCGACGCGTGGCTCCACCATCTTGCCGCGTTTCCGCGGCAATACCAGGGACACAAGTCCCTGGTTTTGGCGAGCGCGTCCCCGTCGCTTCTAGGACTTTCCTGGTATATTCTGTTTTTGGTATTTTTGGCCGGATATTCGTCTGACGTGCACAAAGTTCTAGATTCAATGCATCTTCTAGAAGTTCCCTTACTTGGCCTCTAAGAAATCCGGAATTAATTACCCGAAAATGGATTTAATTAAGCTCTTATTACTTCTTTACCCTTAAACTCTTGATTTATCTACAAGAGAGACCGAAACACGATTTAGACCGACATTTTATTCATAAATCGGTAGGGAATGCGATATAATAATGCAGAATTGTAAACTAATCTCACCCCCACACTTATCTTTTGCTCGTCCCGAGCAAAACAAGAAAAGAAAACTATACTACCAATGTTATTACACCACTTTCGCAGGTGACGCAATTGCACTGAGCGTGTGCAACAAGTCGTTAAACCTCTAGGTTTCCCCTAGATGAGAAGTTTGTCTCCTGAGGGTTTTCAGCGGATTGCTCCCACAAAATCCATAAAGAAAGAAACAAATGTTAGTATTTTGAAAACACATTTTTAAAAGAGAGACAAGTTTATGAATTATTTTTGCAAAAATATAAGCGATCTAAGGTCATAAATCCGCCAAAAATTATTCTTTCTTAAACTTAATCTCAATGCAAGATCTTATCTTAAATTAAGGTAAGAATTCAAAATTGGATTGAATATTTTATCCTTCATAAAACCTAGATAATATGCACTTTGTGATAGTGAAGATTTTTGAGATTTCAACTCCAACCATCAAGCCATTTATTTATATATATATTTTTTCTTTTTCTTTTTCCCTTCTCTTAGCTTCATTAGGCTTTCTAGTTCACCCATGTAACGAGCTTTAACCGATGACTCCCAAACCAGACGGTCCTAGGGCACCAGATGAGAAAACATCCCTCGGGTTTAAGGACTCGAGTAAACAAGGCCACAAAACTAAGGGGGATAATTTGTTTCTTTTCACCACTGTTAGGCGTGAATAATCTTGCTTCTTGAGGCATAATTATCCAGCTTAATAAGTGATTTTTTTATTCTTTATAATATATATTTTTTCTTTTTATTTATTTTTGCTTTGTGGCATTTTAGGTCTTTGTTTCCATCCCAAAAATTGTGTATGTGTAAAGTGCAAATTATCTAAGGCAAAAAATTCAAGATAAAATTATCTCCCCAATCCTTTATACTTAATCTATAATTTTAAACAAGATCTATTATTTCAACTAGGTTTAAGATGTCATAATTAAGGTTTTCTTAATTTCTAAGATCATCTTAATTTTCTTAAAAATAGATCAAAACATTGTCTCTAATTTCAAAAAGTTTTTTTTAAAGAAAGGAAAAAAATTCCAATACAAAAGAAGAATTTTAAGAAGTGAAAAATAAAGAAAATCTAAAAACTCAAAAATTCCTATACAAAAGAAGAATTTTAAGAAGTGAAAAATAAAGAAAATCTAAAAATCCTATGTTAGTAAACCCTCACCCACATTTATCTCATTCATTGTCCTCAATGCATCGTAAATATATATATTCATGAAACAAATAGAGAGGGAAGGAAAAATCACCTCAAGGTGGTGGTTCCGGTGGTGGTCTGATTGGTCCACGAAATGCGGCCCAATCCAATTTGCGTGTAGTCCAGAGGAACCCACCAGAGACCTCTATAATACAACTCACGAGAATGATATAGATATGAATGATTTTTATTAAAAAAAATTACCCCGTCTAATTTTCAAATTTTCAAAATAATTTCAGAGTCAAATTTATCAAGACCCTTTCCCAGAAAGAATTATTGATTTTAACTCATGAAGTACAGGAACTAATACCAACTCAGAAATTTGACTTAAATCAAGTAAAGGTTCAGGAGTCGAGATTGGTTCAGGAAGTGGGTCCAAATCAAGAAGTTGAAACTCAAGTCCACATTCATTTCCTCATGATGGAATGTGACTTTCTAAGAGTGGTGATTCAAGTTCAAGAATGAAAGGTATAGGAATCAAAACTGACTCTAAAATGTTACTCAAATTGGGTAACAAAACAGGAGTCAATATTGATTTAGAAATATGAACTGGATCACAAATTTGAGAATCAAAGTCACATTCCTCATTGAGTTCAATTCCATAAAAATGAGAACTTGCCAATTTATCAATGGGACTTTCAAAAGTATGAAATTGGTCAAATTCAATATGATGATCATAAAAGATTGGTGATTCAATTTCACAATGGACTGGCACTGGATCCAATACTAACTCGGGAAAAGGCCTGAATTCAGGTAAAAACACCTCAGTCAATATTGAATCAGGAAGTAAATTGAATTACCAAGTTGAAGTTCAGGATCATATTCATGCTCAAGTTCAATTTCAGGAAAAGGATAACTTGCCAAAATGTCAATAGGATTTGAAATTTGGACAAGTTCAGATGGGTGTGCTGAAATTAAATCTTGATTTTCAAAATGACAAGAGTCCTGGGTCAGATCAATAGAGTTAGGGATAGCTGAATTGGTCAAAGGTTGATAAGATAGAGTATCCTCATTCCTATAAATGCAAACCAATTGACTCAATTGTATTTCCAACCTATTGATAGACTCGGTAGAAGATTTTTAAAATTTTAGCGTGGACTCTTGCAAGACTTCTATACTCTTTTCTAGATGTGATGTATCTTCAAGTGGTTGTTCTAAAAAAGGAGTAGGAATCTTGGTTTCCAAAACAACAAGTCATAGGTCAAATTGATAGAGTTAAAGATATTTGGATTGGTCAAAGGTTGAGAAGAGAAAGTTCCTTCATTCTTATAAATGTTGACCAATTGACTCAATTGTGTTTCCAACCTATCAATAGACTGAGAAGAAGATTTTTGAAATTGTAATGCGGACTCCTACAAGATTTCTATACTCTTTTCTAGACTTGATTTTTTTGCAAGTGGATGTTCCAGAAAGAGAATATAAGAATCTTGGTTTTGGAAAGATAGTGAAGATTGTGAGTCCAACATGGTTTGAGATTGAAGCTTGGACTCACACAAGAGTTCCTTACTCGTTTACAGGGCAGATGGTTGTTTATTATGAGGAGGTGGAACTGAGTAAGACTCTTGAAAATATTATGGAATTGGAGAGGCCATCATTTTCTGAAGTTGTCGCTCGACCTCTTGTAGGTTGGCTTCTATACTCTTTTCTAACTCGGATTTTTCTTCAATGGGATGTCCAGGAAAAGGAGTATAGGAAGCAAAGTTGAGAAATGAAGATTGTAGAAATTGTGAAAATTGTGGACAAGGTGGTGGAAAATTGGACTCAGGGGAGGTGAATCTCCATTGACTCTGTGAAGAGTTGAACTTATTTTGAAAATTATAGTCATAAAATTGGGGGTATGAGTTGTATTGATTCGGATAAGTCCAACCCGGTGTGTTTGGTTGGTTCATATTATAAAAAAGCGGGTTGGAATTATCCGAATCAAATGGGGTTGGTGTGAAGTATGGATTCATATTATGATTGAAAGAATTGTTATTGTTGAATTCCATTTCACAAACAATGACAAACAAAAAAGAAAGAACAAACAACAAACAAAAAGAAAAGAAAAAATCAAAACCAAGCCTATATTAAGGTTGACCTAGACCTAGACGACTCCTAACTGGTTGATTACCCAAGGGAGGTTGTTGTATGAATCCGACCACAAGCTAATCGGCTAGGTAGGGACAAAATACGGTGGGAGGTATCCGTGCGTAAGCAACGAGCCTTAATTACACCAAACCACGGTATCTTCGAGGCGTAACCTCTTAATCCCCAACCTTAGACACCGATTTCACAAGAGTAAGATTCAAAACAAGTTCCACCCTCGGTCAATCTCTTAATGAGTCCGAGATGTCCCTAGGGGGCCAACGTCTATCAATTTTTATTAGGGCTTGGGTTGTGTGAGTGGGGAGGTGATTTTTAGGCTAAGGAAGGGTGATGAAATCCCACCTTATCTTATATGGGTTTTGCCCTTAATTTCAATTCGTGCAAGTGTGCAATATAGACAAGAAGATAACACAAAACGATAAATCACCCACGTGTTTGTCCTATGCTATATGCAATGCCATATGTACACCTCAGTCCAAATCACAACAGAACAAAATACACAATATTGGAATTGAATTGACACGTGCCTAAATGCAAATGTCTAAACCGTTTTAAAAGCGTCCAAATACCGTATTTTAGTTCTTTAATTATTACAGTGTGTAGGCAATCAAGACAGAAAAATAGCAGCAGAATACAACAATATATGCAACTTGCAAAGTCCCTACAAAAGACAAAGTACAAATGCCACAATTTTGCCGCGTTTTCACGGCTTGTCTTTCGTTTCCGTGGCAAAGTGTAAGAAGCAAGATCTGCTTTCTAGAACAGGGAGAGGTAAGCAAGAGTAGCCTTCTGCAATACAAAGAATCTGTAAAAATTGCCCTGCGCACCAAAATAGAAAAGAAAATGTTAATAAAAACGTGAAATCAAAACCATTCCCGTCCCCGGCAACGGCGCCAAAAATTTGATTGGGACAGAACCAGCACCTGAAAGTGTGTATTTATGAAATCAGTGAAATTATGTGTGTGCTAATGTTCCCTCGATACTTCCGTTATAACATTGGCTCAACAAGTCGAATCCATGGACGAGAGGCGATAGAAGCATTAACAGTTCTTATTCACGTCGATTGTTAACAAGTCTTCTTTGTTTAAAAGAATTAGAAAAAGAAAAGAAAAGAAATCGAAAGTGATAGATGGAGGAGGTGATCAAACAGCGATGTGATAACAAATAAAAAGTGATGGTGAAGAAAATGAAACAAAGGCGAACTAAGAAGATGGTAAAAACAATGATAGAAAAAATGATAAAAGAGTTTGGAAATTAATTTTTAAAACAAAGTAAACTAAAACCCATGGCTACTAACTACTAATTGCTCCACTAACCATGCTAACCTCTTAGTGATAGTTGCCTCACATGGATCCTTGGCCATCACTAATCCTTGGCTTCAAGAGACGATACAGAGCATGGCCCATAAGATTGTTCTTCTACATTCAAAAAATACATCCATACCACATAACAAGTTGCAAGGTACTATTAAATCATCAAAACCGGTTAGAGGTGAGCATGAAATAAAGAAGACATTGCAAGTTAACAAGTTAGTGGGTTAAGTGTTAGAAATGTTAGAATGTTAGAACCCATCATCATGAGTCATCAATGGCTCTTGCAAGAGTAAGGCCTTGTAGAGGCTACGAGATTCATGTGAATTATCAAGTGGTTAGATGGTTAGTTGTTAGTAGTTAGATTGCCATGAGAAGAAGAAATTAGCTATACATCATGTAGAAGATGGGGAACATTACAATGGAGAAGAAAGGAGGCACCTTTATAGATTGTCACCATCTATTACATCAATCCCTCTCTATCTCTTTTGAATCTCCCAGCCCTACTACAAGTCTTAAAACGAAATACAAATATAAAAAAAAAGAAAGGAAGGACACCTACACTACCCTACACTAAGGAGAGAACACCTAGCCTAAAATCCATATCTTCTTGCATTCAGGGCAAACCCTGCAGTATTTATAGGCAAAGGGGCTTCTAGAAGACGAGACGGGGCCACGCGTCGAAGATCGACGCGTGGCTCCACCATCTTGCCGCGGAAACGCGGCTACTGCCGTGGAAACACGGCAATACCAGGGACATAAGTCCCTGGTTTTGGCAAGCGTGTCCCATCGCTTCTAGGACTTTCTTGGTATATTCTGTTTTTGGTACTTTTGGCCAGATATTCGTCTGACGTGCACAAAGGTCTAAATTCAATGCATCTTCTAGAAGTTCCCTTACTTAGCCTCCAAGAAATCCGGAATTAATTACCCGAAAATGGGTTTAATTAAGCTCTTATTACTCCTTTGCCCTTAAACTCTTGATTTATCTGCAAGAGAGACCGAAACACGGTTTAGACCGACATTTTATTCATAAATAGGTAGGGAATGCGATATAATAATGCAGAATTGTAGACTAATCAGCGGCCTGGCCCAGCCGGACCGTGGGCCGCATTTGCCCCCACCCGGCATGCCCGGGTAGAGGGGCCCGGGCGCGCACGGGACGGTTCCGTGCGGGTGGCGGGCCAGCCGGCCCGATTCGCACCCCTAGATAAGTTAAAGGATCCAGAAAGACTGAACCAAACCACTATTACATATTCAGAAGGAATCAATAACTCACAAAGTATTCTGAAAAGCAATAATACCCAAACATTAGGCACGTGTGATGCTTTGAATTCTAGTATAACTTTGGATTCTGACTTCCTTAACAAACTAGATAGTGCAATACCACAAACAATGACTAAAGTCCAGTGATAGCCTATCACAGCTTTTAATACATCGACTACATAATCTTGAAGAAAAGTCTTGAGAATATATTTTTACAAAAAAAAATGAGAATGCAATAACACTAGCTTAAACAATAGTCTAAAAGAAAGAGAAGAACAGGTAGCAGTCAAGGAAGCTTCATCATTCATTAATCCTTTATTGTCAAGTAAAGAAGAATTTAGAACATAAACAAGAGATTAAGAGAAATTAACTGCACGTCAAAAACACTTACCAAATTGGTTGAACTTTTACCGCTGGCCAGCGAGATGATGCATCTGTAGTAGTTGGCTCAGTGACACAGGAACCCATCCCCCAGAACTTTGTGCATAGATAAGATGTTTCACATAATCGATGCAGATGTTCACATTGCCAAATCCATACACTTGAAGACTATTGTGTAGTTTACCAACTTTCGGTGCAAATAGCACCCCTTGTTCCTCTGCGAAAAACTGGATTTGGTCTTTAAGAGGTGCATTGCCTAAACTATCTGAATGAGCTCTAGCTGCTGCTTGCTGCTGAGCTTCAAACTGTCTCTGCTCTGTCACTCTCAAATAGCTGACATTCTCTCTCACCCCAGGCTGCACCACGGGTGCACCTTCTGCTGCCTGCTTCATCATGTCAAGACCAAGAGTTAGCAGCTCCCTGATTCTCTCATTGGCAAGCAATTCTGGTGGGAAAAGACCCCTCCATCCCATATACCACCGCGTAACTTCATTAAAATCGGGATTATTTGTGCACAGCCACAGATGCAAGGCTCTAAGCCATTTTTGAAAGAACTCGACCTCCAATAAATTAACCATGTGGTGTATCGGAATTGCTGAAGCCCAAGTCATCAACCAATGAAACTGATCCAGTCTCTGATCCTTCGGGTCAATTTGAAATCTTCTCATTTCATCTGCCAGCTTTGTGACTATACACCGAATGACAAGTCTCTCCCATCTGCCTGCACCAAAAACATCCTTCCATGGAGAAAGGATGGTATAAGCTGACAAATCACTTGGATGCCAACCACGAAGAGCAAACTCAAATTTTTCCCTGATTATATCATACAAGGCGTCCAATCTCTGACCCAAAAGCGGAAGCCATGGATGCACCCAGGCATGAATTGGGACAGTCTCCACTAGAGGATTCCAGTTATGCACCGCGTCCAACAACTTTGGCATCACCACATTTTCAAGAAGCGACTGAAGCAGTAGAGGAGGCAGCAGCTGTTCCCACAACCAAGAACCGGAGCATCGGCTCTGGGTCCCTTGCCTCCCAGCTATTTGTCCCCGATATCCTCACAGCAGGGAAGATAACCTCATTAACCAGCTGGGCATAAGGAGAAGCAGTCATTGCACTGTCAGAGTAATCAAAAGGTTGTTCTTGATCTCCTTGCAATAGATTCTTCCATGAAGCCATAAGCTTCAAACCATGATGCGGATTCTGAAGTGGCTCCCACCCTTGAAACACCCGGATAAGCAACGGGAAAGCAAAGGAACACACGATACACGAAAGATTGCACAGCTTGTACTCCTCTTTAAACTGTAGCTTCAAATCACCAAAAGTCATCAAAAGTGATTCTAAAGTCAAAACACCCAAAGAATTATCCTCGCCAGCTCTTTCTACTGCTCTTGCAATGGTCTCCATGACATCAAGCTGCTCTTTCTGCCTCGCCGCCTCCTTTTGAAACTTTTCCTTCTCTCTCTGCAAGCTCACCACCTTCTCCCTCTCCCTCCTCAGATCCCTATCAATCTTCTGTATGTCGACCTCAGCCAAGTCCACAATCAACCTCACATTGTGCTGCAGCTCTGGCATCGGTACCTGGTTCTCTTTCGCCTCCTCCTCCGCATTCAAATTCTCAAGATTTGACAGAATGCGAACTTGGGGACCCCTCATATCCAGAACTTTCTGGACCTTTGCATCCTCCAGCCCCTGCTCCTGCTTCTTCAACAAAAGCTCCTCAACCGTCAGGTACTTTGACTCAACTTTCTTCTTCCCCTGCTTCTGCTTCGACCACCTCTTCTCCTTCGAAACCAGTAACTTGGCTGCTGCCTTCTCCTCCGGTTCCTTCTCATCCAAAGCAGGCATTTTGGCCTCTTTATAATCATTAAAACCTATCCCCATCTGCTTTGGCCGAAGCTTCACCTCGATCGGAGCGGTAATCCCTTTCTGATCCCTCCCCAGTCCACCGCCTTTGTACCCCATCATCCTCAAAAGCTTCGACCCAATCCCAGTCGTATGCTCCTCAAACTTAGCCACATCCAAATCTCTCTTGCCCATCCCCTTCTTCGACGACTTCGAAGACATTGACCGCTCCTTCTCCTTCTCCTTTTCCCTCTCCTCTTCCCGCCGCTGTGCCCCTTCCTTAATCTTCTTCCCAAACGCAGTCGGAAGAAAATTCGCATCGTCATCCTCGTCCGCATCCACGTCCATTCCCTTATCGGGCTCTGCCTGAAACCCTAGGCCAAAACCAAGGCCAGCCTGGCTAGGGTTAGGGTTTTGAGATGCCGTACCGTTCTCCTTCTCCTTGTCGAGATCGCGATCGATTTCTTGCCGGGCATGACGGTGCCCGTAGAGACGAAACGGACGGGCTTGGTGAGGTCGGGCTTCGAGATGAGGTCGCGGCCGCGGCGGCGCTTGGAGGGATGGCCGCCGGAGTCGGAGTCAGAGGAATCAACGGCGAAGGAGCCGTAGATGGCGTCGTCCTTGGTCTGCGTGCGGTGGCGCTCCTTCTTGCGGGAGTAGAAGAACTCACCGTTGATCCACTGCCCGTCCTCGTAGTCATTCTCCATGCCGAACCGCTCCAGCCCCTCGTACTCGTCCATGTCGCCTGCCGATTAGAATTAGGGTTTCTGGATCTCGCTGGCTCCGGTTTTTGTTGAGACTGAGGCGAGGGGGAGGGGAGAAGGGATCGGAAAAATTGTGTTTTTTCAGGCAGTTTGGTAGTCTGATAAAGATAAAGACTAGGAATCCCAGCTAATGGCTCCAATGTGGGTCAGTCCAAAAGCCCACATGGAAACGGATCATTCGAAGTTGTACAATCAAGTATAATTTGCTTAGTCCAGCCCATTTACAGGGCCCAAACTTTCAATTTGAGCAACTCCCTCAACCGAAAAAAATAATCGGTTTGTTTTGATATCAGAACTCTTAAGTCGTAGTGTTTGTTATATAGTGGTCGACATTATCGGTTTATAAAACAAGGCTTACGAGAAGAGGAGATGCCGAGATAAATTGATAAAAAGTTAGACAGTATCGTGTCAGTGACATATGTTGAAAATGTCTAGTTTAGTAAAGACATAAATAACCTCTGTTAGTTTCCGGGGTTAATCTGACAATTAATCAATATCACCGAAATAATTGGCCAGGTCGGTGAATATCAGGTGGGAGATTTTCCGTTCAATAGAACGTTCCTTAATTAAATAACTACCTTTCAATTACCTTCCTTGGTTAAGCACCAATTAGACTGGTATGAGTCAATCTCAATATACTGAATATCAGTATAACCCCTGTATAAAGAAAATTAATTTACTTATACAGTACTTGGAGTGAGGTACGCTTATAGCGAATTTCCTTAAGACAATTACGTCACCCGCTACGGTGCTAACGGGTTAATGGACGCTGGTCTCCCAAGATACAACACTCCTTCACGGTATTTGATAGCACTATCAAATTACCGTACGGTCGAACCGTAATTAACCAGTACCTTCACAGGATTATCAAAGCAGCATGACCAAGACAAATTTCAGGGAGAATATTTGTCTTTACTTTAGAGGAACACCCACTGTAGAGTAAGGAGGAAGGTAAAAGAATATTCTTTTTTAGAAGTCACAGATTTCAGACAACAATTCTATTAAAGAATCTGTTGAATTTTCTGAGCCTTATTTCAAAACGAATTTTCAGAATCTGCTGGCAGTCGCTTCGGAATCCGCGTTGCAGAGTTCTCACTTCGGAATGCAGAAGAAGGAACTCGTTTTCCTTTTCTGTATTTCTTTCTGTTTCTGTGTGTTTTATTTGAGAGAAACGGAGCGCTATTTATAGCGCTCCGGGAGAGGTAAAACTATCCGAACCCAACCGAACGGTTGCAACGGTTCGGTCTGAACCGTTGCAACGGTTCGTTTCAGACAGTGTTGACACTCTAAAAAAGACAAGATTCCTAACTGGCCTGAACAATGTCTAACTTGTTGACATCTACAAAAGACAAGTGGCAGACAAGCCGACGACCAGTTCTTCACCCATCTCAAGGGGACGAATCAGCAACTTGAACTTTACTGATCCAGTAAAGCAGACAGTAAGTCAAGATCGTCCTTAAAAGCTCGTGAGAAGGCCCAAGCAGGTCCAGAGATACTAAGTTAGCTCAACACTTAGTCTCGCACGAACCTACGAGATAAGTCTCGCATGAGAAACCAAAGTTGCTTAGCATCGCAGGAAGCTCCTTCATAGCCTCACTGCAAGCTAACTTACAGCTTCGCCTGGAAATACTCAGTTAACTTCGCAGAAAGTTAGCTTCGCTCGAAGCTCCACGCAGCTGCGTAAAAGGTTGATTGGTAGCTTCGCCACAAGTTTTATCTAGCTCCGCTGAGAGCCTTCTTCTAGTTTCGCCAGAAGCTTCTCCCAGCTCCACTATGAGCTCAACGCAACGACCCCGCTGCGAGTCCTTTATAGTCATTTTGACAAATCAAATCTCCAGATAAAATCAAATCTCCAGATGAGATCATGTTGATTGAAATTAAATTTGGCAGTTACCTGCCATGATCTTTTGACTCTCCCAATTAGGTAAGAAGATCAAGGGAGATCTCTCAATTAACTAGAGAGGATTAAGGGAGTATCTCTCATTTAGTGGAGCGAATCAAGGAATTAGCGCTACATACTATTCCTAACTTCGCAGAAGCTGTTTTTAGCCTCGCAACAAGGCTACTTTTCAGATACAAAACAGATTGGCACAATCTGTTTCCAGATTTTCAGGACGATTATACCCCTATTCTCCCTATAAATAGCCTACCAGAGGCACACAAAGAAAAAGGGGGAGAAACGGGCCAGGATAAAGAGAAAATTAGAGATCTACTCTCTTACTTCTAAGAATTCAGAGAATTGCTTGTCTAATCCTACAAGAATAAATTCAGGATGCTAATACCCTAAGATCTTCCTCCCTCTCAAGGAATCTCCGGAACCAGGCGAGAAGGAATTCCCAAGCGGAGGCAGCTCGAGAAGCAGCAAGAGGGCTCTACCGATCCCCTGTTCTCTGATTCCCCGAACCAAGCGAGAAGGGAGTCCTATTAGGAGGCAGTTCGATCATCTGACCGATCACATCGTCAAAGGGATAAAGTGATCGCGCGCTGATCAGATTCCTACAGGCACACTTCCCAAGAAATCTCAGAGGAGATCTACCTGTAATTTTCTTTTCAATTACTTGTAATTTAGCTCATCGACACTTTTTTGTAAGTTTTCCCCTTTGCAAAATCAATGAAAAACAAGATGGTGACTCCGCTGGGGGATTTCAGTCTTCTGGCGCAACAAGGAGACAGTGTCGCAATGCGAGGGTCAGAATCCTCAGCATGTTATCTTCGAAAACCTGGTCGTTCATTTTGACCAAGGAAAATTCGAAGAGCTCCTATCTAAAGGTAGTCCAGTGCTCCACATACGAAAGCATAGGAAGGTCTCAATGGCTAAGGTTTCGAAGCAGAAACCAGAATGAGCCTCCTCCCAACTCCTCTCAGCCTCGCGCGAAGCTAGTCAGGTTCCCTGCGAACCTAAATCTCCCCTCCCAAAGCAGATGTGGAGGCCAAAACAGAAAGCTCCGTGTGAAGCTTCAGGCGTAGCTACGCCACAGGCTCACCTGTCACGCGAAGACGAAGGCAAAGTTCCTGCTTGCTTCGCCAAGACTATTAGCCGCAGGCTAGGGCGGCAACTTTGCCTTCACCCAGTCCAGGAGCAGTAACTCCTCATGCCAAACTCGTTCTCACGAGCGAAGTTGCTGATGGCGTGATAAGCACACCGCAGTACCTCAGGGTACACGTGAAGTTCCCATCTGCCAGGCTGGAACTAAAGCACCTAGCAGTGCTAACCACCTTCGCAACAAGGTGGCTAACAAGCGCCACGGTGTGCTTCGCTCCCCAGTTCCTCAAGCATTAAGTTCGCTCTTCGCAGCGAGCTAAGGGATCATCCCTGGGTACTGATAGCGGTGCTTATGTAGCTTCAGCGCCTAAGGGTGCTCCTAAAGTTCTTAACCGCGAAGCTAGAGCTAAAGCACTATTTAGCGCCAATCACCTCTGTGATGATGTGAAGAACAATGCATCATCCTGTGTTTCGCTTCCACACCCTGCGAGCAAGAAGGTGGTGTCAAAATTACCTAAATGCATCAATGTGCGATCTATCCAAGCCTCTGCTCTGAGTCACTTAAACTCGGCTGGGTCCGACTTGCGAGAATTCTTAGCAAGCAAACGGAAGTCGGAATCACTCCAGACTTCTCCCTCCTGTTGTCAACAAGTGGGATGTAAGTTGGTGATGGCCTACTCAGTCCATTGCCGGCTAGGACCAATCCCCGTCACTCCTCCAAACCGACGGTTAGTTTTTGATCGACTATCGGTGCAAGCTCCTGTGAAGCATCGCAAAAGGAGCGTATCGCAAGATCTACCAGATCTGCCCTCTGCATCCGTCAATATGATCAGAAGGGGACGAGAACTGCGTAGGGGCAGACGAGCACCGCATACTGCTAACTCTCCTCTCTCCTATTCTCCAGATCCGCATTATAGTCCGGGCTTAGGTCAAGTCTTGGTGCACGAAGAAGGTATCTTCCGAAACATCAGATCTAGAGTCGCAATACCCTACAGTCATGAGCAGCCATCCTCCTCAACTACAGTAACCTCATCAGAACCAATGAGAAGATTATTCTAATAGTCTGATCAGGAGGACGAAGACAGTGGGTATGCCTCTTCGGTAACAGTTAGCTCGGTACGAACAAATAGAGTGTCGGTACATATGCCTGATAACGGTAATGATGACCTCCGTCGACGGTTGGAAGCTCAGGAGCAGACCTCCAAGGCAGTAATAAACCTTGGATAACATCCAACAGATGCTCGTGCAACTACTCGCTAACCGGAATAATAATGATACTGGGAGTAACCATAATGAGGAGGAACATCATAACGATGAACAACCCAAGACTGAGAAGTCGAAGGAAAGTTCTTCTATGGATGCTGAAATTCTTAAAGGCATCCAAGCTCAGATTGTATCCCTAACCCAGACGGATGAACTGAAGAAAGTAGGGGCAGTCCGTCCTTACCCTTTGGAATGGGATTCAGTATCATACCCACCAAAGTTCAAGCCACCAACGTTACATACATATGATGGTAAGAGCTCGCCAAACCAGCACATCTATTACTTCTGGTTTCAGACCGGTAACGTTATAGACAATGATGCTATTATGGCCAGACTGTTTATTAGCACCTTGAACGGGGTAGCATTTGACTGGTTCCGAAGCCTTCCTCCGGGCTCTATCAATTCTTGGATCGACTTGGAGACTCGATTTTTTTCTCATTTTTATGAGGATGACACTGAGGTAACCATGGACAAACCCTTCTCTATCGTACAAAGGAAGGACGAATATGTCTGAGACTACATTGAGCGGTTCAGAAACTTGTTCCTGATGTGCCCAGCGGAGATGCCATTACCCATGCTCTTACAGACATGTAGGCATAACTTCCTCGACCAAGTGGAGATTCGTATGGGGGCTGTCAAAGCCCATACCTGGAAGGAACTAGTCGAACAAGCTGAGATAGCCGAAAAGTCGTCTAAGAAATCTGAACCATCTACCCCTAAAGGCAAATGGGGTATGAACAATAAGGGGCGCAGCGATATGACGCAGTCTTCCCAAGCCAAAGGAAAAGAGACTATGTCCGTTGAATTGTCAGGGGACGTTCATTCGAAGGCCAAGAAAAGAGGCTTCAATAATCAGGAGTCTAAGTTTTCTCCAAAACAGTACTCCTTCAAAGACGAGCAGGTGGTCGCAATATTCCATTTACTCCACAAAGAGAATAAATTGAAGCTGTCGGATGTTCGGCACCCTAATGAAGTGGGACGCATGAACGATCCCAACTATTGCCTCTTCCATAGGATGGTTCATCATCCTACTGACAAGTGCTTTGTCCTCAAGGACAAAATTCAAGCTTTAGTCGACGCCGGAGTCTGACTCTAAAATCAGAACAAAAGAAAGTCACTGCAAACATGGTGACCCTCGAGTTCGGCAAAACCCTAAAGGTCACAGTTCCTGATGGGACCTTTCCAATCCCTGAAGCACGGCTAGAAGTAAAGCATTCTTTAGCCAAAACTCAAGAGATCAAGGGTCTTTTTCCCTTGACATTGGAAACAGGGGAAATTATGTGGATACACCCAGACCTTGCCCAAGACGAACAATGGGATTCGAAGAAATCCAAGTCAAAGGGCAAATCTTGCAATGTTATTTCTATCTTACCGGATGATGGCAATCTCACATCAGCTTCTCTTAGCGATTCTGAAGGGGAAAGCACACTTGCACAGCGCAAGCTGATGTACCTCAGCCGACGGGCACTCGATCTGGAAAATCATACTTAAAACAGTATGAGAAAGTTACTGACCAGACACAACAACAGACGACGTCAGTACAAATACCCACACCGGCTCCGCTCCCGACGACTGGAAAAGAGAAGCAGAAAGAAGTCCGGTTTGACCATGTCCTGAAGAAGCCTTCAGGCCCAGGACTTAACATGCCTTTTTGCTTTGACATATTGGCCCAGTTGGCTAATATCCCAGCTCGTATCACCATACACGAGCTCCTTCGTCTCTCGAAAGAAATAAGAGAAGCGCTTAGGGATGCACTGGCTAACTCAGAATCATTTCTGACACATATGTCAGAGATCCCTAGGAGTGACACTCAGCCCTCTTGCTCTGAATGCCATCATATGCAACCGAAAGTACCTGCTATTACTTTCACGGCTGAGGACATACTTCTCAAGGATAATAAGCACGATCGACCTTTGTATTACACTGGATAAATCGGTTCGACATGCATTGAAAGGGTACAGGTTGATCCCGGATCCGCACTTAGTATCATACCCAAAAGACTCCTCTACTTCCTTGGCATACCACTGTGTCGGTTGTCTGCAACCACGACAACAATATATGATTTTAATGCAGGGAGTAGTCGTCTACTTGGAAAGATTCTACTCCATTGCCGAATCGGGAGCTTGAAGTCAGAGGTGACGTGCTATGTCATAAACGCTGACACGTCATACAACTTGTTACTAGGGAGACCTTATATCCACGCTAATTGGATTGTTCCCTCCACTCTGCACCAGTGCTTCAAATATGTTGAAGATGATGCAATAGTACAAACTGTCTTCGCCGGGAAGCAACCGTTCAAAGGGGTGAAAAACTACTTTACTAATCTTTTATATCAGGAAGTCAGTGAAACAGCACAGGAGTCATTGCCTGACAACGATGATAGTGGCAATGAAGCAGATTCAAAGTCTAAAGGTGACACGCCAGCTACTTTGATCGGCAAACCAATGTTAGCATATTTGAATCCTCAATGTAATACTCTTTCTGAAGAGGAGGACGAATGGGTGATTAATGACAGTATTTCCTTTGATTATCCTTTGAGTGTCGAATTGTTTGAATCCATTACGGATAGCTCTCTGCATATGCCATTGCATAAACCAAGTACATCAAGTGCATCTGTGGAACATATAGAAGGATCTGTTTTTGTGATTCCTCCGTCCAGAAAGGGTCAATCACCAATAATATTCGGTAGAGCCCAACTGCAAAGGTCTACAGCCACAGATTCAAGTTCAAGCTCAGAGACCCCGCAATTTTTCCATTATGCACGATCAACACAGCGTATGATGAAGAAAATGGGATATAACCTGCAGTGTGGGAATGGCCTGAATTTCGAAAAAGGAAGACGTAGTTTTCTGATAATTTTATGCCAAAAGGGAAACCGACAAATTACTATGATAACACACGTAGGGGGTTGGGATACGTAATACCTCCACCGCCTACAACGGTTCAATCTAAAGATAACAACCAATCCCATCACGCTCTGCCTCTTCCTCCGAATGGGACTCAGATGTCAGTGTGAGAACAATATTCGAGAATCTCACCGTTAATATGACTTCAAGCAGCCAATTGGAGCCAGCGGAAGCTACTGATGAGGAACCTTGGGCTCAACAACTGGATTTTCAGTGGGAAAAGCGATTCGAACAACGCGAACCACCTACTGAAGACAAAGTGATTCAGGTTAACTTGGGTAGTCAAGATCATCCTAAATCCATCTTCGTAAGTGAAAGCCTATCACTTACGGAAAGAGAAGAATTGATAGTACTCGTAAGAGAGTATATCGATGTTTTCGCATGGAACTATAAGGATATGCCCGGACTTGATCCACAAGTAGCCATGCATCGTCTGAACATCAGGCCTGACGCCAAGCCAGTCAAGCAACAACAACGCCGATTTCGCCCGAACATTATGGACGCTATTGAAGCCAAAGTCCATAAACTCATTGCATGCAGCTTCATACGGGAGGAACAACATCCAGATTGGGTTGCTAACATCGTCCCCGTTCTCAAGAAGAATGAAAAAATATGAATCTGTATTGATTACCGCGATCTCAATACAGCCTGTCCTAAAGATGAATTCCTATTGCCCGTCACCGATGTCATGATTGACAATACCTGCGGATTCGAAAGAATGTCTTTCATGGATGGCTTCTCAAGGCATAATCAAATTAAGATGTATCCAGAGGATGAGAAGCAAACTTCATTATGGACACCGTTGGGGGTGTAATGCTATACCGTGATGCCTTTCAGATTAAAGAACGCGGGAGCAACTTATCAGTAAGCGATGAGTGTAATTTTTCATAACCATCTCCGAAAGACGGTAGAATGTTATGTCGACGATATTGCTGTCAACAGTCGCGATAAGAATGACCATGTTCGTGACTTGAGAACGATGTTCAACATGATGTGGGCTCATCGACTAAAGATGAATCCGACAAAATCCTTCTTGGGGTTTCGAGTGGCAAGTTTCTTGGATTCATTGTTACATCAAAGGGAATTCATCTTGACCCAGAGAAAGTCAAAACCATTCAGAACATGCATCCACATAAGAATCTCAAAGAACTTATGGGCCTACAAGGTAAACTAGCTTATATCAGAAGATTCATTGCAAATCTCTCAGGCCGCTGTCAACCATTCACCCGATTATGAAAAAGGGTGTCTCTTTTGTATGGGATCAAGCCTGTCAATAAGCTTACGAAGATATCAAAAGATATCTCACAAAACCTCCAGTCTTGGTGGCTCCCACATCACAAAAACCTTTCTTGCTTTATGTAAAAGCTATGGACCATTCTCTTGGTGCTCTGCTTACTCAAAAAGAAGATAATGATCATGAACAGGCTATTTACTATCTGAGCAGGACTCTGATAGGGGCGGAATATCGCTATAACCCTATTGAGAAGGAATGTTTAGCTCTTGTCTTTGCTATTCAGAAGACACGGCATTATTTGGTCGGCTAAACCATACATGTCATTTTCAGAGTGAATCCTTTGCGTCTTCTCATGACGAAACCAGGATCACTGAATTCTAGATTAGCCAAATGGGCCCTCCTTTTGTCTCAGTACGATATGCTCTTTGTCCCTCAGAAGGCGGTTAAAGGTTAGGCACTTGCAGAGTTCTTGGCTGCTCATTCAGTTCCGAAAAGCTCAAAACTTCATGAAGACATTTCAGATGAGGTTTTCGAATCTAATATAACTCCAGACGATGAAGTATGACAGATGTTCTTCGATGGAGCATCACGAATAGGCCCTAAAGGCAAGATCATTGCTGGTGTGGGGATTGTGTTTATCTCACCACAAAACCTGTTGGCCCAAAAGGTTACACTCTCCATTTGTTTAGAGTTTTGATGATAACAAAACAAATAAGTGCTATTTGGTACTAATTAGTTTGTTTAGATGAGTTTCAGGTTAAGTACCATATTTGGAGGCCATTGCTTAGCTATTGCAAGAATTTCTAGGTTCATGAAGTAAAGAAGGCTTTTTGCACATCAAGAAAGGAACATAGAAGAGAAGGCTCTAGCAAGGCATCACATGGCTCAAGACTTCAAGATTGCTCAAGATAATTTGTTAGATTTGTTTTTAGTTTAGAATTTTGTTAAAGAATAGTGAATAGGTTTGAAGCTCTTTCACACACGTTTTTGCGCACATCTTGTTTTCCTAACATAAATAGTTTGTATACAATCTTCAACCTACAAACTTATTTTGATATACATAATCATGTGTTTTAAGTTTTGTGTTTTATCAAAACTTATTTTGGTATTGGAATTTATGACAAAAACTTTGATATACATATGTTTCATGAATATAGGATTATGCTTCAAAATGTTTAAATATCATGTTTTTGTATTTGGAAGAAGTTTTGGACAAAACGTATTTTCTAGTCCAAATCCAAGTTTTAGAAAATACAGTTTTTGATTTTTGGTAAAAATGATAAGAGTCAAAAATAGTTCATATTGATTGATATTTGAGCTAAACTTTTTACCACATGTTTATATATCAATGCAAAATGATAAAACTATTTTTGGTGATTTTTATAAGTGTTAAAAGATTTTTCAAAATATTTTTAAAATTGTTTTTCTGTCCATTCCAGACTTCATGCAGTCGACTAGTTTTCTGACTAGTCGACTTGACTAGAAGTCGGTCGACCGGGTCGGTCGACCGACGTGCACAAATCTGTGCACGTTTGGAAGTCTTTGGACGGTCGACCGTCCCGGTCGACCGGTCTGAGAGCAGAGCTCTCTGTTTGTTTCGGTCGACAGGGCCGGTCGACCGTAGCCTGCAACGGCTATATTCCTTTGTACTAGCGGTCGACCGGGCGGTCGACCGGACTAGCCGTTTGAACAGTAACGGCTAGTTTTCTGAGCAGATTTATTTTTGTCCTTTTGTCACTTAAGTGTGTTTAAATGACATGTTTTGATTTTAATACATTCTGATTAGCCTTAAAAA
The DNA here is from genome assembly GCA_038442645.1 of Agave tequilana. Classification (NCBI taxonomy): domain Eukaryota; kingdom Viridiplantae; phylum Streptophyta; class Magnoliopsida; order Asparagales; family Asparagaceae; genus Agave; species Agave tequilana. Next base: position 48,191 of record JAVJIF010001486.1, read on the forward strand.
TGTTTTATCTTTAAACCCTAGCCCTCTCCTATGGTGTTTAGGGAGAGTTTGGTTACAAGAAAAATCCTCAAAAATTTCCAAAAGTTTAAGGCTTTAAAAGACTTGATTTCTTGGTTTTGTGCTGAAATTCTCTCTAAATTTCTGAAGTGTTTTCAAGAGTTCTCTGATTTCATTTTCTTTTCTCCTTGCACACAAGAGCTTCATTCCTACTCATTAATTCTCTAAGGACCTTTGTAAGGGAAGAGAATTTTTCAAGAGAGAGTTTGTGGTCTTTTGACTACTCAGAGATTGCTTGTACTTGAGATTGTGGAGTTGGGTACTCCGGTGTATTTGTGACATCTTTGTGATAGTGGAAGTGGTTGGAATCCTTCTGGGGAAGGCGGGGAAGTAGAGCTGGGTGCTCGAACCTCGATAACAAATCTTGGTATTTGCGTTTGGTTTACTTTTCCTTATTCTTGCTCTACTTTCATTGCTATTACTACTTGCTCTTGATTGTCATTGCTATACTTACTTGCTTTGTGAGATTGTTGCTCCATAATTTTTAATTTGTGCATTGATTAGCATAATCACCTATTCACCCCCCCTCTAGGTGATTTTCAATTGGTATCAGAGCTTGGACTCTAGGTTTTGGCTTAACATCCATAGAGAGATCCTTAAAATTTGCTAATCAACATTTGCATTCCATTTGTCATCACTAGTAAACATGGCCAATAACATCAAAACCCTCCTAAATTTGATGGACTCAACTTCCCTATTTGGAAGGCTAGGATGACTATCTTTTTGCAATCCTTAGGTAGCTTAGTGGCTAAATCTTTGACCAAACTCTATGTTGCACCCGATAGTGATGAGAGCACATGGACCGACTTCAACTTTAGAGAATATGAGGCTAACTCCAAGGCCCAAAATTCCCTCTTAACCGCCTTGAATGAGGATGACCTTACACGGGTAATTCATTGCCAATCCGCCTATGAGATTTGGCAACACTTATTGGTCACACACGAAGGGACTTCACAAGTCAAGAGAGCTAAGATAGATCTCTTGAGGTCCCAATATGAGTCTTTTAAAATGTTTGATGATGAATCTATAGATTGTATGATTACTCGATTTACTAAAATCACCAATGGTCTTTCTTCTTTAGGTGATGACATTTCCAATGATCAAAAGGTGCGGAAAGTGATTCGGGCTCTTCCTACATCATGGGAGATTAAGGCCACCACCCTAAAAGAATTGAACGACAAGGATGAGATGGACCTCATTAGTCTCATTGGGAACCTAAAAACCCATGAGATGGAAAAGAAAGTAAGAGAAGAGGCCGCTCCACTAAAGAAGAATTCTTGACCTTCAAGTCTTCATCTACTCTTGAAGACGATGAAGAAGATGAAGAAGAAGATGAGGAGCTATCACTACTTATTCGCAATGTGAAGAGAATGTACCGGAGGAACAAGCTCAACTTCCGAAAGAAATTTGAAGGCAAATAGGAGAGGAAAATCATATGCTACAATTGCCGAAAGCCCGGACACATCATGGCGGATTGCCCGGAGTTCAAGAAGAAGATGACCTCCTCCTTCAAGCCAAAGAAATCGAAAGAAAAGAAAGCGTACAAGGCAACTTGGGATTCGGAAAGCGAGTCCGAGGAAGAGGCGGATGTAGCGAATATGTGTTTCATGGCAAACACACCAAAGGTAACCCCTCAACCTCTTGATGATGAAGATGATGAATTAAGTAAGGAAGTTCTTGCTCATGCCTTTGTTGAACTTTCCGAAACTTATGATAATAAGAAGATTGAATGTTATAAATTGCAAAAAGAAGTTGCATTTCTCAAAAATCAACTTGCTATGATTTCTAAAGAAAAGGATGATATTTCTTCTTATCTTGTTTCTATTCAAAATGAGTTTAACACCTACAAGGTTTCTTGTAAAGGAAAATCTCCTATTGTTGATGAAAAAGAAATTTCCTCTCTAAAAACTAAAATGGTTGATTTTGAAAAATTTTGAAAGATTGTGCTTTTAACACTAAGAAACTTGAAGAAAAGTTTTCCAAAAAGCACACCTCTCATGCTAAAAATTCACATGCTCACATTACACATGCTAAATCTTTTCATGCTCACAACTCTCATGCTCACAAATCACACACTCACTATGCTTTTAAATATGGTAGAGTATATAGATGCACATATTGTGGTAAGAATGGACATTTAGCTAAATTTTGCTATGACCAAGTTAGTAAATCAAATAATCTTGTTTGGGTTAATGAAACTAACCCTCTAGGACCCAAGAAAATGTGGGTACCAAAATCAAGTCCTAAATTATTTGATGTAGGTACACACCAAGGCTCCAAGACGTAGGGAGCGGTGGTACCTTGATAGTGGTTGTTCAAGACATATGACGTGGGATATCAACAACTTTACAACCCTATTAAGGTACGAGGAAGGTGGCTCCGTCACCTTCGGGGATGACTCCAAAGGCACAATCATCGGTATAGGTAACATTCAAATTGGTGCATCTCCCATTATAGAAAATGTTGTACTTGTTGATGGTTTGAAACATAATTTGCTTAGTATTAGTCAATTTTGTGATCGTGGACTTAAAGTTATTTTTGATGATACTTCTTGCAAGATTTTTGATATTAAATCCAATGATTGTATTCTTACCGGTTTTCGTGATGAAAATGTTTATATTATTGACATGCTTAATGTGGAATGTTCTACTAAATGCTTAAATGCTTTTGATGAAAATTCTTGGCTTTGGCATAAAAGATTAGGACATGCATCTTTTGACCATCTTTCTAGAATTAATTCAAAGGAATTGGTGAAGGGTATACCTTACTTGAAGTTTGAGAAAGACCGCATTTGTGGTGCGTGCCAACTTGGGAAACAAACCAAGTCTTCCTTCAAACCAATCAAGGATATCATGTCAACTAGGCCTTTAGAATTAATTCATATGGATCTTTTTGGACCTACTAAAACTAAGAGCTTAAATGGTAATAGATTTGCATTTGTTTTAGTTGATGATTTTTTCCCGTTTCACTTGGGTTTTCTTCTTGGAACACAAAGATCAAACTTTTTCTCATTTCAAAATTTTTCGAAAAAGGGTTGAAAAAGAAAAAGGTTTTCCGATTTTGAAAATAAGGAGTGATAGAGGTGGTGAGTTTGTTAACCAACTCTTCATGACTTATTGTGATGAAAAGGGAATTAAGCATGAAATGTCTTGTCCTAGAACTCCACAACAAAATGGAGTTGTAGAAAGGAAAAATAGAACACTTCAAGAGATGGTTACGATAATGATAAGTGAGTATGACCTCCCTCATTATCTATGGGCCGAGGCCGTAAACACCGCATGCTATATATCAAATCGTATTTATTTATGTAAGAATTCTTCTAAAACATCTTTTGAAATGTATCATTCTAGAAAACCTAATGTTTCATATTTCAAAGTTTTTGGATGCAAGTGTTTTGTTTTGAACACTAAAGATAATTTGGGTAAATTTGATGCTAAGGCTTATGAAGCAATCTTTGTTGGATATTCTACAACTAGTAAAGCTTATAGAGTATTCAATAGATCTTCACTTACCATCGAAGAATCCATGCATGTTAAATTTGAAGAATCTAATGTGTTTGTTGAGAATGTTGTAGAAATTGAACCATTAGGTGAAGACATGGAGAGACTATCCTTGAAGGACTCACCCGCTCAAGATGATAAGCAAGAACCAATTGGTGATGTTCAAGAGGATAAGGAGGAAAGCTCTCAACCGCTTCCTAAAGCTTGGAGATATGCCACAAATCATCCCAAGGAGCTCATCTTAGGTGATGCATCTAAAGGGGTAACAACTCGCTCTAAACTCCATGACCTATGTGGTAATTTTGCTTTCATTTCTCATTTTGAACCCAAAAGCATCCTCGAAGCCGAGGCGGACTCATATTGGTTGCTAGCCATGCAAGAGGAACTCAATCAATTTGAGCGCAACCAAGTTTGGCACCTTGTTCCTAGGCCCCACGATAGACCAATAATTGGTACTAAGTGGATCTTTAGAAACAAGATGGATGAGTCCAGAAATGTGATTAGGAATAAGGCTAGGTTAGTGGCCCAAGGTTATACTCAAGTTGAGGGAATTGACTTTGAGGAGACCTTTGCACCCGTAGCACGGCTTGAAGCCATACGGATGATACTAGCTTTTGCATCTTTCAAAAATTTTAAACTTTTTCAAATGGATGTGAAAAGTGCATTTTTGAATGGTTTTATAAATGAAGAAGTTTATGTTGCTCAACCTCCCGGTTTTGTTGATCATGTTCATCCCGATTTTGTTTTTAAACTTGATAAAGCTTTGTATGGATTGAAACAAGCTCCAAGAGCTTGGTATGAAAGGCTTTCTAGTTTTCTCATTTCAAATGATTTTATTAAAGGCAAAGTGGATACAACACTATTCACTAAGCATGTTGATAATGATATTTTAATTGTGCAAATTTATGTTGATGATATAATTTTTGGTTCTACTAATGAGCTTTTATGCAAGGAATTTGAAAAGGTTATGCAATGTGAATTTGAAATGTCTTCAATGGGTGAGCTTAATTTCTTTCTTGGACTCCAAATCAAGCAATTGCAAGATGAGAACTTCATATGTCAAGCCAAATACGCAAAGGAACTCGTAAAGAAGTTTGGACTTGAAGACTCAAAGGTTTGCAACACTCCCATGGCAACTGCCATCAAGCTTGATAAGGATGACCAAGGTAAAAATGTTGATATTAAATTATATAGAAGCATGATAGGTAGTCTTTTGTATTTGACGGCAAGTAGGCCGGATATCATGTTTAGTGTGTGTCTTTGTGCTAGATTTCAATCGTGTCCCAAAGAGTCTCATCTTATTGCAGTAAAACGCATTATACGTTATATTAAGGGAACGATTGGAATGGGTCTATGGTATCCGAATACCGGAGATTTCTCTATGACGAGTTATTCGGATGCCGACTATGCGGGTTGTAGAGTAGATAGAAAGAGTACTAGTGGGACATGTCAATTTCTTGGTAATTGTCTTGTTTCGTGGTCCTCTAGGAAACAAAATTCCGTAGCTCTCTCAACCGCCGAGGCGGAGTATATTGCCGCGGGGGCTTGTTGTGCACAAGTCCTTTGGATGAAACATACTCTCCTTGATTATGATTTGCATTATAACCATATAAAAATATTTTGTGATAATACTAGTACTATACATATGACAAAGAATGCAAATCAACATAGTAAGACCAAGCACATTGAGATTAGATATCACTTTCTTAGAGATCATTTTGAGAAAGGAGATATAGATATTGATTATGTTTCTTCGGATTTGCAACTTGCCGATATTTTCACTAAACCACTTGATTTTGCTAGATTTTCATTCATTTGTGGTGAACTTAATGTTTGTGTTATTGAATAAAATTTTTTTTCTTAAACCCTTTTTGATGTATGACAAAAAGGGGGAGAATGAGTTTATGTAGTATGGAAATATGGGCTCATATGGTTTTGGTTCCATATGAGTTTATATATGTTTTGAGTTTTTGATGTGTTTTCATGAATTCTTATAATTTGTTTTTAAGTGTTTTGCAAGTATTTTTGGTTTTTGGTTTCATGATGTTTACTTGTAAATTACCAATTACATGATTTTTCTTTGTTTAATATAGCATAATTTGAGGGGGAGCTTTCTCCTCCCCTATACTTTTGTTTATAGCCTATTTGTTTTTGTCATCATCAAAAAGGGGGAGATTGTTGGCCCAAAAGGTTACACTCTCCATTTGTTTAGAGTTTTGATGATAACAAAACAAATAAGTGCTATTTGGTACTAATTAGTTTGTTTAGATGAGTTTCAGGTTAAGTACCATATTTGGAGGCCATTGCTTAACTATTGCAAGAATTTCTAGGTTCATGAAGCAAAGAAGGCTTTTTGCACATCAAGGAAGGAACATAGAAGAGAAGGCTCTAGCAAGGCATCACATGGCTCAAGACTTCAAGATTGCTCAAGATAATTTGTTAGATTTGTTTTTAGTTTAGAATTTTGTTAAAGAATAGTGAATAGGTTTGAAGCTCTTTCACACACGTTTTTGCGCACATCTTATTTTCCTAACATAAATAGTTTGTATACAATCTTCAACCTACAAACTTATTTTGATATACATAATCATGTGTTTTAAGTTTTGTGTTTTATCAAAACTTATTTTGGTATTGGAATTTATGACAAAAACTTTGATATACATATGTTTCATGAATATAGGATTATCCTTCAAAATGTTTAAATATCATGTTTTTGTATTTGGAAGAAGTTTTGGACAAAACGTATTTTCTAGTCCAAATCCAAATTTTAGAAAATACAGTTTTTGGTTTTTGGTAAAAATGATAAGAGTCAAAAATAGTTCATATTGATTGATATTTGAGCTAAACTTTTTACCACATGTTTATATATCAATGCAAAATGATAAAACTATTTTTGGTGATTTTTATAAGTGTGAAAAGATTTTTCATAATATTTTTAAAATTGTTTTTCTGTCCATTTCAGACTTCATGCAGTCGACTAGTTTTCTGACTAGTCGACTTGACTAGAAGTCGGTCGACCGACGTGCACAAATCTGTGCACGTTTGGAAGTCTTTGGACGGTCGACCGTCCCGGTCGACCGGTCTGAGAGCAGAGCTCTCTGTTTGTTTCGGTCGACCGGGCCGGTCGACCGTAGCCTGCAACGGCTATATTCCTTTGTACTAGCGGTCGACCGGGCCGGTCGACCGGACTAGCCGTTTGAACAGTAACGGCTAGTTTTCTGAGCAGATTTATTTTTGTCCTTTTGTCACTTAAGTGTGTTTAAATGACATGTTTTGATTTTAATACATTCTGATTAGCCTTAAAAATGTTTTATCTTTAAACCCTAGCCCTCTCCTATAAATAGGGGTGTTTAGGGAGAGTTTGGTTACAAGAAAAATCCTCAAAAATTTCCAAAAGTTTAAGGCTTTCAAAAGACTTGGTTTCTTGGTTTTGTGCTGAAATTCTCTCTAAATTTCTGAAGTGTTTTCAAGAGTTCTCTGATTTCATTTTCTTTTCTCCTTACACACAAGAGCTTCATTCCTACTCATTAATTCTCTAAGGACCTTTGTAGGGGAAGAGAATTTTCCAAGAGAGAGTTTGTGGTATTTTGACTACTCAGAGATTGCTTGTACTTGAGATTGTGGAGTTGGGTACTCCGGTGTATTTGTGACATCTTTGTGATAGTGGAAGTGGTTGGAATCCTTCTGGGGAAGGCGGGGAAGTAGAGCTGGGTGCTCGAACCTCGATAACAAATCTTGGTGTTTGCGTTTTGGTTTACTTTTTCTTATTCTTGCTCTACTTTCATTGCTATTACTACTTGCTCTTGATTGTCATTGCTATACTTACTTGCTTTGTGAGATTGTTGCTCCATAATTTTTAATTTGTGCATTGATTAGCATAATCACCTATTCACCCCCCCTCTAGGTGATTTTCAAAACCATGTCCTTCCTGGGGCATTTTCCCTGACAGAATCATGCTTCAACAATGTGGCAGAGTACAACGCTTTACTCATTGGCCTTCAGTTCGCCCATGAAATGGAGGTACGCTACCTTGAAGTTTATGGTGATTCAAAATTGATTATCAATCAGGTTAAAGGTGAGTATGAGGTCCGTCACGAAGATTTGGTACCTTATCATCACGCAGTCATCGAAATGGCTAATCTATTTAATGGCTTTTATATCAGTCATCTCTGGCTGCACTAGCAACAACGTTAGCCTTATCAGTCGACACCAAGTATCACCTTACAGTGGCTACTCGACACCTGGTTTGTTCTAAACATATGTTGAGAATCAAAGAGGTCTATAACATCTCGACGGATCTTGAACCTAGAGATTAGCGATTCCCCCTTATCGACTATGCTTTGCATGGTTTACTGTCGGATGACCCTAAAGAAGTGACATCTATTAGACGAAGGCCTCTCCGTTTTTACTATGATCCACTAGTAAAGACACTCTACCGTCGCTCATATGACGGTATCCTCCTTCATTGCCTTTCTAATTCAGAAGCACAAGAAGTGCTTAAAGAAGCGCACGACGGCATATGCGGAGCTATCAGCCAGGTGTAAAACTCAAGGACCGATTGCACAGGCTTGGATATTATGGCCGACCATGATAGCCGATGCCATCCAGTATGCACGAAGGTGTAAAGCCTGCCAAATCCATGCAGACTTTATACATCAGCCTCCAGAGTTACTCCATCCAATCGTTACTTCATTGCCATTTGAAGCGTGGGGAATCGATGTCATAGGGCCAATCAGCCCCTCTTCGAAGGTCACCGGTTTATCTTAGCAATAACCGATTACTTTTCAAAGTGGGTAGAGGCTACACCACTGCGGGAAGTTAAAACTTCTAACGTGGTTAATTTTATCAAACACCATGTCATCCATCAATTTGGTGTCCCTAGGCGGATCATCCACGATAACGGTCCCCAATTTGCAAGCCAGATATTCTATCGGCTTTGTGATAGATACCGGATTCAGAATGTGGCATCAACTGCTTATAACCCTGCCGCTAATGGCTTGGCGGAAGCTTTCAACAAGATAATTATTAAGCTACTCAAAAAATTCGTTTCATCAAATAAGCGAGATTGGAATGAGAAGCTTAGTGAATGTCTGGGCCTACCGAGCCACAGTTCAGACCCCGACAGTTGATGCACCTTTTTTCCTGGTATACGGGTGCGAAGCAATCATACTATTAGAAATCCAGATGTCGTCATTACGAGTCGCCTTGATGACCAGAATGACAAAAGAGAACAATAATCGCTTGCGTCTCTAAGTGCTCGAAGCCCTGAATGAGAAGCGGCTACAAGCTCAACAACATATTGAGTTATATCAAGCGCGGATCTCGAAGGCCTTCAACATGAAGGTTAAGCAAAGGATTTTCCAGAAAGGAGATTTAGTTTTAGCCGTCAGACGACCGATGATCATGACGCACAAAACTAAAAGCAAATTTCAGCCCAAATAGGAAGGACCGTTTGTGATAGAAACAATCTATTCAAATGGAGCATATCGCCTCATGACTTCAGACAGAGACTTACTGATGATGCCAATCAACGATAAGTTCCTAAAGAAGTATTATCCTTGATAAGGGTCCTTCTCATAAACATTACACCTCTGATCAAGACCTTCAGACCAAGACTCACGGAAGACGTGTCTACTCCTTTAATCCCCAACTCACCTACAAAGTGAGAACCCAGGGAAAGTATCGTGTTACTCAAAGTAACAAAATAATCCAGCGCCGCTAGCGGCTAAGATAGAGGAAAATGTTGGCCTTTAAGCCCAACATAAGTCCTTGACAACTCATCATGCTGAGGGGAATAGCATGGCTAGCCCGACTCAAATGATAGTTGGTAAAGGCATATCAAATCCGTTGACAGCTGAGGATTTGCTAAAAATCTTAAGGGACCTATTCCCATTTGATTCCCTCTCCAAAATCACTTACCAATTTTCTTCTATGGAATGGTAAGACCATATAGAAAGGAATTCATTTCTTCCTTACGAAATGACGAGTCTAACTTATCACGTTAACATTAAAGCTCTGATAGTAAGACTCTAGCCTATTCCCCGGTGGATAAAACCAACATCCCTGCGAATTTGATCAACGTCTCCGGTGAATAAACTCCGCTTGTCATTCTCTTCAATAGAATGACAGGTCCACTCAAATTACTGTTATGTTCAAACACCTCTGAGAGTAAATGAATCCTTGTCAAGTTAACATCACACCTCTGACAAGTTGCTTTACAAATCCCCATAGAGTTCTCTGACATATAATCTTTCATGAGATTCATATTTCTCAGCTCCCCAGCAAATCTCTAGTAGATTCTCTTCAAAGTCTATTATTTCTCACTCAGTCTCGATGGACTTTCTTGGTTGTCACGTTAACAATATACCTCTGACAATTTCTTTCAAAAATATCTAAAGGAGATATCAATTTCCCACGAAATTTATAATCAAATCCTATTTCCCCCCATGGGGTAATTCCTTTTACCGTTATGTCCAGCTTATCACCTCTGAACAGTAAAAATCCTGAGCTTGGTGGCTTCTCAATCGGTTATGTCCAGTTTATCACCTCTGAACTGACAGATAACCAAGTCTCATCTTTCAGTCCAGTAGGGACTATTCCTTGGCTGTTATGTCCAGTTTGCCACCTCTGAACGGCAGGGCTTTGAATCTTGCAATTCCCAATCGGTTATGTCCATATTACCTCTGAACCGATGGATACCTAGATCTCCCTTCTTATGGTACTTCAACTGTCATGTCCAGTTCGCCACCTTTGAACAGATAAGTCCATAACTTTGTTCTCCTTCCCTCTATCAAGGTCAGGAGTTCTTACTGTCATGTTAATACGACTACCTCTGAACAGTGAATTGTGAGCCTGATGTCTCTTAGTTGGTTATGTCCATATTACCTCTGAACTAACGGGTGCCCATATCCAATTCACCCTTGCAGTCCCTAGTGGGCTAGCTGTTAAGTTAATGCGACTATCTCTGGCAGCGGATTTGAAGTTTAGTGTGTCTTAGTCTATCATGTCCAGTATATTACCTCTGAATAGACGGGTCCCTATGAAAGATCACCTAGAGGGGGGTGAATAGGTGATTATGCTAATCTATGAACTAAATGCGGATTTGAAAACTAATTGCAATTTCAACAAGAGATGCACACAACCAAGCCAAGCATATAAGTATGTATGAGCAATATGAATAGATAGCCAAGTCTCCCTTTTTGCTCCTTGTCATCATGTCCAGTTTATCACCTCTGAATGACAAAATTTCGAACTTGGTGGCTTCTCAATCGGTTATGTCCAATTTATCACCTCTGAACCGATAGATAGCCAAGTCTCCCTTTTTGCTTACTGTTATGTCCAGTTCGTCGCCTCTGAAGCTCGTTACCTATGAACAGTAAACACTCCGAGTTTGGTAACTTCTAAATCGGTTTGTCCAGTTTGTCACCTCTGAACCGATAAATATCCAATCTCATCTTTCCTTGTCATCATATCCAGTTTATCACCTCTGAATGACAAAATTTTAAGCTTGGTGGCTTCTCTATCGGTTATGTCCAGTTTATCATCTCTGAACCAACAGATAGTCAAGTCTCCCTTTTTGCTTATTGTTATGTCCAGATCGTCACCTCTGAACAGTAGACACTCCAAGTTTGGTAATTTCTAATCGGTTATATCCAGTTTGTCACCTCTGAACTGATGAATATTCAATCTCATCTTTCTTTGTCGTTATGTCCAGTTCGTCACTTCTGAACGACAAGGCTTCATATCTGCTGATTCCTAATCATCATACCCAGGTCATTCGATGATCTTTAATCTGTTACGTTAATAGTTACCTCTGAACAGTAAAGATCGTCAAGCTCATTTCTTCCATCCTCATCTCAATATGATTTGAGTCGAGCCATTTCTCAAATTCGTAACTAATTCTATCATTTTATCACCTCTGATCAGATTAGTTATACCATTGTAGTACAACTTGAGAGTAAGAATTGCAAATTCAGAAGATAAAACAAGTTGAAAATACAACAGAGGAGTCAAATAAAATTACTTTTTTATTGATTCCAAAAGAGGGATATATGGATACATGGATTACAAGCTACGAGGGTGCTTCGTAAGACTTGATCCGCTCTTCAAGGATGGCCAGCCTATTCTTCCTCTCCTCAACAGCTCTGATGAATGTCTGCGACCTCAACTCGGCCACATTAAAGCTCGCTGTCTGGGACAGACGAGCCTCAATTTCAGCCAAAGTTGCCCTCTTTGCTAGCTCCTGTTGCAAGACTTCGTCATTTTGAGCCTTAAGATGTTCTAACCGAGCAATCTCCTCAAGACGCACTGGTTCCGCCTTGGACAAAAGAAGATTGGCTTTTGATTGGTAGTCAAAGTGCATTTTTATCATCATATTTACCATCACATTTTCATATTTATTCATTTAATTCTGCACATTTATTAATATTTTGTAATTTATTGTGTGCAGGCCTCGAATTATTATTTTAACAATAAATAAAGCTTAAAGAGCCCAAAAGCCCAGATCCAAGCCCATATTTGAAGCCCAAGAGTAAAAGTGCAAATATCAATTGTCAAAGTGCAATTATGCAAGGGCTAAAGTTGCAATTATTAAAGATGAGGGAAGGATAGACTTCTATCCAACCCTAAACACCTGCAAGATGAGGATAAAAGGCCAAGATAAAGAGGAATTTCGTGGAGAGAAGATTTGAAGAAATCTGGATTAAGGGTAACTTGATTACCAAGTTATCTCGAAAATCCAGATTAAAAGGCCAGGATCACACTTCTAGAAGCAGGAGCCCAGAGGAACGGACCAGGAGAAGCCACGCGCCAAAGCGCGTGGCCAGAAGCCACTAAAGTGCCGCGGACCCGCGGCAAAAGCCGCGTTTCCGCGGCAATCCTAGCTTATCCAGAGAGCAGATTTTGTGGTGATGTTATCCGGGACTCTGTGGCATTCTGCATCTATAAATAGCACCTGCATTGCAACGTAAAGAGAGTCCAGCGTCCAGCAAAGGGCCAAAGTTAGGATTTTTAGGGTTTTTAGGTTTTTAGTTCTCTTTCCACTTTTGTATATTTTTAAAAGCTGAGAGGAGATGATGTATTCATGGAGGAAGGGATCTGCTTGTACTGATGGTGACAGTCGGTGTAAGTGTTATTTTTTCACCATTGTTTAATAATCGAATCAAGGTTGCTTTATTTTATTCTTGTACTATTCTAGTTTCTTGTATTCTTATTTTAATCTTGTATCTACTTCTCTCTATTTGTTCTCTAATTTCTTGCCCACCGTGAGATCCAACTGCTTCGAGAATACCTAGCCGAAGAAGGAACCTTGACGGCCCAATGGCGATGAACAGGTCTTCATAGCTTGTTTTTCATTTCGTAGAGTAGATTAAGAAGGCGGACGATCCCATAAGCCGTGCTTGAACACCTTCCAAGAAAGGGAAATCATCGCAACGGTTCAAACGGCAAGCAGACTAAAGAGATAAGTTTTCTTTCTTTTTCTTTTCTTTTCTTTTTTGTAGATTAAATACAACTCATCTCCATATTCTTTTCTACCACCCATTGTAAATACCACTTCCTTTCTAACTTAACAAATAAAAATAAAAACTTTAGAGAAACTTGCTTAACGCTTCCATCGCAGTCCCTCCCTGAGGATCACGACCCGCATAGCCCTGCTACCGCGGATTAGAACTGAAACTTGCACATCTATTTTTTAAACTAAAATACCATCTTTTGTGTGCAGGAAAAATCAGTCAACAGCTTTCTTAATCATTTTCTTAGCCTTTTCGATCTTATCCTCGGCATCGAGAAGAGCACTATTAGAAGCATCTATGACATCTCCAATTTTTACTTTCCTTATTTTTAAGGATTTTAAATCTAAAGAAATTGCCTTAGCTGCTTCCTGAGCGGCAAGATTAGCTTCACGCATTTGAGCAGCGAGGTGTTCAAGCTGTTCGTTAACTAAGGAGTCCAAGTCTGAATGGCTGAGGCGGCGCCATTCGTCTACATCCTTCTCAAGCCTCTCCACCAAAAACTCTAATGTGGCAGCTTAGTCATCCCCTCCAAAGTCTCGAATGCTGTCAATACTTCGAGAGAGGACCACCTTCAAAGTAGAGAACAAAGTAGTTGAGCCCTTCAAGACCAAAGCGACAGATCACTTCAAGCCCTTAAAAAAGCTGTCGACTAGCTCAGCCACAAATTTATTCTCGGCTTCAACTACTCCCGATGAACGAGTGGCCCCTGAAGGCAAAACTTCTACCGGTTTCACTAACATAACTGTAGAAGGGATGGCAGAAGCGCTGGCTAGAGCAATATGAGAAATCGCTGGTCATCTCGGAGGAGTCCTCATTGAAATCAGTACACTAGCCACAATGGAAGTAGGGCTGGTGACTATTTCAGGAAAGGGCTGGCTCAACAACCAGTGTTGGAGAAGTAGGACTGGTAATCACGTTCAGCTCCGCGGTTGGCAGGATAGGCAGCGTTGGCGAAACCACTGGCATCTCACTTACCGATGTAGTTGGAAGTGAGATTGGTTCCTAACCATTATCCCCTCAGCCTCTTTTTCACTGACTGGTTCGGGCTGATAAGAGGGCAGGTCGTGATATAAAGCATCCAACTCGGCAGCGTCCGCTGTGGTCGAAGTACTTGCTTCACCCCTGATTCCCTCAGGAAGATTGGTTGGCTCTCTTGGAGTCGATGCACCCAAAGGCAGAACATCTGTAGCAGGACTTTGTTTGAGCAAGGCATAATGAATATCGAGAGAAAATTACTCTCAAAAGATTAAAGTATTACTGAAAGATGATATCGCCTCAATTGCCTTGGCCGTAGTTTCTCTCCGAACTTTATCGAAGGCGGCATCAGTCCCCTCAGGCTCCATAGGAAAATTTTTAGCAGAGTCAAGACGGAATGCCGGCCCACCTTCACTCACCGAACCCTCTGTGGTCCATCCTATAGAGCTGTGTTGGTCCAGAGGCCTTCCACTCAAGTTTTGATGATGATTAACTCATGTAGTTATGTTTACTAATTATTTTGTGATTTTAGTTTCAGATCATTTAGTAAGATATTAGTTGGTGATTGCTTCAAAAAGAGATGGTTTGGAAGCTTTCACATGGTGATTTCAGAGCCCGACCATCAAGATGATACATAGCACTCGTTGGAGTCTAACTCGTGGATCACGTTTTGGATCGAGTCGACTTGAAGATGGAAGATCGTCAAGAAGACTTAGGTATCCTAGTTTAGTTTAGTGTGTTTTAGATCCATGTGTAAAGATTAGATAGTGTGATATGCTCAAGTTCACAACACACACGTTTTATGGATATTGGTTTTCATGAATAGTTTAGATCAAAATAAGTTTAAATGGTTTTTATGTATATTAGATGTGTTCGATATACATACATGCTTCATATCTTAGACAAACTTATTTTGATATGTCTATTTATGAGTTTTAGGAAAAATCAGATTTCCTTATTGAAAAATCCAAGTTTGATAAAATACAGTTTTTGATTTTTGATAAAATTTGTAAGACACAAAAATAGTTCAAATTGCATGATATTTGAGTTGAAATTTTTATTACATGTTTATATATCGATGCAAAATGTTAAAACTATTTTTGGGGATTTTTAGAAGATTTATAAGAATTTTTAGAAATATTTTTAACATGTTTTTCTGTCCTAGAAAACTGGCTGCCAGGCCCTGGCGGTCGACCGAGCCGGTCGACCGTGTTCCAGAGCCGGTCGACCGGTCGGTCGACCGACGTGCACAGGTCCGTGCACGTCTGGCCAGGGACTGGGACGGTCGACCGGGCGGTCAACCGTGAAGAGAGCTTTGCTCTTTGTAAATTTGCGGTCGACCGGGCGGTCGATCGGGCTGCTCCAACGGTCATATTTATGACCGTTAGCGGTCGACCGGGCGGTCGACCGCCAGCTGTTCTGGCTGACAGAAACAGCCAAACGGCTAGTTTTCTGTTTGGCCTATATAAACCCCATTTCTTTGGGATTTTGGCTAAGTTTTCAAGAGCTAAAATTTCTCTCTTTTCTTGGTGTTTAAAACAAGTTTTCAAAGTGTTTTAGAGCTCAAAAAAATCCATCTTATTTGTTTTAAAGTGTTTTGTTTATTTCAAAGAAATTAGGGTTTTGGGAATTAGTTTTTGATCTAAACTTCTATATCTATTTTGGTGTTTTCCCAAGAGAATTTCTTTGATCAAAACACTTTGTTTTCCACACTTGAGCTTATCATTCTATCCTATTCTATTAGGATCTTTGTTTTGTGGAAAGAGGAATTGTTTGTGGTTGAGGAAACCACCAAGTTGTAAACCCTCCTTGTTTTGTTGTATCCCTCTTTGGTAGAGGTTGATCGGAGTGGTGTTTTATATCCCTCTTCGGTAGAGGTGATTGTAGTTGTTTTGGCTACGGACCTAATCCCTCTTCGGTAGAGGTGGATTGTGGTTGTATTGCCTCGGTGGCATTGTAAGGTTGAGAGAGGAGTTCGGTACTCCTTAGTGGATTAGAAATCCTTCTCGGTGAAGGCGGGGACGTAGAGCTAGGGGCTCGAACCTCGGAACACATCTTGTTGTTTGTGTTTGATCCATTGCCTCTAAACTCTCTCTCCTTTATTTGTGTTGTGCATCATTGCATCATTCATTCATATCTTGTATGCTTGAGTTGTCCTTACATTTGATTCATATTGCTTATCCTTATATGCTTGGATTGTTTGTATGTGCCTCACTTATACTTAACCACGAGAGCTTCATATAGCACCTCAACCCTTATCTAGGGGAATCAAGAGGAATTAGTCCAGAGCCCTTCACGGGGAGTTCGGCTACACTCGTTGGTTATATTAAGTGTGTTGCAAATTTGTTTTAGCTTCCGCATTTAGTTTCTAGATTAGCACTATCACCTATTCACCCCCTTCTAGGTAATTTACAATTGGTATCAGAGCCTACGCTCCTGATACTTTAGGTATAACCACCGAGGAGTGAGATCCTTGTTTGCTAATCTACCATTTGCATTTGCACATATTTTTGTTTGCACTCATTTAGTTTGGACCCATGGACTTCATGACCCCAGGTATGTTTGATTCTTCCAACATCATTGTTTGGAAGACTAAGATGTCTATTTACCTACAAACCCTAGGCTTGCATGTTTTCCTTACCGCTACCAAGAAATGCTATCTTGGTAATAGCAATCATATAGGGGCCAATGCACAAGCCCTAGAGGCTATTAGAAGCACGCTTTCAAAAGAATATCTTATGCTTGTTTCTAACCTTGATTCCGCCTTTACAGTGTGAAACAAGTTGACCACAAGCACCACCTCCAAGCTTCAATTGCCAATCCAACCAGAGAAATCTAGTGAAAAATCTGACTCACAATGCTTCATGGTCCAAGGGAATGACTCCTTTGAGGTACATTCGGAATCTCAACTAGATTGTAGTGATGATAGTTGTTCTTGTAATGATCATGTTGATCCCAACACTTTAAATGAAGAACTTTCTATAGTTTGTGAAAAATTGATAGAAAAATATAACATTTTGAAAAAGAAAAGTCTAGGCCTTAACATTGAAAATAAAAATTTGATTTCTAGACTTAACACTGTTTTGTAAGAGAAAGTGGAGATTTCTAATGAGAGGGATTCATTGAAGTCTCAACTAGACCTTGCATTAAAGGAAAATAAGTTTTTGAAAATAAAAATGATTGTGAAACAATTTTGAAGAAAAATGAAAAATTGTCTTCAAAAGTTGATTTTGTTTTAAAAGAGAATGTTTCTTTGAAAAATAAAATTATTTCTATTTCAAATGAATTAGAAATTTGTTTAAAGAAAAATGAATTTTTGAAAAATAATATTGATTCTCATGTTTGCCATGCTAGGGTAGTTTCATCTAGATCACCCATTGCATGTACCACTTCTTCTTTAATTAACAATAATATATCTATGCTAAAGAAGAATATGGATTGTTTGGGCTCCACTTTGAGCCAATGTGCCAAGAGCCATACACGTTTGGAATCTTTGTTTCGAAAGAAACAAGTTCCTATTATGCATGCACACCATACACGGCATACACATGCTCCTCACGGACACCATCATCACTTGTATGCTCATGTGTACACTTGTACACATTGTGGACGTAAGGGCCACCTTGCTAATTTTTTTATGATAGAATACATGTTTCAAATTTAGCAAATAAATTTGTTTGGGTTAGAGAAGAGACTAACCCCCATAGACCTAAAAGAGTATTGGTACCAAAGACCACCCCTATTGTATTTGATGTAGGTGTGGGCTCTCGCATGACGTGAGAGTTGCGATACCTTGGAGTGGATGCGTTCCGAGCTTAAAGAAGACTATTTGGATGCATCACTTTCAAGGGGAGTTTGGTGGAGGACCACCATGTTTTGGAGATATGGAGAGTTGCCTCATAGGTTTTGGTAACGGTCTCTTACTCCTTACTTATATTTACATGCTTTCATATCATTGTTTATACCATGTTTTGATGTTTATAGATCATTATAGAAGTGCCATGATTATTAGATCCTTGACATGCATGTATAGCCTTTGAGATACCCATGTTAAATATGGATCATTATTTTTGTGTTCTCGCATATGTTTAGCTATCATGTTTATCATAGTTCTAATAACATGTGGATTTACATAATGATCACTTTTATGATTATCATGTTGATTTATTTATTGTTTTATGCTTTAAATGTTGTATATATGTTTTAAATGTTAGTTTTCATTAAGACTAGGATTTATACTTGTACATATAGTGGGCCACAAATAGATTTTTATATGTTTGTGCTTGAACGTTCATTTGTACCCATTAGATGTGCTAGTATAGTCTATTTTTGATGATTCATTCATTTGACTTGTATTCCTATTTTATATATGTTTTTCATGTGTTTTAGTTTAACTTCATGTAGATGTCCATTTTATCCAAACTATTGATTATACATATACATTCTTTGAGCCACGTGCCTTCATGCATATACATTTGTGGACTTGTTGTGTTTGGATATGCATGTATACTTTAGTTTGTATAGACATACATATGCCTTGAAGATTAAATAGTTTTGATGATTTTCATGTTTTGAGGAATATTGAGCTTGAATGTCTATTTTCATGAGTATATGTTTCACATAACACTTGTGCACTTACCTTATTTAAATGTTTCTCATGATTGTGTTTTTCATGAGTGTGTATGGGCTTTATGGATTTTGAGTGTTTAGTGATCATGTGATTTACATAGTTTCATGAAATATATTTTTGTTTTATTCCTTACTTGAAGGATTTCGTACTAGTTTATAAGTTTTTCCATTTAACTAGTTACGAGATTCTTCGTTATGGTAGAGTTTTCAAACATACTATATTTTTCAAATCTATTTTTGAAAACCCCTACCCTCTAAGGGTGGTTGGATGGGAGATCATGCTCATGTATGCTTTATAGTGAAAATCATTTTAAACTTGAACATGATTGGGAGGATAGGTTATATGAGTTATACACTTGATCTTATTGTTGTTTCAATTGGTATCATTGGACTTTTTCAATTGGTATCAATTTTGACATTTTGTATACTCATATATTATTTTTATGTATGTATGCATACACTTCAAATAGTATCAATTTCGATTGGTAACTAATTTTTCATATATATATTTGTTTTATGCAAAGCTTGAGTTTTTAATGAATATCTTGTTTCAATTGTATCTTAAACAAGCTTATGCATAGTTTTATTTGGTGTTTCATAAAGGGGGAGAAAATATGTATTTTATCTTTCAATTGGTATTTTGTTTACCGTTGATTTTTACTCCCACACTTTATGGTGAAAATTATTTTTATTTTGGTATCATATGTTCTTAATGACAAATACTTACAATTGGTATCAAGATGTTTATTTGAATAATTTCAATTGATATCAAGATTTTTATGTGTTTTTCTCAAAAATTGGTATCAATGCCTTATTTACTTTTATTGGTTTATATGTTCACTTTCAATTGGTATCAAGATGCTACTTTGACATATTTTTAAATTGGGATCTTAATTGATTGTCACCCTTATTTACATCATTTCTGTTTTAGACAAAAAGGGGAGAACATTGTTTTATTTGCTTTTAACCCCTTTGTTGATTATTTGTTTCAAACAAAAAGGGGGAGAAGAATTTATTGATTTATTTTTACTTTGACCCCTTGTTGATGATTGACAAAAAGGGGGAGAGGTATTTGGTTTATATGCATGTTTTTGTGTGCATGTTTTGTTTATTTAAAAAAAATGATAGCATTGTTTGTGTTTATGTTTATTGGTATCAAGAGCATGTTTTAAAGATTTGTTTGTTTATGCATGTATTTGCATTCATGTTTATGTGCTTCATTGCCATATCTTATTGTTTTATTGTATTACATGAGTTAAGGGGGAGCTTCTTTGAAGCTTAACTTTAATCCATGCATATATAACTGTTGGACACGGAGAGGGGTTGGCTGGTGTAACGCTTCCTGGAATCAGATGGAAAAGATTACAGCCGGCTTAATCTTCCGGTTACAAGGGAGGGGGAATATTGAATTTGAATTCCCCCTTTATTTAGTGCTGGGTTCTTCGTGTGGCGGTGGAGAGTGAATCTTGTTCTCCGTTGACCGGATGACTGTTCGGACCGTCGGGGATCTTCTCTTCGGTCGGTAGAGGGAGTAACTCAACTCCGTCTACCAAAACTCTAGAGGAGGAGGTAGGCGAAGAGCGGCTAGTACTCAGTAAGCTCGCTGAAGGGTTTTCTCTCTCTCTGTCGTTGATCTCTCCTTTGATTGTCGTCTTTTTTCCTTCTCGTCGTCAGTCGTCCTCCCTTCAATAGTGACGGGACTATTTATAGGGTTTTTAGGGGGTGATCGTGCCCCCTAAAAGTGCTCCACGATGAGGGCCAACTTCCCCGCTACATGGGCGGTAGATGGCGCCATAATCGGGGTGGTTGCAACCGAGACGTGGGTGTCGATCCGACGCGTCTTGATGCTGAGGCGCGGGCTTCGGGCTGACGCGCCTTGATGCTGAGACGCGGGCTTCGGGCTGACGCGCCTTGATGCTGAGACGCGGGCTTCGGGCTGACGCGCCTTGATGCTGAGACGCGGGCTATCTCTCGCGTCTTAATGCTGAGACGCGGGCTTCGGGCTGACGCGCCTTGATGCTGAGACGCGGGCTATCTCTCGCGTCTTAATGCTGAGACGCGGGCTTCGGGCTGACGCGCCTTGATGCTGAGACGCGGGCTATCTCTCGCGTCTTGATTGTCACATTTAGCCTTGCGCCTGGATCTTGGATCTCTGTGTTTTGGTGGCTTGTCTCGGTGATTTTTAGACAGCCTACAGAACCCCCTCCAAAGTTTTTGACATTCCGCAGTTAACTGGGACGGATTTCGAAATACTTTGGACTCTAACTGAGTTCGCCTTCATGACTAGACTGTTGATGCTTCGGGTTTGATCTTATCTGGAGTTTCGTGAGTGTACTGTTGAACTCTTTGAAGCTCCCAGAGTTGATCATGTTGAGTGTTTAGATGCACAGTCTAAACCTCTCCGATTGCTTTTAGTCTGTCATTGGCGCGCTTTAAGCCAGGAGTGGTTGGTCGTCTGCTTGCGTCAGTGTACTGTTGAACTGATTTTGCAGAAGCAGGAGGCCAAACGCAGGTTCTTTTTCAAAAAGCAGAGATGGTACTGCTGTAAAGGCGCGATTTCTGTAATCGTGCGTCCTTTGGCGCTGGAGACGCGACTGTTTTTCAGAAGGTAGACGCGATATTTGGCCAGACTGAAAGGACGCGAATTTCTTAGAGAGACGCGACCTTCCAAATGCATTCATGGAGAGGCTGACGTGGCATGTCCATCGAGGAGGTGCGTTCTTTGGGCGCGAATTCTGTGCCATGTCATGATTACGCCGTCAGCTGGCCTAGGGAACCGGCGAAATTTCGCCTTTTGGCGCGCGGATTTCCTGGTTCATTAAATGAACTGCTCCACGTGTCGACTGCTGACTCGTGGCGGGGTTGCGACGCATGATCTTCTCCGTTCAGAAACGATTTGGTTACACGCGTCAAGCGGTGACTCGCTGCAGCGTCTACCGGGCCACGCGCCGCGTATCTTCGCGAATCCCTGTGCCTATAAAAGGCAACAGTTGGAGAGATGCATCCTCTTCTCCGAACGTACTTGCTGAGAAAAAAAGAAAGAATTTCCTTCTCTGTTCATCTTCGAACTCGCTCGGATTTTTGAACTTTAATGGCCCCCAAGATGAAACCGAGTGCATCGTCCTCAAGGGCGACCGTCGCCGAGGCTGAGAGAGACGCTTCCTCTGCGCAGGAGGCTGTTTTCCGAGGTAAAATGCCTCTTCGGCGTGGGTTTCGCCATTAAAACAAGTTCATAGAACCCTAAAAACCCTTAACACAGAATCGTGTTTGATTCTCGGACGCAGTCCTTGAGATGATAACCGGGGCGCAGGTTTGATGACCTGGCGTCGTTAAACTCTGCGTTTCGGATCTTTCACTTAGAAAATCTCTAGTTGTGAAGGATTCGAACGCGGTCTTGGTTTGCAGAACGCGGACTTGATCCTTGCGTTTTGCGCCATCAGCTGCCGATTTTGATGAATCTGGCGTCTGAGTCCAAGTACTTAGAGAAATTCGCAAGTATTGGTTTGCAAAACGCGGACTCGATCCTTGCGTTTTGTGCCACTTGACGCGGATTTGCAGATCTGGACGCGGGTTTAATAACTTCTGCGTCCAGTATCTCTTCTGCGTTTGGACGCAGATTCGCAGGTCTGGACGCGGGTTTGATAACTTCTGCGTCCAGTATCTCTTCTTTGTTTGGGTCATGAACACTTAGCATTTTTCAGCATTTCTCCTTGCTTTTAATGAAGTATCTGATTGTGTCCTTTTCTTTCGCAGTGCGACATGTTTCTGGCCCACTCGTCAAGACGCGCCATTTTGGACATGTAGGTGGTGCTGACCAGAGCTTGACCTTCGTGCAAAGAATGAGTGTCCCATTGACTGCTGACCAGTCGCCGGATCGCAGGGAGAGGCTCTCTAATGTTGACAGGAGAACCTTTCGGGCGCTTATGACCGATGCAGCATTCACAACGGATGCTCGCGTTCTGCTGGAGAAGCCTGCCTTCTTCTTTGGAGATCGCATTCATGATGACGGCCGTCGTGTGTCTGAAGGAACTTACAAATGGCTCCGTCAGATAGGGATGGACGATTGTTTCTTCCGGATATGGAGAGGATGTTCCCGTTGTTCTACTTCCAACACATGTCCATCCCTCGGAAGATGGAATGGGACATTTCCCAATCTGTCCCTGAAATCACCCTTGGTGACTTTGGCTTCCAGAGGGTAAACCGCCATGATAGTCATGACAGGTCAACCGTCGGCCTATTCCCCGCGTCGCGCAAATCCAATATTCCGGTCGGGGAGATACCACAGCTTGCTGCTACCTTCCTTAACTCGTTTATGGAAGTGGAGGGTGACTATCCTACCGAGTTCCGTGCGCATGGGTGGATCCATTCTACGGGGAATATTTGGTGGAGCAGGATGGTGGGTTTTGTCCTCACCGATCTTAAAGAGCTGCTAGAGCATGTGGGACTATACCCGGCGATCAGGGCCGTACAGTGGGGTATCCCACCGAGCTCTCACAATTTCTTTGGAGTCCTGGAGCGATATAACTCTCTGACGGGGACATTCTTCACCCCGGTTGGAGAGATGGGCCTGGCACTGCACGAGCTGCATGAGGTCTCGGGGCTGGCATCAGGGGACATTCCTTATGAGGAATATGTCCCTACCACTAAGGAGCTCCACATTTTGGAAAAAGAGTTTCCCGCAATATATGAGACCTACTGGGAGGTGATGTGCCACTTCCACATCTGCGGCCAGATAACTACCTGGAGATCAGGAGGAGTCAAGCAGTTGTCTTGGGCTAGTTATCTGTTCAACAACGTTAGCAATAAAGACCTCCCGATAACCCGACTGGCTGCCAGCTCTGATAGGGAAATCGAAGACAGGATTGATCAGGCTCCGAACAGCTTCTACACCACGGAGTCGAACGAGGACGGTTTCGACCCTGACTTGGTTTTTGAAAGCTTTCACCATCAAGACCGGACCCCCATCTCTAGTCGAGCACTGTTGGCGGGCTTCTTGATGCTGTGGTTGAAGCGTTGTGTGGTGCCCACGCTGCCACACGAAGTTATTGTTGCCGACGTGGTGTACCCGTCGGTGCTCCTGGCTCATGGCAGCCCCATAGCTCTTCTTCCGGCTGTGGTGGCCGGTATTCAGAGTGGGCTACGGGCGTTAGCCAAGAATTTCTGCGAGCCCCCGAAGACTGTTGACCCCCATGGAAAGCCATATGTCGACTCAGAGGGGAATCCGAAGGTGAAGCGCCCTAACCCTCGGGTTGAGCTGCCTTATACGTACCTCATGGCTTGGTACGTGATGCATTGCCCTTCTTTGATGACAGCGGCGCGTGGGGGCACGGTTCGTATCCCATTTGTGCAGCGGCTGGAACGTTCGGAGTGGCGTGACACCTACCTGTATTATATTAGGAAGTGTCTTTCCTGCGCCACGAACTACCAGCTCAACCGCTGCTTTCCAGACGTTCCTGGTGCGGCTTTCGGGGAGTTGTTCGCTGATATCGCTGGTCGGGATGACTTCACACAACTGCCTGCGGGAATCTTCTGGTGGTTGATCAACATCCGGCCGGGATATGTGATGTTCCGGCAAGGGACTTCCTGCACCATCGAGCCATACATGCCGAACCGTTTTGCCCGACAGTTTGGCTACGATCAACTCTATGTCGGGAACCCCAATGCTCGGCTCGCCTTCGAAGGGAACCTGTTCGAGGGTGCTCGGGCCTGGTATTACAGTGTGGCTGGAGGGACGGGAGCAACATTCCGTCTACCCAACGAGACGCCCAAGTGCCGCACGAGCTTCAGCTTCTGCGCTTGGTACTTCCAAGCCAGCCAGACACCAGACCTTGTTCCGGAGTCTTCATGCCTTGAGAGCATCAATGCACATCTCGAGGCCAGGTCAGAGTCCGGTAAACGTTCGAAGCTTATCGACCAGTATCTGAAGGCTTATAAGGAGGTCAAGAGACGATCGAGGAGGGAGCCACAAGCAGCGAGGGCGGAGCCGCGACCGGCAAGGGCAGAGCCTCGAACGACAAGGGCTGAGCCACCAGCCACGAGGGAGGAGCCGCGGGCAAGGAGGTCTAAGCAGTTGGCGAGCAAGCGTAGTCGACGCTCTGCTTCTATTGCTGAGCCTGCCCCAAAGAAGGTTCGGAGGGACTTAACAGCTGAAGTCTCCCAATTCGGAGATATCTCTGCTGGAGTTGAGGCTCCTCCTGAAGACGTCCCTGTTAGGGTTGAGGAACCGTCGGAAGATGAAGATTTCCCCACCCTAGTCCGTGCTCCTAGGTCGCGCAGTAAGACCGTGGAGGAAGGGGAGCTTGTTGACGAGTCCACTGCCGCCGAAGATGACGAGTCAGTGGAGGTCGACATAATGACTGGAGGGGATGTTGAGATTGCAGGCATCTCAGTTCATCCCGAGCCTTTTTCTGCTCATGATGGGAGAGACGAGGCACGGCAGCCGGGGTCTCCTAGCATCTTCATTTCCAGTCTTAGGGCAGTCGACCCTAGTCCTACCACTGGGGTAATTGGAGGTAAGGCTCCTGTTGCGGAGCTTCCTCGCGTTGCGCTGTCGTCTTCTTCGATATCGGGGGAAAGCGCCTTTGAAGACGAGACCGACTATGGCGATGAACCCGCTCTTCCTGATCAGAGCAAATTCTTCCACATCTCGGAGGAGGAAATATCTGGGGGCGAGCCATCGACTGCACCATCGTTGGCGATTATCCCTACTGAAGGTACTCTTCCCATCTTCTGTCTAATTTTCTCTTTGCATATTGAAGAGGATGTTTTAACATTCTTCTGTCACGCTGCAGGGCCAGCCGGAGACGCCGACGCTACAACCTCTTCGCGTGTCGAGGAGATGGTGAAAGAGTTGACCCAGCCTGAGAGGATTGAGGTCTCGGCTGTTGAGATACCCTCAAAGGGGGCAGCTGTTGAAACTGGGGAGCCTTCCACTCTGGCAGAAGAGGAAGTAACCACTGAGGCTGAGGAGGCTCTCACTCTGCCAGGCGAGGAGATTACTGTTGAAGCCAAGGAGACTTCCGCTCCGCAGGATTTGACGTCTCCGGACCTCCAACCTGGTAAGGCAGCTCTGATGCTTTAAATGTTTAGCTCTTCTATCATTGTGGCTAACATCGTGATAACTTGCAGAGAGGACTGAGGGGGTTCAGGTGGAGGGTCCGATGGTTGGCACCCTTCCAGAAGGCCATACAGCTCAGGTCTCGGTGGAGGTTTCTGAGGAGGTCGTGCTTACTACTCCCTCATTGATCGTGGAGGCTCCTGCAGAGGTAGTACCTCCGGAAGTGTCAGCGGCCGGTCTAACTCTTGCCGTCTCGACGGCCAGCACGACTCCTGTGCGAGAAGATCCGCCTTATATCCCTTGTCCTGTGACAGAAAAGGGGTCGGGAAGCTTCCTAGGTGGTGAAGGCATGGGGGAACTGGCACGTCAGATGGTGCAGCAATTCTTCGCTTCGATGGGATCATGTATTGATCTCATCTTACGTGGAAACAGCTCGTTCCAATTTGCCCAGACGCTTCTTAAAAATCTGGCCGTGAACGTTGAATTAACCGGAGGCCCTTCACTTGCCAAGGCGTGTCTGCAGGTGGTAGAGCAACTGGGAGACTACCTGCAGGAGCTGGAGTCCTTGGAAGATACTGGCTCTTTTAGTGAGACCCAGGCCACCCTGACTAGGCTCCTAGCTGCTCAAGAACAAGAGCGACAGGAGGCGGAGGCACAAATTGCTGCAGAGGCCCGCAGCCTTGAATATTCCCAGGCTGAATGTCAAAAACTAACTGCCAATTCAAGGGAATCCGAGCTTACCATGCAGAGCACTGAGCAAGTCATCATCAGTGCTCGTGACACCATTGCCAAGGCTGGGGACACCATTGCCAAGGCGAAAGCTGTGCTTGCGTTCAATGAGAAGAAGCTCGTTACCATCAAAGAGGAGCTTGAGGAGCAACAAGCTGCTAAGGCGCGAGCTGAAGAGAGTCTGTCTCTACACTCTTCCAGGGTGGAATCTCTGCGAGCGCAGCTGGCTGCAAAACCCTTCCTATCTGAAGAGGAGCTGCGGGTCCAAGCCATGGTGGAGGCTGAGAAGGCGCGTCAGATCAAGATGCATCATCTCAGGGAACAAATCCGTTCCTTGGCGAGCCTGGACGTTTAGCCTTCTTTTCTTTTTCCCCTCTCTTTTTTTTGTAAAGAAGAGGACACTCTGCTCACCAAGAGTGTTTGTATCTACTTTTATCATTTTTGAAATAAAAGTATGAAAAATTTTTTATCCCCTTCTTCTCTGCGTTGCTGTGGCTGAATCCACCTGGCTGTGAATGCTAGACTTAGGTAAGACTAAGTTCTTTCAATGAGACGCGGCGTCGGCTCTAAGTCTTCTTGATGAGACGCAGCATAGACGCAGCATAGAGTGAAAACGCGGCCTCCGAACGCAGCGTCAATCACAGGGTGAGACGCGGTTCTTAGTTCATGAGAACTTAGGCAGGACTAAGTCCTTTTGACAAGACGCAGCATCAATCCATAGGGAGACGCGGCCATCATTGTTTCATGAGACGCGGCATTCGTTCAGGGAGACGCGGCTCTGAATAACACGGATCTGCTTCTGCGAAGAAGGAAGCGGATCAGGCAGACGCGGGAGACGCAGCCTTGTGCCTTTCCCTTAATTCAAAAATGGATTAAGTGCTCTCTGAGGGGACGCGACTTTGACTCGAGCGGGCATCTTTCTGGGACGCGGATGTGTGGATAGTTCTTCAATCCGCGTCTGGGTGTAAACTCCCAGGCGTTACATACAGCCTGTCATAGGAATTTGGTGTGATCTTTAAATATCAGATGCGGATTTTCCGCTTTGTTTCCCGAAGCAGTTGTCCACGCGTCGGCTGCTGATTGGGCTTGAGTATTGATTCTCTTAAACGAGAAACCAGTGCGGGTGGTTGGAGATCAGCGCCAGCGGCGGTTCTCGAAGCAGTGTTACACGCGTCCGGCCCTTATTGGATCTTGGCAGTTGTGCAGTTATTAATGCCGGCGGTTCAGATTACGGGGCCATTAATCGCTATTATCAGGAGCTGCCTATAAATAGGGCGCCCCTTCTCCCTTCAATCCTGCCTTTGGACTACTTTGTTTTTTGAAAGAGAGAGCGCTTTGAGAACCTTCATCTTCCTCAGACAATTGTCTCCATGGATGAGGATGGCTCTGAAGATGACCCAGGGCTTTTAAGCTCCTGTTTGGTCTCTTTAGGAGAAAACATCTCTTTGCCCTGTGACCGCGTTTGCGTCTTGGTGCAGAGAGTACAACTCTTGACTGAGGTCTCCACGGGTATGCCGTTCGTTTCACCATGACATTTTAGATTTACTATGGCCTGTACCTTGGCTTCATGTCATCTGGACCCCCTCATGAAGTCTGCATTGGTGCACTCCTTCTGGAATTTGTACCATGGACCTGAACTTCTCCGGACGCGCGTGCAGGAATCTTTGGCACTTGGCGTTGGCGCGTTTTATGGCTAATGCCTTAGCGCGTTTCATAGCCAATGCCTTGGACGAATTCCAAAAAAGGTTTCAGACCCGCACCTTGCAACTCCTGTTCATGGAGATGGCAATTTTCGGCGTCTGTGCCTTTTCGGCGTTTGTGCTCTTTGACCTAGGCACAGAATGGGACCGCGTTTTGATTCGCGTTTGTCTCTGCTGATGCAACAGTTTGGCTTGCTGCGCGTGTCATTCCTGCGTCTTGGCAGACTGCATGGATCATTCCCGCGTTTGGCTGACTGCGTGGATCATTCCCGCGTTTGCCTCTGCTGACTTAGTTTTTCTCTGTTTACACTAAGTTGCAGATTGTTCTAATTCTCTCTTTTTGTTCCTTGCAGGCTTGCTGGGCCCTTGGAAGAATACTTCGGTCGGCGAACTCGTTCAACGTTCACCTATGAGAGAATATATTATGGTCCTCGTCACCTATAAGAGAGTATATTACATCTCTGACGAGGACCCAACCCTCGCCAAGGTCTCTTCAGATCTGGTGCAAGAGACGGATAGGCTGAGTATCGGCGAGGGTGGTCCGGCAGTTGCGGCGGCGGATGAGATCCTCTTCCTCTCCCTACCCCAGAAGTGACATCAAGGACATTCCGTTGGATGGCCTGCTGGGGAAAGGGATGGTGATGAATGCAGGACTTTCTGCTGCCGCTGGACCTAGTGGAGGGTAGCATCCTTTGTGATGACTCCTAAACTTCCTCTCTCACCCCAGGAGTGACTCCATGTTTGTTGGATGGTCTGCTAGGGAAAGAGACGCGCCTGAACGAAGGGTTGCAGGACCTTCTGTTGCCACCGGACCTCAAGAACACCATTGCTCTTGGCTTAGTCAGCTAGGGCGCTTTCGAAGTTGGCGTCGTGCATCAAAGTGCAACCGGTTCCAACAGTCGCCACTTCTTCAGACATCATGCACTTAGGATCAGATGCGGCTTCAAGGAGTGAGTACGGCCTCAGAGAGAGAGAGGGACTTCTTTGTACTCCTTAATTGTAACACTCAATCTTATTGTATAAGAGAGCGTTTTGTATCACTTTCATGTGTTTGGATATGAATAAAAGTGACACTTTTCTTTTTGCCTCTTTCTGTTGTCTTGAATGTTTTGTTATAGAAGCAAAAGAATGATTTTGGTGGACCCGCCACTTTATAAAAGAAAGTGACAGGGGGAATGCGTACTCCCAGAGAAGGTGAACTTTTGTCAAGTGTCTAGGATTGACTTGATTCAAGGTCAGCTGGGGAATTTGATAAAACATTGTCAGCGGTGTAATGTTAACCTAACAATGTCTTTAGGTGGACCTGTTATTCTGTTGAAGAGAATAACAAGTGAAACTAGACCCACGAGGAATCTAGTAAAGCTTTTACCGTTAGAGGTGTGATATTAACTTAACGGGTTGGAGATAGTCTTGTCAGAAGTGTGGTGTTAACTCGACAAGGATGTGAGTCAGAGGTGTGATATTAACTTAACTCAGAATGTCACTGTCATAGGTGTAATGTTTAACTTAACAGTGAGGTAGTGCTAGAGGTGTGATGTTGAACTTAGCATTGGTCATCTCGACTTAGACGAAGAAGTCGAGGAAAGGTCATGGCCATAGGTGTATTGTTGAACTTAGCGATGACTCGGATGCTAGAAGTGTAGTGTTAACTTGGCATCGTCCATTTCAGCTTCGATACGGAAGTCTGAAGAAAGGTGACTATCAGAGGTGTGATATTAACTTGACAGGCACTCGATGTACTGCTTAGAGGTGTAATGTTAACTTAAACAGTAATTTGTCAGAGGTGTAATGTTAACTTGACAAGAATTGGCTCGTGATAAGAGCAATTTGAGGACCTGTCATTCTATTGATGAGAATTGACAAGTGGAATTTGAAATGCCAGAGGTATAGTGTTAACTTGGCAAATTTGAGAGTTTGTTACTCTATGCAGAGTTAACAAGCAAAGTTTATACCCGACAAAGGGTATTCATTACCAGAGGTATAGTGTTAACGTAGTAATGATTGCACTTTGTGGTCCTACCATTCTATGGATGAGAATTGGTAAGGGTTTTTGGAGGAAAGAGTGGACTCGAGTCCACTTGGGATTTTTAGCAAACCCTCAGCTATCAACGGATTTGACATGCCTTTACCAACTACCGTTTGAGTTGGGCTAGCCATGCTATTCCCCTCAGCATGGTGAGTTGTCGAGGACTTATGTTGGACTTAAAGGCCAACATTTTCCTCTATCCTTAGCCGTCGAGGGCGTCGGATCAAATGGGAACGTGTCCCTTAGGATTTTTAGCAAATCCTCAGCTGTCAACGGGTTTGACATGCCTTTACCAACTACCGTTTGAGTTGGGCTAGCCATGCTATTCCCCTCAGCATGGTGAGTTATCGAGGACTTATGTTGGGCTTAAAGGCCAACATTTTCCTCTATCCTTAGCCGTCGAGGGCGTCGGATGTTTGATCAGAGGTGTACTTTTAACTTGATCGGAAGAAGAGTACTATTAAGGATAGAACTTTTTCAAGAATTTGCCATTGATCGGCATCATGAGTGTATCACCATTTGAAGTTATGAGGCGATATGATCCATTCGAGTAGACTGACTCTACCACAAATGGTCCCTCCCATTTGGGCTGAAATTTTCCTTTTGTCTTGTGCGTCATGACCATGGGTCTTCGGACAGCTAAGACAAGGTCGCCTTTCTTGAAAGTTCGCGCTTTTGACTTTCTTGTTGAAGGCTCTGGTGATACGAGCTTGGTAAAGCTCGATTTGTTGTTGGGCCTGCAAACGCTTGTCGTCTAAGGCTTCCAACTCCTGGAGTCGCTGCTGATGCTTCTCCTCAGTTGTCATTTCCGCTGTCAAGGCGACGCGTAGAGAGGGAATTTGTATTTCCAATGGAAGGACGGCTTCGCATCCGTATACCAAGGAAAATGGCGTGGCTTTAGTTGGGGTTCGCACCGTTGTGCGGTAGGCCCATAAGCATTCACCCAGCTTGTCGTCCCAGTCTCGTTGACTTTTCGAGACGAACTTTTTGAGAAGCTTGCCAATAGTCTTGTTGAAGGCTTCTGCAAGACCGTTAGCAGCAGGATAGTATGCCGTTGAGGACACACTCTGGATTCTGAACTTCGCGCAGAATCTCTGGAAGGCCTGGCTGATGAACTGGGGTCCATTGTCATGGATGATACGCCGAGGCACACCGAAGCGGTAAATAACGTGATGTTTCACGAACTTGATCACGTTAGAAGATTTCACCTCTTTCAAAGGGATAGCTTCGGCCCACTTAGAGAAGTAATCGGTTATCGCTAGAATGAACCGATGTCCTTTCGATGATGGTGGGCTGATAGGGCCAACTACGTCCATCCCCCACATTTCAAACGGCCAAGTAGAGGTCGTTGAGTGGAGGTACCCTGGTGCTTGATGGATGAAATCGCCGTGTATTTGGCAGGCGTAACATCTCTTAGCATAAGCGACAGCATCGGCAATCATCTTGGGCCAATAGTAACCCATCCTTTGGAGTCGATGTGCCAATTTCGGACCAGGTTGATGAGCTCCACAAGTACCATCGTGGGCTTCTTTCAATACTCCTTGGGCTTCTTTTGATGAGAGGCATCGGAGCAGGATCCCGTCATGCGATCGACGATACAATGTTCGCGAAATCGCATTATAGTAGAATTTGGGGGCTTTCCTCCGAATGGCGGCCGCCTCCTTGGTGTCTTCGGGCAGAATGCCGTATAAGACAAAATCAATGTAGGGGAATCGCCAGTCTTTAAGCCCTGAAGCGGTCGACACTTCAAGTGTTTCCTTGTCGTGATGGTCTCCCGTTGACCCTGGACAGTCCCCGAGGGGAATTTTTGGACAGTATAGGTCGTGGCTATAGACGAATACTTTCTCCATTGCTCCAGCTGGAAGAGCTAAGGAAGCAGCGAGGGATGCGAGTGCATCCGCATGTGCATTTTGCCTGCGCGGTACATGGTCGAAGTAGAAGTTTGAAAACCTTTCGGCCATGTGAATTGTCGCGTTGTAGTAGGGTACTAGATCTTCATGTCTGGCCTCGTACTCTCCGCGAACTTGGCTGACGATGAGTTTAGAGTCACCGTAAGCCTCGAGATTTTTAACGCCAATCTCATCGGCGAATTGCATCCCAATCAAAAGAGCGTTGTATTCCGCCACATTGTTGGAGCAGGGCTCGGTTAACGAGATAGCTCGGGGAATCACATAATTTTGTGGGGAGACGAGTACTACTCCTACCCCCGCTACTATGTGTCCCTTCGGGCTTGTCCTTGATGCACCGTCGAAGAAAAGTTGCCATACTTGACTTTCGAACGATGTCTGAGTCAGGTAGACTTCGGCGGCCTCATCTGGGAGATCCTCATAGAGTTTGGCTGCCCTTGGATCTAGGTGTTCAGCTAGGAAGTCCGCCACCGCTTGTCCTTTAATGGCCTTCTGGGGTAAAAAGTGCATCTCATATTGGGACAACAATATAGCCCATTTTGCCAGCCGGCCATTTAGTGAAGAAGGCTTTGTCATAAGTAACCTCAGAGGGTTGACTTTTGATATGACATTTATAGTCTGGCCTACCAGATAGTGTCGCATTTTCTGAATGGCGAACACTAGTGCCAAATATTCCTTCTCGATCGGGTTGTACCGATGTTCGGCTCCGATCATTGTTCTACTCAGATAGTAGATTGCCTGTTCTCGTCCTTGTTCATCATTTTGAGCTAGTAGAGCTCCCAAAGAATGATCCATCGCTCGGACGTACACCAGGAAAGGTTTTCCGGACACCGGAGCTGCAAGGACTGGTGGTTGGGTGAGGTAGTGTTTGATCTCCTCAAATGCTTTTTGACAAGCGTCGTCCCAAATGAATGAAACACCCTTTTTCATCAGCTTGGCGAAGGGTTGGCATCTCCCGGAAAGGTTTGATATGAACCTGCGGATGTACGCCAATCGTCCTTGTAATCCCCTTAGCTCCTTGAGGCTTCTGGGGGGTCGCATCTCTTGGATAGCGCGGACTTTCTCTGGATCCAAATGGATTCCTGTGGAAGTCACAACAAACCCTAGGAATTTGCCGCTGGCTACCCCCAGGAAGGACTTGGTGGGGTTCATCTTCAATTGATGAGCCCGCATGATGTCGAAGACCACCTTCAGATCGGCTATGTGATCTCCTTTAATGCGACTTTTCACCGCGATGTCGTCGACATAACATTCCACCGTTTTGCGTATCTGCTGATGGAAAATGGCATTCATGGCCCTTTGGTAGGTTGCCCCCGCATTCTTTAGACCGAAGGGCATGACGGTGTAGCAATATACCCCTAGAGGTGTCCTGAAGGAGGTGTGCTTTTCGTCATCGGGATACATCTTGATTTGATTGTATCCTGAGAACCCGTCCATAAAGGACATTCGCTCGAATCCACAAGTATTGTCAATCATGACATCTGTGATTGGCAATGGGAATTCGTCTTTGGGGCAGGCCTCGTTTAGATCACGGAAGTCGATACAGATCCGGATCTTCCCGTTCTTCTTGGCGACGGGGACGATGTTGGCTACCCAGTCGGGATGTTGTTCTTCCCGGATGAAGCCAGAATCGATGAGCTTTCTGACTTCTGATTGAATTGCCTCCATTATCTCTGGACGGAACCGTCGCTGCTGTTGTTTAACAGGCTTCATGTCTGGATTGATGTTGAGGCGATGCATAGCCACTTGAGGATCAAGTCCAGGCATGTCCTCATAATTCCAGGCGAAGACATCTATATACTCTTGTACAAGAGATATTAAATCCTTCTTCTCTGGAGGCGACAGGCCATCACTTATGAAGATGGGCTTGGGGTTGGTCTCATCTCCTAGGTTGATCTGAACAACCTTGTCATCTGTGGGTGGCTCACGCTGTTCAAAGCGGATATCCCAAAGAGCATTCAAATGTTTGATCCAAGGATCTGTATCAGGTTGGATCATTTCTTCAACTTCATCTTCCAGATGGCCTGTTGAAACCATGTTTACTGAAAGCCCTTTGAAGATGTTGCTGACACTGACATCTGACTCCCATGATGACGTGTCTGAAGAGCAATTGTTGCTCGACGATTCTTGAGGATCAGAGGCTGATGGGACCGGAGTTGATACATAGCCCAACCCCCTGCGCGTCCGATGATAATAATCGGGGGCCTTCCCTTTTGGCACAAAGGATCGAAGTAGCGTCCTCCTTCCTTTGCCGAAGTTCAACCCGGGCTTGTTGGTTATATCGTACCCCATTTGCTTCATCATTCTGAGTGCCTTCGATTCATAATGGTCGAGCTGAGGGGATTCCTCCTCGCTTTCTGATTCTTCACGGGGCATTGGTTCAGACGAGATTCGCCCAAAAAGTATTGGTCTTTGGCCTTTTCGTCTTGCCGGAACCAAGAATATAGACTCCTGCGCATCGCCATTATCCTGGTATGTCCCGAAAGATGATTTTACTGGTACATGCAATGATGTCAAAGCATCCATTGCCGACCAGATGTCATCGTCTACGTCGGTAGTAGTATCCGACGGTATAGAATCGGATGCACACGCAGAAAAATATTCAAAGTCTAGATTCTCATTAATATACCAACCGCCTGCATCGTCGGTGGTATTATCAACATCGAGCTTATTAGTGCTCTTTACAAGTGGTTTTAACTCCCACAGGCACTTTTCTTGCTCGGGCTCAGTGTCAGCCTCATTACCAGAGTCTGGCGCCTCCAGTTGCGGGGTTTCGTCCACTGGATCCTGATATAAAAGGGAATCCGTGAAATAATTCTCGACTCCCTTGAACGGATACCTTTCGGCAACCAACGTTTGCACCTTCCCACTCGCGTCAATATATTTCATGACTTGGTGAAGAGTGGAGGGAACGATGGAGTTGCGGTGGATCCATGGTCGTCCTAGCAGCAGATTGTAGGAAGTGTCGGCGTCAATGACATAGCATGTCACCTCCGACTTGAGGCTCCCAATCTGGCACTTGAGCTTGATCTTCCCTATTGGACGGGTGCCGTTGGCATTGAACCCGTAGATGGTCGTCTGTGTAGGGCTCAGACGGTGGGTAGGGATGCCGAGGTGTTGCATGACTCGGCGGGGCATAATGCTCAATGCGGACCCTGGATCTACCTGAATGCGGTTCACCTCAGATGATCCGATGTAACCTGTGAAGTACAGGGGTCGATCGTGTTTCCCTTTCACCTGCATATCATCTGCCGTGAAGGTGATGCAGGGGGTATTCTGGGAAGTGTGGAGGCAATCCTCTACATCTTCCTCCTTCGGCACCTGGGTCATGAAGACCTCAGCATTTGCCAGAGCTTCTTGCAGAGCCTCTCTGGTTGACTTTGATAGCCTCAGGAGTTCATACAAGGTGATGCGTGCCGGGATGTTGGCTAGTTGAGCCAAGACATCGAAGTGGTAAGGTGTCGAGGATCCTTCCGCTGCACCTCTTGGAAGGGCTCGAGAGAACCGAGTCTCCTTCTGCTTTGCCACAGGTGGCTTCGTGGAGGGCTTGGCTGATTCTACCGTTGGTTGCGGAGAAGCCGCTGCCGTCTCGCCGTACTGCTTCAAGTATGCCTGTCCTGAACGGGTCCCCGCCATCGGTTGGCTGGGCTCTGCGGCCAGGACTATTGTTTCCTCTTCTGAATCAGTCAGCGAGGGAACATCATCCTCTGCTTCTCGGGAGGAAGCACATACCACATGGCAGGACGAAGCTTTTGCCTTGCCTTTGGACTTCCTGTTGGTTACAGTAGTCCATTGTTGTTCATTGACGAGGTCAGGGTGGACCCACATGGTTTCCCCCTGAGGTGTAGGGACGGCTACCAAGCCCTTCTCCTGCTGCTGGTGAGGGTCTGTGTTGACCACTCTTAATTCTCCTCTTGGAATAGGAGTTACCCCCGCAGGCGTTGGAGGTTGTCTCCCGAACTGGAGAACCGACGTTACATTGGCCGTGACCTTCTTCTGCTCTGGTCGGAGCTTGAGCACCTCCGCGTCAATCAAAGCCTGAAGAATGTCCTTGAAGATGTAGCAGCTTTTGGTAGGATGTCCCAACATCCTGTGGTACATGCAGTAGTTGGGATTGTCGGTCTTGCCGACTTCCTCCGGGCGTCTAATTTCAGGGAGTTTCAGTCGATTGCTCTTGTTGAGTAGCTTGAAGAGCGAATCGACGTGTTCCTCCTTGAAGGAATACTGCTTGTTGGGGCGTGGCTGGCTTGAAGAGCCACTTGCCCTGCCTGTTTGAGGTTTGGCGGGAGATTTGGTCTCCGTCGCCAAATTATCCTTCCGCTTCGTCTGGAGGGAGGTGTCTGGTGCCGGTGCACGCCTTGTCGACCTTTCCGGCCGCAACTTACCTTCCTCTGCCTTAACACGGGCAACAATCTCCTCAGCCTGTTCACCCTGTTGGACTAACTGCTTCCAGGTGCGGCTTTTAGCAACTCCTATTTGAGCAAGGAGTGAGGTTTGGAGATTGTGGCGGCATGTTTCCACCAGGGTGGCCTGGGTCATACCGCTTGGGCACCGGAGTGCCGTGTTCCGAAATCTTTCCACGAAAGATTTGACGGACTCCCCTTTCCGCTGTTTGGTAGCTAAAAGGGTGGGCATTGTGACTTCGGAGTCGTCTTCGAAGAAGCGTGTCAAGAACAGCTTCTCTAGATCCCCCCAGTTCTTGATAGAACCCTCCGGGAGCTTCATAAACCACTCAAAAGCCAACCCTTTCAGGGTGCCGATGAACAGTCGCGCCAGGATGGCGTCATTATCTACCACATTCCCGGTCTGGGATTTGAAGTAGTAGATGTGCTGGTTGGGTGACCCCTTCCCGTCGAATGCTTGGAGGGTCGGAGCCTTAAACTTAGGAGGGTATGGAACTAAGTCCCACTCAGCCGGATAAGGCCGGACCACTCCAGCTTCTTGGAGGTCCTTGCGATTGGCAAGGGCCTCGAGGCGTCGTTCCAATTGACTCATCCTCTTAGCATGAGTCTTCTCCTGGTCTTGGTCGCTTCTTGCCTGCGACGAGGGCTTGGACACATCCGAGGTAGATCGTCGTGTCTCGTCAGAAGATTCGGAGGGTGGGCTTCCTCCCTTTCTCCCTTTCCCCTTCGGCCGTCTAGGGGGAGATCTCGCTCTTTCTTCAAGCAATTTCTCAAGCATATGCTTGAGGGAGTCAATGGATCTCTGTTGAGAGGCGATTATATCCATCTGGTGCTTCTGCGTCTGTTCTAAACGCCTGGCCGTCTCCTCAGGAGTGTCTGCCATGTAGGCGGAAGCCTCCTTCTCGACGGAAGAGTTTGAGGCCTGCGACTCCACTATAGCGGAGTGAGAACCACCCATTCTAATGCCGCGGGCTAAGGCATTATAGTCAATTGGGGGAATGGCCCCTGTCCGGGTGCGAGTGTGTCGATACACCCCCTCTGGCTCAGAGTCAGATTCCTCTGAGTTGACCATTAGTTGTTTTCCCTTGCTTCTGCTAGTCATGTTTGCAGTAAGCTCCGGGTATTCAACATCTGAGAAGGTTCTCCTCCTGTGGGAGCGTCTTCTTTTGGCTGACGGGGGAATCAGGGTCAGCTGTCTGATTAAGGACTGCTGGTGCACGCCTGATCCATAATGGCATCCAGAGAGCATATGGATGAGTTGCTGACAGCAGCATGACGAAGTGGCTTGATTGGCACTTCTTTTCCTTGTCAAATAATCCCTCAAATCCGTGGGAGGGGGATTAAAGAGACTGGTCTCGCGACGTCGAAGACGGGAGACAGTCATGTACTGTTCAGCCTGGACGCAGGTTTCAGAAACGCGGGTGTCGTGTCGCGGCTGCGTCACGCGCGTCTGGCGTCTCTGTTGATATAAGACGCGACTTTCGCGTTGCTGTCTGCTGCGTTGGAGCAGGGAGACTTGAGAGAGAGTGGGCTGCTGGGCCCCACGCCTATGGGCGCGTGTTTCCTGCGTTTGACGAGACGCAGAAGCTTCGCTTTGGCGTTTGGCAAGTTGGTCTTCAGAAGGCTCAACTTGGGGAGTCTCGTGTTTGGGTCGCTAAACGCGGATCTCTCGCACTGGACGAGGTGCGGGGAAGGCATCAGATTGTACGTCGCGTCTACCCCCAGTCAGACAACCCACGGTTCCGACTTGGAGTTGACGCGCGCATCTCCTCTGTCGACGCTCAGCATTTCGATTGCATCGAGGAGGCGGAGAGAAACCAACAACATCCTGATTTGTAGAACCAAGAGTGTTCACCACGCGGGTCTCCTGAGAGACGTTGACGCGGGTATTCTGCGCGACGCAGTTGATCGCAGCAGCAGTGGTGCCTGGAACCACGCGGGCCTTCTGGGAGGCGTTGGCGCGTGTGTTCTGTGCGACGCGGTTGATCGCAACAGCAGTGCCTGAGGTCACGCGGGCCTTCTGGGAGGCGTTGGCGCGCGAACTTGTCTCGGCACAGTGGGCATCGGCACCCGGCAGAGCCTCAGATTGGGCTCCGGGTAGCTTCTCAGTTAAGACCCTGCGGCAGACGCGGGTCTTTGGGCTCTTGGAGCCAGAAGAGAGGAACTCTTCATACTTCGCCTGGTCGAACTCGACAACGAGTGTTTCGACCATCTTCCCCTTACGGAGAACATCATCCTGCGCCACGATCTGTTCGTCAGTGACGAAAGTAGTCCCCAGCGGAGTCGCCATCTCTTGTTGGACACGGAGAGGGGTTGGCTGGTGTAACGCTTCCTGGAATCAGATGGAAAAGATTACAGCCGGCTTAATCTTCCGGTTACAAGGGAGGGGAATATTGAATCTTGAATTCCCCCTTTGTTTAGTGCTGGGTTCTTCGTGTGGCGGTGGAGAGTGAATCTTGTTCTCCGTTGACCGGATGACTGTTCGGACCGTCGGGGATCTTCTCTTCGGTCGGTAGAGGGAGTAACTCAGCTCCGTCTACCAAAACTCTAGAGGAGGAGGTAGGCGAAGAGCGGCTAGTACTCAGTAAGCTCGCTGAAGGGTTTTCTCTCTCTCTGTCGTTGATCTCTCCTTTGATTGTCGTCTTTTTTCCTTCTCGTCGTCAGTCGTCCTCCCTTCAATAGTGACGGGACTATTTATAGGGTTTTTAGGGGGTGATCGTGCCCCCTAAAAGTGCTCCACGATGAGGGCCAACTTCCCCGCTACATGGGCGGTAGATGGCGCCATAATCGGGGTGGTTGCAACCGAGACGTGGGTGTCGATCCGACGCGTCTTGATGCTGAGGCGCGGGCTTCGGGCTGACGCGCCTTGATGCTGAGACGCGGGCTTCGGGCTGACGCGCCTTGATGCTGAGACGCGGGCTTCGGGCTGACGCGCCTTGATGCTGAGACGCGGGCTATCTCTCGCGTCTTAATGCTGAGACGCGGGCTTCGGGCTGACGCGCCTTGATGCTGAGACGCGGGCTATCTCTCGCGTCTTAATGCTGAGACGCGGGCTTCGGGCTGACGCGCCTTGATGCTGAGACGCGGGCTATCTCTCGCGTCTTAATGCTGAGACGCGGGCTTCGGGCTGACGCGCCTTGATGCTGAGACGCGGGCTATCTCTCGCGTCTTGATTGTCACATTTAGCCTTGCGCCTGGATCTTGGATCTCTGTGTTTTGGTGGCTTGTCTCGGTGATTTTTAGACAGCCTACAATAACTCCATGAGTTTTGTCATCATCAAAAACGGGAAGATTGTTGGCCCAGAGGCCTTCCACTTTAGTTTTGATGATGATTAACTCATGTAGTTATGTTTACTAATTATCTTGTGATTTTAGTTTTAGATCATTTAGCAAGATATTAGTTAGTGATTGCTTCAAAAAGAGATGGTTTGGAAGCTTTCACATGGTGATTCTAGAGCCCGAGCATCAAGATGATACACAGCACTCGTTGGAGTCTAGCTCGTGGATTACATTTTAGATCGAGTCGACTTGAAGATGGAAGATCGTCAAGAAGACTTAGGTATCCTAATTTAGTTTATTGTATTTTAGATCCATGTGTAAAGATTAGATAGTGTGATATGCTCAAGTTCACAACACACACATTTTATGGATATTGGTTTTCATGAATAGTTTAGATCAAAATAAGTTTAAATGGTTTTTATGTATATTAGATGTGTTCGATATACATACATGCTTCATATCTTAGACAAACTTATTTTGATATCTCTATTCATGAGTTTTAGGAAAAATCAGATTTCCTTATTGAAAAATCCAAGTTTGATAAAATACAGTTTTTGGTTTTTTATAAAATTTGTAAGACACAAAAATAGTTCAAATTGCTTGATATTTGAGTTAAAATTTTTATCACATGTTTATATATCAATGCAAAATGTTAAAACTATTTTTGGGGATTTTTAGAAGATTTATAAGAATTTTTAGAAATATTTTTAACATGTTTTTCTGTCCTAGAAAACTGGCTGCCAGGCCGTGGCGGTCGACCGAGCCGGTCGACCGACGTGCACAGGTCCGTGCACGTCTGGTCAGGGACTGGGACGGTCGACCGGGCGGTCGACCGTGAAGAGAGCTTTGCTCTCTGTAAATTTGCGGTCGACCGGGCGGTCGACCGGGCTGCTCCAACGGTCATATTTATGACCGTTGGCGGTCGACCGGGCGGTTGACCGCCAGCTGTTCTGGCTGACAGAAACAGCCAAACGGCTAGTTTTCTGTTTGGCCTATATAAACCCCATTTCTTTGGGATTTTGGCTAAGTTTTTAAGAGCTAAAATTTCTCTCTTTTTTTGGTGTTTAAAACAAGTTTTCAAAGTGTTTTAGAGCTCAAAAAGATCTATCTTATTTGTTTTAAAGTGTTTTGTTTATTTCAAAAAAATTAGGGTTTGGGAATTAGTTTTTGATCTAAACTTCTATATCTATTTTGGTGTTTTCCCAAGAGAATTTCTTTGATCAAAACACTTTGTTTTTCACACTTGAGCTTATCATTCTATCCTATTCTATTATGATCTTTGTTTTGTGGAAAGAGGAATTGTTTGTGGTTGAGAAAACCACCAAGTTGTAAACCCTCCTTGTTTTGTTGTATCCCTCTTTGGTAGAGGTTGATCGGAGTGGTGTTTTGTATCCCTCTTCGGTAGAGGTGATTGTGGTTGTTTTAGCTACGGGCCTAATCCCTCTTCGGTAGAGGTGGATTGTGGTTGTATTGCCTTGGTGGCATTGTAAGGTTGAGAGAGGAGTTCGATACTTCTTAGTGGATTAGAAATCCTTCTCGGTGAAGGCGGAGACGTAGAGTTAGGGGCTCGAACCTCGGAACACATCTTGTTGTTTGCGTTTGATCCATTGCCTATAAACTCTCTCTCTTTTATTTGTGTTGTGCATCATTGCATCATTCATTCATATCTTGTATGCTTGAGTTGTCCTTACATTTGATTCATATTGCTTATCCTTATATGCTTGAATTGTTTGTGTGTGCCTCACTTATACTTAACCACGAGAGCTTCATATAGCACCTCAACCCGTATCTAAGGGAATCAAGAGGAGTTAGTCCAGAGCCCTTGACGGGGAATTCGGCTACACTCGTTGGTTGTATTAAGTGTGTTGCAAATTTATTTTAGCTTCCGCATTTAGTTTCTAGATTAGCACTATCACCTATTCACCCCCCTCTAGGTGATTTACAAGCTGGAGGCCAAGGGACTTCCTTTGGAGGTCACGACACCCGAAGGACCGACGTCAGCCGCGTCACCTCAGGAGTCTTCTGAGACGACGAAGTAGCTAGCCTCGTCACCCTCTTTATAAGTGAACAGAGGATCATAATAATCCCCCTGTTCTCCTATAGCCTCGGCTCTCGGTTCTCTTACCGTCTCGATTCCTGAATCATAGGATA
Source organism: Agave tequilana (assembly GCA_038442645.1). Lineage (NCBI taxonomy): Eukaryota > Viridiplantae > Streptophyta > Magnoliopsida > Asparagales > Asparagaceae > Agave > Agave tequilana. The sequence goes on from JAVJIF010001486.1 coordinate 90,116, forward strand.
AACGAATGAGTTGCATGAAATATATATAAGTATATATCGCAAGAATGGAACTGATCTTACTCAGGTCAGGAACAGCTTTATCAACAGTCTACCTCAGAGTCGATAACTTAATGACTAACGGAGCGGGAGGAGGAGGCACCGCGGCTGATTCACCCTCTGCAATAACGGTGGGAATGTAGCAACGATGCTTCTTCACTACCCTTTTCCTGCGAGATCCACCCTGTCGTTTTCGTTTAAAGTGGACGTCGGGATCTTCTTCTTCCACTTCTTCTACCTCCACGTCCTCCATGGGGGCTGTGCCTACCCCACTGGGAGCCTCTGGTGGAACCCCAGCACCCGCGTCTCCCTCAAAGCGGGGACTTTCTACGTCGAAAGTCTCACTATCAGCAGTGGTGACAAACTCTCCGAGGCCTGGCACACGGACCCGCCTGCCCTCGCCCCTCTCGGTGACTTTCCGCTTAAGCCGCTGAGAGATCAATTTCACACCAAATGAGTTGATAGAAAACCTAGTTGGTGTTAAATTCGAAGCTCGGTACCACTGACAGAACCCCAGAGTTGTCTGAAGATTCAGAGTCCTCAGCGGCATGCACAACCGTGCCTCAGTACAGCTAACAATGAAGAACCGCCAGGCACGAGCACCATCAATGAGGCTTCCCATGAAGGCCAGACTGATGTTCGGGTTACCTACATATAGTTGGTCATACCCGAACTGACGAGCAAACCGACTTGGGACATAGGGTTCCAAGTAGCAGGTATCCCCGCTTCTGTATACCAGGTGGGTTGGTCAAATGATAACCAACCATTCGAAGACTCCTCGGCTCAACGACGTCTGCCCATCTCCTACATCCATGAATTCTTTGCCATAACCAGCATCGCGAATGTTGGGACAACACCGAAAAAGACTGTAGACGTCGTGTCGGCACAGTAGTTTGCGAACCGCGACCACATAAATCTGTGACCACGAACATCCCTCAAACCTACTGTTGACTGATTTTTCCTGCACACAAAAATTAGAATATTAGATTAAGAATAGATCGTGCGAGGAATCAGTTCTAATCCACGGTAGCAGGGCTATGCGGGTCGTGATCCTCAAGGAGGGACTGCGATAGAAGCGTTAAGCAAGTTTCTCTAAAAATTTATCTTTTTTAGTTAATTTGTTAGTCACGATGGTATTTACAAAGAAAAGTGATATTTACAATGAGTTGTGGGAAAGAATATTGGAGAGGTGTGGATTTGATCTACAAAAAAGAAAAGAAAAGAAAAGAAAAGAATAGAAAACTAACCTTGGTTGGAGAAAATATGCGAAACCTAACACTTTCTACCTTATTTCGGAGGCGTTGAACGTATAAACCTTGGGATCGAACTCAGTCCGTTGTCGCATTAGGTCATCAAGCCTTGGGCAAGCATGAGTTGATACGCCTCGAGGAGGAGAACATCGCCATGGAATATCGTTGGAACCTACTAATCTTCGGTATACTTGTGGTTCGGTAAACGCTCGCGTGCTCGTCAAAGATCAACAAAAAGAAACACAGTAGAAAAGAAAGAGAAAACAAAGAAAAGCAACGACATAAGAACAAAATAAAAATTACCTTTTTATTATTACAATGGAAGAGAAGAGAATCATCTGTCGGTGTCACCCTCAACAAAGCCATCTCCCTCACTTACATAAAAATTACAAAAAGAAAAGAAAACCTAGAAGAAACCCTAAAAATCTGAACTTTGGCCCTTTGCTGGACGCTGGACCTCTGTACGTTGTACTTCAGGGGATATTTATAGGTGCAGAAGGCCGAGGAGTCCTAGATAAACCTGCCCACGAAATCTGGGATCTGGATGAGATCAAAGTGCCGCGTTTCCGCGGCGTTTTAGTAGCTTCTGGCCACGCGCTTTGGCGCGTGGCTTCTCCTGGTCCGTTCCTCTGGGCTCCTGCTTCTAGAAGTGTGATCCTGGCCTTTTAATCTGGATTTTTGAGATAACTTGATAATCAAGTTACCCTTAATCCAGATTTCTTCAAATCTTCTCTCCACGAAATTCCTCTTTATCTTGGCCTTTTATCCTCATCCTGCATGTGTTTAGGGTTGGATAGAAGTCTATCCTTCCCAAATCTCTGATTTTTGCAACTTTTAGCCCTTGTATTTGCATTTTGACTCTTTGTATTTGCGCTTTTTCACCTGGGCTTCAAACATGGGCTTGGATCTGGGCTTTTGGGCTCTTTAGGCTTTATTTATTGCTAAAATAACAATTCGAGGCCTGCACACAATAAATTACAAATTATTAATAAATGTGCAGAATTAAATGAATAAATATGAAAATGTGATGGTAAATATGATGATAAAAATGCACTTTTGACTACCAATCACACCCCCACACTTATCTTTTTGCTCGTCCTCGAGTAAAAACAAAGAAAAAGAAAAAGAAATGAAAAGTTAATCTAACCTAACTGTAGTGTGCTGGAAAATCCTGGTGGTTGGAGAAAGTGGTTTTAGCTGTAAAAGATTTCCTTGATTCAAGCGAAACGATTACAACCAAAAGAACTACTCTTCCCTCTTTTCCAGTTACAAGGGAGGGAGGATGTCTGAATCTTCCCTTTGTTTAAGGCTGGGTTCTTCGTGTGGCGATGGAGAGTGAATCTTGTTCTCCGTTGACCAGATGACCGTCCTGGACCGTCGGGGGTCTTCTCTTCGGTCGGTAGAAAGAGTAACTCAGCTCCGTCTACCAAAACTCTCAAAGAGGAGGTAGGCGAAGAGCGGCTAGTACTCAGTAAGCTCGCTGAAGAGTCGTGCTTCTCTCTTGATGATCCTCTTGCCTGGATCGATTTTGATAATGCCTTATCTCCAAGCTCTCTCCCTTCAAAACTCCGATCTTCTGCCAAGTTTCGATCTTCTCAAGCTTCTCTCTTCTCAAGCCTCGATATCAAAAACTCCGATCCCTCTTCATAGCAAACAAGGCTATTTATAGGGATCTCAGGGGGTGAAGGTGCCTCCTGAAAACGCTCCCGAATGAGGGGCCACTACCTGCTATACGCGCGGTGACTGGCCCCACAATCAGGGCAGTTGCAACTGAGACGCGGGCGCTGAGCCAAACGCGCCTTGAAGTTTGAACGCGGGCGTCGAGCCAAACGCGCCTTGAAGTTTGAGACGCGGGCTTCGGGCCTTCACGTCTGGATGCTGAGGCGCGGGCGTCGGGCCGACGCGCCTTGATGCTGAGACGCGGGCTTCGGGCCGACGCGTCTGAACGTTGAGACGCGGGTGTAGAGCCAACGCGTCTTAATGCTGAGACGCGAGCATCGATTTCTCGCGTCTAGAGCTTGAGACTCTGCTTCCTTAATGGCTGGTCTGTGTAGTCATTTTTAGACAGCCTACAGAACCCCCTCCAAAGTTTCTGATATTCCGCAGTTGAATGGGACGGATTTCGGAATACTTTGGATCTTAGCTGTGTTTGCGTTTATGACTGGACTGTTGATGCTTCGGGTTTGATCTTATCTGGAATTGGTCTTCGTGAGTGTACTGTTGAACTCTTTGAAGCCGTCAGCGTTGATCGTGTTGAGTGTCTAGATACACAGTCTAGACCTCCCCGATTGCTTTTAGTCCGTCACGGGTGCGCTTTTGGCCGGGAGTGGTTGGTTGTCTGTTTGCGTCAGTGTACTGTTGAACTGACTTTGCAGAAGCAGGAGACTGGACGCAGGTTCCTTTTTGAAAAAGCAGAGACTGCTTTAAAGACGCGACTTCTTAGCGAGACGCGATGTTTGGCCTGTTTGAGGGGACGCGGACTTTGGAGAGACGCATCTCTTGAAATGCAGACGCGATTTTCTGGGTGCATTTATGATGATGCTGACGGGGCATGTCTACCGAAGAGCCGCGTACTTTGGGGCGCGCGCCTGTGCCATGTCATGATTACGCCGCCAGCTGGCCTGGGGAAACGGCGAGATTTCGCCTTTTGGCGCGCGGATCCCCCGGTTCATTCAATGAACTGCTCCACGTGTCAACTTCTGACTTGTGGTGGGGTCGCGACGCATGATCTTCCCTGTTCAAACAATGATTTGGCTCCACGCGTCAGGCAGCGATTCGCTGCAGCGTTTATTGGGCCAAACGCTGCGTATCTTCGCGAATCTCTGTGCCTATAAAAGGCAACAGTTAGAGAGATGTATCTTCTTCTCCGCATTCTCTGAGAAAAAGAACTTCCTTCTCTCTCTAACTATTCATCTCCTCGCTCGGATTTCTTGATCTTCAATGGCTCCCAAGACAAAACCGACTGCATCGACCTCAAGGGCGACCGTCGCCGAAGCTGAGAGAGATGCTTCCTCTGCGCAGGAGGGTGTTTTCCGAGGTAAAAATGCACCTTCGGTGTGGGTTCCGCCATTAAAACATGCTCATAGAACCCTAAGGACCTTTAACACAAGATCGTGTTTGATTCTCGGACGCTGTCCTTGAGATGATAACCGGGGCGCGGGCCTGATGATCCGACGCTGGTGAACTCTGCACTCTGGGTCCTTCACTTAGAATATTTCTAATTGTGAAGGTCTCTGGACGCGATTTGTAGAACGCGGATTTGATCCATGCGTTCTGTGCCGCGTTTTGTGCCATCAGGCGCTGGCGTCCGAGTCCAAGCACTTTGAAATTTCACAAGTCTTGGTTTGCAGAACGCGGATTTGATCCTTGCGTTCTGTGTCTTCAACCGCCGATTTTGTAGAATCTGGCGTTTGAGTCCAAGTACTTCGAATTTTCATAAGCAGCTTTGCAGGTCTGGACGCGGATTCGAAAAATTCCTGCGTCCAGTATCTCTTCTGCGTTTTGGTGCAAGTTCGCAGGTCTGGACGCGGATGATAACTCCTGCGTCCAATGTCTCGGCTGCGTTTTGAATTATGAACACTTAGCGTCTTCCCTTAAAATATCTGACCAAGTGTCTTTTTCTTTTGCAGTGCCGCATGTTTCAGGTTCACTTGCCAAGATGCACCATTTTGGCCGCGTGGGTGGTGCCGACCGGGTTTGACCTTTGTGCAAAGAATGAGTGTCCCCGTGACTGCTGACCAGTTGCTGGATCGCAGGCTCTCTAATGTTAACAGGAGAACCTTCCGGGCACTTATGACCGATGCCGCGCTCAAAACGGATGACGGTGTCAGGTTGGAGAAGCCTGCCTTCTTCTTTGGGGATCATATCTATGATGATGGCCGTCGTGTGTCTGAGGGGACCTATAAATGGCTCCGTGAGATAAAGGGCGGAAGATTCTTTCTTCCAGACATGGAGAGGATGTTCCCGATGTCCTACTTTCAACACATGTCTGTTCCCCGAAAGATGGAATGGGACATTTCCCAGTATATCCCTGAGATCGCCCTTGGTGACTTTGGCCTCCAAAAGGTAGACCGCCATGATAGTCATGACGGGTCAGTTGTCGGACTGTTCCCTGCGTCGTCCAAGCCTGAAATCCCAATTGGAGAGATCCCGGAGCTTGCTACCACCTTCCTCAATTCCTTCATAGAAGCAGGGGGTGACTATCCTGTCGACTTCCGTACGTATGGATGGGTCCATTCTCCAGAGAATTACTGGTGGGGCAGGATGGTGGGTTTTGTCCTTACCAATCTTGAGGGGCCGCTGAAGCGTGTGGGGCTGTACCCAGCAGTCAGGGCCGTGCAGTGGGGCGTCCCGATGAGTTCCCATAACTTCTTTGGGATTCTGGAGCGCTACAATCCACGGACGGGGACATTCTTTACTCCGGTTGGAGAGATGGGCCTTGCCCTACACGAATTGTACGAGGTCTCCGGGTTGTCGTCAGGGGATATTCCTTACGAGGATGTGTATAGCCTGAACTTCGGCATGATGATCTGAATGAAGTCCCGGTGCATTCCTCCTCTGGAATTTGTGCCAGTGACTTCTCTGAATGCAGGCGCTTGACGCTGGCTTTGCCCATTGCGTTTTACTGCCTTGGCGCATTTCAGACCTGAATCTTGCAACTCCTGTTCACCCAACAGAGAGATGGCAATTTTTGGCGTTCTGAAATTCTTTGCGTCTGGTGTATTAGGCGCGGGGACAAACTGAGGCCGCGTTTGAATCTTATGCGTGGTGCAGTTTGACTTGCGTCTGTTTGCCTGTGCGGGTCATTCCCGCGTCTGAAGTCTTGAATGGCTGCCGCGTTCTGTTACTCAGTTTCCTTTATAAAAATGTACTGAGTTCCAGATTTTCTGACTCTCTTACTTATTCTTTGCAGGTAGGCTTGCTTGTCCTTTTTCAGGTTTGCTGGGCCCCAGAAAGAATATACCGGCTGGCGAACTTGCTCCACATTCGTTTGTGAGAGATTAAATTATGGTCCTCGTCGTTTGTGAGAGATTAAATTATATCTCTGACGAGGACCCAACCCTCGCCAAGGTCTCTTCAGATCTGGTGCAAGAGATGGATAGGCCGAGTATCGGCGAGGGTGGTCCGGCGGTTACGGTGGCGGAGAAGATCCTCTTCCTCTCCCAACTCCAGAAGTGACATCGAGGACATTCTGTTGGATGGCCTGCTGGGGAAAGGGATGGTGATGAATGCGGGACTCTCTGCTGCCGCTGGACCGAGTGGAGGGTGGCATCCTTTGTGATGACTCCGAAACTTCTGCTCTCACCCCAAGAGTGACTCCATGTTTGTTGGATGATCTGCTAGGGAAAGAGACGCGCCTGAACGAAGGGTTGCAGGACCTTCTGTTGCCACCGGACCTCAAGAACACCATTGCTCTCGGCTTGGTCAGCTAGGGCGCTTTCGAAGTTGGCGTCATGCATCCAAGTGCAACCGGTTCCAACAGTCGCCATTTCTTCAGACATCATGCACTTAGGATCAGATGCGGCTTCAAGGAGTGAGTACGGCCTCAGAGAGAGAGAGGGACTTCTTTGTACTCCTTAATTGTAACACTCAATCTTATTGTATAAGAGAGCGTTTTGAGAGCATTTTGTATCACTTTCATGTGTTTGGATATGAATAAAAGTGACACTTTTCTTTTTGCCTCTTTCTGTTGTCTTGAACGTTTTGTTTTAGAAGCAAAAGAATGATTTTGGTGGACCTGCTACTTTATAAAAGAAAGTGACAAGTGGAGTGCGTACCCCCAGAGAAGGTGAACTTTTATCAAGGATTTGGGGATTAACCTGATTTAAGATCAGCTGGGGATTTTGATAGAAGCATTGTTTATCGGTGTAATGTTAACCAACAATGCCTCCCAAATGAATTTGATACTCGGTTGGGGAGAATATCAAATGAAACTAGACTCGTGGGGAATCTAGTAAGATTTTTACCGCTAGAGGTGTGATATTAACTTAACGGTTTAGAAGTAGTCTTGTCAGAAGTGTAATATTAACTTGACAAGGATGTGAGTTAGAGGTATGATATCAACCTAACTCACCAGCATCTCAGTTTTATTTGGAAAAACTGAGGGTGTCACTGTCATAGGTGTGATGTTTAACTTAACAGTGATAGTAATGCTAGAGGTGTAATGTTGAACTTGGCATTAGTCGTCTCGGCTTAAAGAAGTCGAGGAAAAGTCATAGCCATAGGTGTATTGTTGAACTTAGCAATGACTCGGATGCTAGAAGTGTAGTGTTAACTTGGCATCGTTCATCTCGGCTTGGACAAGGAAGTCGAGGAAAGGTCATAGCCATAGGTGTATTGTTGAACTTAGCAATGACTCGGATGCTGGAAGTGTAGTGTTAACTTGGCATCGTCCATTTCAGCTTCGATATGGAAGTCTGAAGAAAGGTGACTGTCAGAGGTGTGATATTAACTTGACAGGCACTCGAAGTACCGCTTAGAGGTGTAATGTTAACTTTAAACAGTAGTTTTGTTAGAGGTGTGATATTAACTTGACAAGAATTTGCTTGCGATAGGAGCAATTTGAGGACCTGTCATTCTATTGATGAGAATTGACAAGTGGAATTTGAGATGCCAGAGGTATAGTGTTAACTTGGCAAATTTGAGAGTTTGTTACTCTATGCAGAGTTAACAAGCGAGGTTTGTACTCGACGAGGAGTATTCATTACCAGAGGTATAGTGTTAACATAGTAATGATTGCATTTTGTGGTCCTACCATTCTATGGATGAGAATTGGTAAGGGATTTTTGGAGGGAAGAGTGGAATTAAGTCCACTTAGGATTTTTAGCAAATCCTCAGCTGTCAACGGGTTTGTCATGCCTTTACCAACTACCGTTTGAGTCGGGCTAGCCATGCTATTCCCCTCAGCATGATGAGTTGTCGAAGACTTATGTTGGACTTAAAAGCCAACATTTTCCTCTATCCTTAGCCGTCAAGGGCGTCGGATGTTTGATCAGAGGTGTATTTTTAACTTGATCAGTGGAAGAATGCCATCTAGGGATAGTATTTCTTCAGGAATTTGCCATTGATTGGCATCATGAGTGTATCGCCATTTGAGGTTATGAGGCGATACGATCCATTTGAGTAGACTGACTCTACTACAAACGGTCCTTCTCATTTGGGTTGGAATTTTCCTTTCGTCTTGTGCGTCATGACCATGGGTCTTCGGACGGCTAAGACGAGGTCGCCTTTCTTGAAAGTTCGGGATTTGACTTTCTTGTTGAAGGCTCTGGTGATACGAGCTTGGTAAAGCTCGATTTGTTGTTGGGCCTGCAGGCGCTTGTCGTCCAAGGCTTCCAATTCTTGGAGTCGCTGTCGATGCTTCTCCTCTGTTGTCATTTCCGCTGTCAAGGCGACGCGAAGAGATGGAATTTGGATTTCCAGTGGAAGGACGGCTTCGCATCCGTACACCAAGGAAAATGGCGTGGCTTTAGTTGGGGTTCGCACAGTCGTGCGATAGGCCCATAAGCATTCGCCCAACTTATCGTCCCAGTCCGTTGACTTTTCGAGACGAATTTCTTGAGAAGCTTGCCAATAGTCTTATTGAAAGCTTCTGCGAGGCCGTTAGCGGGCGGATAGTATGCCGTTGATGACACACTCTGGATTCTGAACTTGGCGCAGAATCTCTGAAAAGCCTGGCTGATGAACTGGGGTCCATTGTCATGGACAATCCGCCGAGGCACACCGAAGCGGTAAATAACGTGATGTTTCACGAACTTGATCACGTTAGAAGATTTCACCTCTTTCAAAGGGATAGCTTCGGCCCACTTTGAGAAGTAATCGGTTATCGCTAGGATGAACCGATGTCCCTTTGATGATGGTGGGCTGATAGGACCAACCACGTCCATCCCTCACATTTCGAACGGCCAGGTAGAGGTCGTAGAGTGGAGGTATCCTGGTGCTTGATGGATGAAATCGCCATGTATTTGACAGGCGTGACATCTTTTGGCATAGGCAACAGCATCGGCAACCATCTTGGGCCAGTAGTAACCCAATCTTTGGAGTCGGTTTGCCAGCTTCGGGCCAGGTTGATGAGCTCCACACGTACCATCGTGGGCTTCTTTCAACACTTCGTGGGCTTCTTTTGTTGAGAGGCACCGGAGCAGGATCCCGTCATGTGATCTACGATACAATGTTCGCGAAATCGCATTGTAGTAGAATTTGGAGGCTTTCCTTCGGATGGCAGCCGCCTCCCTGGTGTCTCCGGGCAAGATGCCGTATAAGACAAAATCAATGTAGGGGAATCGCCAGTCTTTAAGCTCTGGATCGGTCGACACTTCAAGTGTTTCCTTACCGCGACGATCTCCCGTTGACCTCTGGTAGTCTCCGAGGGGACTTTTTGGGCAGTATAGGTCGTGGCTATAGACGAATACCTTCTCCATTGCTCCAGCTGGAAGAGCTAAGGAGGCAGCAAGGGATGCAAGTGCATCTGCATGCGCATTTTGCTTGCGCTGTACATGGTCGATGTAGAAGTTTGAAAACCTCTCGGCCATGTGGATTGTCGCGTTGTAGTAGGGTACTAGATCTTCATGCCTGACCTCATACTCTCCGCGAACTTGGCTGATGATGAGCTTAGAATCACCGTATGCCTCGAGATTTTTAACGCCAATCTCATCGGCGAATTGCATCCCAATCAAAAGAGCGTTGTATTCCGCCACATTGTTGGAACAGGGCTCGGTTAACGAGATAGCTCGGGGAATCACGTAATTTTGTGGGGAGACGAGTACCACTCCTACCCCCGCTACTGTGTGTCCCTTCGGGCTTGCCCTTGATGCACCGTCGAAGAAAAGTTGCCATACTTGACTTTCGAACGACGTCTGAGCTAGGCAGACTTCGGCGACCTCATCTGGGAGATCCTCGTAGAGTTTGGCTGCCCTGGGCTCTGGGTGTTCAGCTAGGAAGTCCGCCACCGCTTGTCCTTTAATGGCTTTTTGTGGCAGAAAATGCATCTCATATTGTGATAGCAATATGGCCCATTTTGCCAGCCGGCCATTTAGTGAAGAAGGCTTTGTCATGAGTAACCTCAGGGGGTTGACTTTGGATATGACATTTATGGTTTGGCCCACCAGATAATGTCGCATTTTCTGAATGGCGAACACCAGTGCCAAACATTCCTTCTCGATCGGGTTGTACCGATGTTCGGCTCCGATCATCGTTCTACTTAGGTAGTAGATTACTTGTTCTCGCCCCTGGTCATCATTCTGAGCTAGTAGAGCTCCCAAAGAATGATCCATTGATCGGACGTACACCAGGAAAGGCTTTCCGGATACCGGAGCTGCCAGGACTGGTGGTTGGGTGAGGTAGTGCTTGATCTCCTCAAATGCTTGCTGGCAAGCGTCGTCCCAAATGAACGAAACGCCCTTCTTCATCAGCTTAGCGAAGGGTTGGCATCTCCCGGAGAGATTTGAAATGAATCTGCGGATGTATGCCAATCGTCCTTGTAATCCTCTGAGCTCCTTGAGGCTTCTGGGGGGTTGCATCTCTTGGATAGCACGGACTTTCTCCGGATCCAAATGGATTCCTGTGGAAGTCACAACAAACCCTAGGAATTTGCCACTGGCTACCCCCAGGAAGGACTTGGTGGGGTTCATCTTCAATTGATGAGCCCGCATGATGTCGAAGACCACCCTCAGGTCTGCTATGTGATCACCTTTAGTGCGGCTTTTCACCGCGATGTCGTCGACATAACATTCTACCGTTTTGCGTATCTGCCGATGGAAAATGGCGTTCATGGCCCTTTGGTAGGTTGCCCCCGCATTTTTCAGACCGAAGGGCATGACGGTGTAGCAATATACCCCTAGAGGTGTCCTGAAGGAGGTGTGCTTTTCGTCATCGGGATACATCTTGATTTGATTATATCCTGAGAACCCGTCCATAAAGGACATTCGCTCGAATCCACAAGTATTGTCAATCATGACATCTGTGATTGGCAATGGGAATTCGTCTTTGGGGCAGGCCTCGTTTAGATCACGGAAGTCGATGCAGATCCGGATCTTCCCGTTCTTCTTGGCGACGGGGACGATGTTGGCTACCCAGTCGGGATGCTGTTCCTCCCTGATAAAGCCGGAGTCAATAAGCTTCCTGACTTCTGATTGGATTGCCTCCATTATCTCTGGACGGAACCGTCGCTGCTGTTGTTTAACAGGCTTCATGTCCGGATTGATGTTGAGGCGATGCATAGCCACTTGAGGATCAAGTCCAGGCATGTCCTCATAATTCCAGGCGAAGACATCTATATACTCTTGTACAAGAGATATTAAATCCTTCTTCTCTGGAGACGACAGGCCGTCACTTATGAAGATGGGTTTAGGATTGGCTTCATCTCCTAGGTTGACTTGAACAACCTTGTCTTCTGTGGGTGGCTCACGCTGTTCAAAGCGGATGTCCCAAAGAGCATTCAAATGTCTGATCCAAGGGTCTGTATCAGATTGGATCATTTCTTCATCTTCATCCTCCATATGGCTTGTCGAAACCATGTTTACTGAAAGCCCTTTGAAGATGTTGCCGACACTGACATCTGATTCCCACGACGACGTGTCTGATGAGCAGTCATGACTTGACAGTCTCTCCGAATCAGAGGCTGATGGCACTGGAGTTGATATATAGCCCAACCCCCGGCGCGTCTGATGATAGTAATCAGGGGTTTTTCCTTTCGGTACAAAGGATCGAAGCAGTGTTCTTCTTCCTTTTCCGAAGTTCAATCCTGGCCTCTTGGTTAGATCATACCCCATGCGCTTCATCATCTTGAGCGTTCTCGGTTCATAATGATTGAACTGAGGGGATTCATCCTCACCTTCCGATTCTTCGTGGGGCATTGGTTCAGACGCGATTCGCCCAAAAGTATTGGTCTTTGGCCTTTTCGTCTGGCTGGAACCATGAATACAGACTCTTGCGCGTCACCATTATCTTGGTATGTCCCGAAGGATGATTTCACCGGTACATGCAAAGATGTCAAAGCATCTATTGCCGACCAGAGGTCATCGTCCACGTCGGTAGTGGTATCCGACGGTATTGAATCGGAAACATACACAGGAAAATACGCAAAGTCTAAATCTTCATTAATGTACCAACCACCCGCATCGTCGGTGGTATCAACATCGAGCTTATTAGTGCTCTTTACAATGGGCTCCAACTCCACAGGCACTCTTCTTTCTCAGGCTCAACGTCAGCTTCATTACCAGAGTCTGGCTCCTCTGGTTGTGGGGTTTCATTAGTCTCCTCCGGATCCTGATATAAGAGGGAGTCCGTGAAATAATTTTCAACCCCTTTAAACGGATGCCTTTCGGCAATCAACGTTCGGACCTGTCCACTCTCGTCAATGTATTTCATGACTTGGTGGAGAGTAGAGGGAACGATGGAATTGCGGTGAATCCATGGTCGTCCCAGCAACAGGTTGTAGGAAGTGTCCGCGTCAATGACGTAACACGTCACTTCTGACTTGAGGCTCCCGATCTGGCATTTGAGCTTGATCTTCCCCATCGGGCGGGAGCTGTTGGCATTGAACCCGTAAATAGTCGTCTGGGTAGGGCTCAGACGATGGGTAGGAATGCCTAGAAATTGCATAACCCGGCGCGGTATGATGCTCAGCGCGGACCCTGGGTCTACCTGGATGCGGTTCACCTCGGATGACCCAATATACCCTGTGAAGTATAGGGGTCGGTCATGCTTCCCTTTAACCTGCATGTCATCTGTTGTGAAGGTGATGCAGGGAGCATTTGGGGAGGCGTGGAGGCAATCCTCTACATCTTCCTCCCTTGGCACACGAGTCATGAAGACCTCAGCATTGGCCAAAGCTTCTTGTAGAGCCTCTCTGGTTGACTTTGATAGCCTCAGGAGCTCATACAAGGTAATGCGTGCCGGGATGTTGGCTAATTGAGCCAAGACATCAAAACTGTAAGGTGTCGAGGATCCTTCCGTTACACCTTTCGCAAGAACTCGAGAAACCGAGTTTCTTTCTGCTTCTCCCCAGGCTGTTTAGAGGAGGGCTTGGCTGGTTCCACGGCTGGTTGCGGAGAAGCCGCTGCTGTCTCGCCGTACTGCTTCAAGTATGCCTGTCCTGAACGGGTCCCCGCCGTAGGTTGGCTGGGCTCTGCGGCCAGGACTATTGTTTCCTCTTCTGAGTCAGTCAGCGAGGGAACATCAGTGTCCGCTTCTCGAGAGGAAGCGCATATCACATGGCAAGATGAAGCCTTCCCTTTGCCTTTGGACTTCCTGTTGGTCACAGTCGTCCATTGTTGCTCGTCGACGAGGTCAGGGTGGACCCACATGATTTCCCCTCGAGGTGTAGGGACGGGTACCAAGCCTTTCTCCTGCTGCTGATGAGGGTCTGTATTGACCACCTTCAGTTCTCCTTTCGGGACAGAGATCACCCCCACGGGTGTCGGGGGTCGTGTCCCAAACTGGAGAATCGACGTCATGTTGGCCGTCATCTTCTTCTGCTCCGGTCGGAGTTTTAATACCTCCGCGTCAATCAGAGCTTGAAGGATGTCCTTAAAGACATAGCAGCTTTTGGTAGGATGTCCGAGCATCCTGTGGTATAAGCAGTAGGTGGGATTGTCGGTCTTGCCGACTTCCTCCGGGCGCCTAATTTCAGGGAGCTTCAGTCGATTGCTCTTGTTGAGTAGCTTGAAGAGCGAATCGACGTGTTCCTCCTTGAAGGAATACTGCTTGTTGGGGCGTGGCTGGCTTGAAGAGCCACTTGCCCTGCCTGTTTGAGGTTTGGTGGGAGATTTGGTCTCCGTCGCCAAATTATCCTTCCGTTTGGTTTGGAGGGATGTGTCTGGTGCACGCCTTGTCGACCTCTCTGGCCTGGGCTTGCCTTCTTCCGCTCTGACGCGGGCGACAATCTCCTCAGCCTGTTCACCTTGCTGGACTAATTGTTTCCAGGTGCGGCTTTCAGCAACTCCTATTTGAGCAAGGAGTGAGGTTTGGAGATTATGGCGACATGTTTCCACCAGGGTGGCCTGGGTCATGCCGCTTGGACATCGGAGTGCCATGTTCCGAAATCTTTCTACGAAAGACTTGACGGACTCTCCCTTTCGCTGTTTTGTAGCTAAAAGGGTAGGCATTGTGACCTCCGAATCATCTTCGAAGAAGCGTGTTAGAAACAGCTTCTCCAAGTCGCCCCAGTTCTTGATAGAACCTTCCGGGAGCTTCATAAACCATTCAAAGGCCAACCCTTTCAGGGTGCCGATGAACAGTCGCGCCAGGATGGCATCGTTATCTACCACATTCCCGGTCTGGGATTTGAAGTAGTAGATGTGCTGGTTGGGTGACCCCTTCCCGTCGAATGCTTGGAGAGTTGGAGCCTTGAACTTAGGAGGGTACGGGACTAAGTCCCACTCGGCCGGATAGGGCCGGACTACTCCAACTTCTTGGAGGCCTTTACGGTTGGTAAGGGCCTCGAGGCGCTGCTCCAGTTGACTCATTCTTTTAGCATGAGCCTTTCCCGGGGTCTGGTCGCTTCTTGCCTGCGACGAGGGCTTGGACACATCCGAGGTAGATCGTCGTGTCTCGTCGGAAGGTTCGGAGGGTGGGCTTCCTCCCTTTCTCCCTTTCCCCTTCGGCCGTCTAGGAGGAGATCTCGCTCTTTCTTCAAGCAATTTCTCAAGCATATGCTTAAGGGAGTCAATGGATCTCTGTTGAGAGGCGATTATATCCATCTGGTGCTTCTGCGTCTGTTCTAAACGCCTGGCCGTCTCCTCAGGAGTGTCTGCCATGTAGGCGGAAGCCTCCTTCTCGACGGAAGAGTTTGAAGCCTGCGACTCCACTATAGCGGAGTGAGAACCACCCATTCTAATGCCGCGGGCTAAGGCATTATAGTCAACTGGGGGAATGGCCCCTGTCCGGGTGCGAGTGTGTTGATACACCCCCTCTGGTTCAGAGTCAGATTCCTCTGAGTTGACCATTAGTTGTTTTCCCTTACTTCTGCTAGTCATGTTTGCAGTAAGCTCCGGGTATTCAGCATCTGAGAAGGTTCTCCTCCTGTGGGAGCGTCTTCTCTTGGCTGATGGGGGAATCAGGGTCAGCTGTCTAATTAAAGACGGCTGGTGCACGCCTGACTCGCAATGGCATCCAGAGAGCATCTGGATGAGCTGTTGACAGCAGCATGGAGAAGTGGTCTGATTGGCACTCCTTTTCCTTGTCAAATAATCCCTCAAATCTGTGGGAGGGGGATTAAAGAGACTGGTCTCGCAACGTCGACGACGGGAGACAGTCATGTGCTGTTCAGCCTGGACACAGGTTTCAGAAACGCGGCTGTTGCGTCGCGGCTGCGTCACGCGCGTCTGGCGTCTCTGTTGATATGAGACGCGACTTTCGCGTTGCTGTCTGCTGCGTTGGAGCAGAGAGACTTGGGAGAGAGTGGGCTGCTGGGCCCCACGCCTATGGGCGCGTGCTTCCTGCGTTTGACAAGACGCAGAAGCTTCGCTTTGGCGTTTGGCAAGTTGGTCTTCAGAAGGCTCAACTTGGGGAGTCTCGCATTTGGGTCGCCAAACACGGACCTCTTGCACTGGACGAGGTGCGGGCAAGGCATCGGATCGTATGCTGCGTTCAACCCCAGTCAGAAAACCAACGGTTCCGACCGAGTGTTGACGCGCGCGTCTTCTCTGTCGACGCTCGGCATTCCGATTGCGCCGTGGAGGAAGAGAGAAGCCAACAACTTCCTGGTTTGTAGAACCAGGGGTGTTTGCCACGCGGGTCTCCTGAGAGACGCTGACGCGGGCGTTCTGTGCGACACGGTCGATCGCACCAGTAGATGTGCCGGGGACCACGCGGGCCTTCAGAGAGGCGTTGGCGCGTGTGTTCTGCGCGACGCGGTTGATCGCAGCAGAGGAGTCTGAGGTTACGCGGGCCTTCTGGGAGGCGTCGGCGCGTGAACCAAACTTGGCACAGTGGGCAGCAGGAGCACCCGACAGAGCCTCAGATTGGGCTTCAGGGGGCTGTCCACTTGAGACCCTGCGGCAGACGCGGGTCTTTGGGCTCTTGGAGCCAGAAGAGAGGAACTCTTCATACTTCGCCTGGTCGAACTCGACGACGAGGGATTCGACTATTTTCCCCTTACGGAGAACGTCATCTTGCACCACGGTGCGCTCGTCAGTAACGAAGGTAGTCCCCAGTGGAGTCGCCATCTCTTGTAGGGTGCCGGAAGATCCTGGTGGTTGGAGAAAGTGGTTTTAGCTGTAAAAGATTTCCTTGATTCAAGCGAAACGATTACAACCAAAAGAACTACTCTTCCCTCTTTTCCAGTTACAAGGGAGGGAGGATGTCTGAATCTTCCCTTTGTTTAAGGCTGGGTTCTTCGTGTGGCGATGGAGAGTGAATCTTGTTCTCCGTTGACCAGATGACCGTCCTGGACCGTCGGGGGTCTTCTCTTCGGTCGGTAGAAAGAGTAACTCAGCTCCGTCTACCAAAACTCTCAAAGAGGAGGTAGGCGAATGTAACACCCCGCTCCCGGAATACGTACTTAGCTGCGTATTCAGATTTTCGATCATATTTTTTTTCAATTTTCTTTCTGTATTTGTTTTGTATTCTAAGATGTTTCCATGATTATTTTGCCTTGGATTTGGATTCGTGAACTCGGAATCAGCCTTAGTCTGAACCGGGGACCCAATCCTGGAGTTTCACTCGATTTGAACATTCTGGTATTCTGATTTGACCGATTTCAGTTTTAAATATCATTTTCCATTATTCTAGATTTTATATGATTTTCTGGAATTTTCCGGAATTAAGTTGAAAATCTTCAAAACCGGTATCGGCCAGTATCATTGACCGATTCCTGGATTTTTAATTTACAAACGGTTTAGAATTTCTAAAAGTGCCTTTAGGCATTACTTCTTAAAATCATATTTTCTATCTAAACGCATTTTCTGGGATTTATCAGATTTTATTAAAATCCGGCCAATCCGGTGTATACCAAGATTGACGGCTGACCTTATGATTTTTATCTGGGAAATGTGATTGAATCTTTGAAAACCGATTTCACCAAAAATCATTTTATAATATTTATGATTTTTGAGAATTTTTGGGAAACATTCCGAGCTATTTCATTTTTGAGCTTTCCCGGAGTTTTCTGCATTTTCCCAGATACCGAGGATATTGCCCATACCTACCACCTTGTCTTTTTCCCATTTCTCAAACGCCAGCTTCACCATCCTCGGATCTTGCATTTAATGCAAAGATCCTCTCCTCACCTCTCCCCATACTTCATTTATTATGCTGCAACTCACTCCCATCAATTCATCATGCCTTTCGTCCTTTTGTGAAACGCAGCTTTGCTTCCTTCTTGAAACGCCACTTTCATTCCCGCGTTTAGCCCATTTTGGCCTAAACGCAAGGATGTGGGCTGCGTTGGAGAGGGAAACGCAGGACTTCATTGTGTGATCTTTTTGTTTAGAAAGTGCATCATTATTTTAATCATTCCCATCCTTCATTTAATGCCTCCACTCCTTCTCTCTCTTCACCTTTTTCTCTTTCTTCCTTGTTTCCTGCAACTACTCCCATCATCATGATTGGTCAAGAGAGGGGCACCATGCCTCCCCACTTTGCAAAAACCCCCTCCCCATTATTTAATTGCATCACCTTCATAATCTATTTCCTATAAATACCCCCTCTCCTTCTCTCTCCCTTCATTTTACTTCTTTTTCTCCTTCTGCTTGGCTTCCTGCGGCTCCCAACAGAGGAGCCACCAAGGGAGAGCTCCTCCTCTTGCTTCCTTTGTCCACCATCTCCACCTCCATATACACCACTTTAGACATCACCAAGCACACCACCTTCTTCAACCTCTCTCCATCACTTTGTGAGACCGGCCACTCCTTTTGGATTAGGGCTGTGTTTCTTCTCCGGCGGCAAAACTTAGGGTCGGTGCCCTCCTTTTGGATTGGGACCGAGCTTCCCTTCGTTGGACGCGGCAAAGATCTTGTTAGGCGAGTAATCTCGCTATCCGCTTGCCTTCATATTTTATTGACTATGCGAGTGTTCTCGCTTGATTTTCCTATTTCGGCGAGTGCTTTTCCTCGCCAAGAACTTGTATTTTTATCAACAAACTATAACTCTTAAAAAGCTGTTACTGCTCACTGTCTCCCAATATTAGTCGACTTGCCCAAATCATAAGTCGACTAACTCTTTGAAACGCAGCCTGTTATTCTGGAACGAACCTTATTAGTCGACTAATCCTTTGTGCCAGTCGACTAACCTTTTCCTAAAACGCGTCCTTTTCCTGGAACGCTGCCTATTCTTTCATCCCTTATTGACCAACTCTTTCTTGTGAGACGCGGACTTGTGAAACGCGGATTCATGAGACGCGGACTTGTGGTAAGACGCGGACTTGTGGAACGCGACTTCGTGAGACGCAGTTTTGCGAAACGCAGCTTGACTGGTCGACTACTTATGATTTCCAGTCGACTAACTTTTCTGTCTGAAACGCGGCTCTTTGAGACGCGCCACTTTCCTGAGACGCGCCACTTTCTAGAGGCGCGCCGTTTCTCTGAAACGCAGCTTTCCCAAACGCAGCCTAGCTAGCCGACTTGTCTCTTATCTATAGTCACTAATTCCTCCTTAAGTCGACTACTTAGTTTCCTCTAGTCGACTAACCTTGGCTGCCTGCTTTGATTGATCACTTCCTTTAATATGGACTTTGTCCTCGGGTCTTGTGTTATATATATTATGATATTTTCATGACTTGTCACCTGCTAAATATCATCACCTTGTCATGCTATCTCTTGACACCCAGCATGATCTACTCGACTTGTGATTATCATGTTTACGGGAATCCTGCCTTGTTATCCTGTATGGAACTAAGTGCCACACAGAGCAAAGTGCCACACTACTCGGTGGGGGCCACCTCTTGAATCTGTGGGGGCCACCTCTAGAATCCATCCCCTCAGAACAAAGTGCCACACAGAACAAAGTGCCACACCATACTCGGTGGGGGCCACCTCTTGAATCTGTGGGGGCCACCTCTTGAATCTGTAGGGCTATTCCTGTTACGACCAGTTATTCCCGTAATCTGACAATATTGATAAGTTACAACTTGCACGGGGAATGGGAGGAAGTGATGGATGCCGGAATGATACCTTGCTTATAGTAATGGAATACCTGAACTGACGATTCGTGTTAGTGGGACTGTGGGCCCACAGAAGATGCGTGTTAGGGGGACTTTGGGCCTCCAAACTGGTCCCAGGTGTATGGGAACTACTATAAGAAGTGTTATCAGTTCTCCATCTGCTTCCGTTAACAACCCTCGCCTTACTTATATATGGATGTATGTGTGTTGGGGTGTACACCCGGACACATACCCAGATATATGGGTCAGACGAGTAATAATAAGTGCCTGTTATGATTCTTGTTATGACTCCCGTTATGTACTCCTGTCATGCCTGTTATGTATTTCTGTTATGACCACTTTGTGACTTGGGAGTGTATGAGCTTGGATTACGATGACATGAGACAAAGGTATATAAATGAGGGTTTCCTTATTTGGATTATTCCTTCGATGTACTAGTCTCATGGAGCCGTGACCTAAGCCCATACAATCGGTATTACTCGTAATGATGCTTTATACCGGATTTCCTGTTTTATGACGGCTATGTTATTCTTGTTCATGCCTGCTATATTTGTGTTCTAACCCCTGTTTTCTGAACTTGATATCCTTTGTACTTGATATCCATTGTTGTATTCACACATGTGCTCATCCTGGCTCGCCACCTGGCTTTTGCATTACACTCGCCTGGGGAGTTTCATCTGACTCCCCTGGATTCTCATGTCCAGGTTTTGGAGCTTGGAGCGTGTGAATTCTCCTCGTTGCTGATCAGAGTGGCGCAGCGGTAGCGTGGATCTCCAGCCTACCGTCCAGAGCCACGTCCTTCCAGGCCCCTGTGTGCCTCTCGAGTTTCCTTATAGTGAACTCGTGAGTGCCTTTCATTGTTTACTCCTGTATGCTCCTTGTATTCTCGCATTTGCGCCTATCAGGTGATGTAATATTATTGTAATATTGGATCACCTCTGGTGATAACTCTGTAATTGTACTCATGTGTTGGAATGTATAATGCACCACTTGCTTCCGTACTCTGATTCTTGCCTGTACTGATGCTTAGCGTATATACGTGAAGGTACTTCTGACTTGCGTATATACGTTGCAGTAACGTCCCCGTATCAGCGGGATCGGGGCGTTACAGGTTGGTATCAGAGCTTAGGCTCTCACCTCCTCAGTACGTCCAGACGGCAAATTAATGGTAAAGCAATTTGCAACTGGAATGCATGAGTCCTGGTTATACAATCCAACTACAAGTACAGAGTTATCTTTCTCTTTCTTCTAATCCATTCCTTGTGTCCTGAGACCCATCAATCTTTTACCTTCCAGTTTCTCCTTTTTATCCACTCCAACCAACTCAGATATGGAAAGACGGGGAACACGCAATGGTCCTAATGCCTCCCAAGATGGACCCAACAGAGACAGTGATGGTATGATGAGGGTACTTCAGGGATGATGCAGAGTCAACAGCAGCAGACAGAGCTTCTACGTCAAGGACTGTTGGTGGCACCCCGAGAGCAGAGGCCAGGAAATGTGTCAGATTTCAGGAGACTACAGCCAGCTATCTTTTCAGGTACAGAGAAGCCTCTGGATGCAGAACAGTGGCTGATAGACACAACGGATCTTTTGAAGGCGGCCCGAGTCCCGGATGAGAACCAAGTGGAAGTGGCCAAGATACAGCTGAGAGATGTGGCCAGAACCTGGTGGTTGGCAGAAGAAGCAACACTGGAGAAACCCATCACATGGGATCAATTCTCAAAGGGTTTCTATGAGAGATTCTTCCCGGCAACAGCTCAGAAAGAAATGGAAGAACAATTTATCCGCCTGCAGCAGCGCAATCGGTCAGTGGATGAGTATGCTGCCGAGTTCTTGAGGCTTAGCAGGTTTGCACCCTACATGGTGTCAGATGAAGAAAAGCGGGCTAGCCGATTTCAGCAAGGGCTAAAGATGGATGTCCAAATGTTCCTTATTCCTCAACAGCTGAAGACATACTCTCAGGTTCTCTCCATTGCCCGTGAAGTGGAACGAGGACTAGAGAAGAAGAATGAGAACCAGGTGCAGAACAAGTCAGTGAAGAGGCCTTTTCAGTTGATGAATGAGGAGGATACAGCTAGGGCAACCCATGGTCCGATAATCAAGCGACCATTCCAACCTCCTCTTCCTCAGATCATATGCAATTTCTGCCACAAGCCCGGACATTATAGGAAAGATTGTCGGATGGCCAATGGATTATGCTTAGCATGTGGGACCGGGAGTCATGCAATAAGGGATTGCCCGTTCAGAAGGGTAGGGAATATGGCACCAGTTAGACCAGCACTTCCAGCCCTAGCACTTCCCGCTCCACCGCTAAGAAGGAACCCAGAACCCGTAGATCGAAGAGCCCCATTTTCACCCCAGCAGTATGATCACCCACAGAGAGGAGCGAGACCCAGAGCAGATTTTGGCAGAGGCCAAGTTCACAACATGGCAGCAGAGGTATCAGATGAAGTAGCAGCAGAGTATGAGGCTCAGCACCTGGAGCAGGAACCTTGAGGATGTCACCATTTGCAGCAACCCCCCTGACCTTTTGTATATTGAGTTGGTTACCTTCGTCCAGCTAACCCTGATCTTTTGTACATTGGGTTGGTTACCCCTCTAAATATTCCGCCTTATCCTGTTCTCATTGTCTATCCTGGTCCTTCCTGTGTTTATCTTACACCTGTTTTGGTTTTATGAAGCCTTATTTCCAGCCTTTGTCCTTCTTGTGTTCAATTTACCCCTTATCGAAATTGCGAGGACGCAATTTTTTGTAAGGTGGGTGGATTGTAACACCCCGCTCCCGGAATACGTACTTAGCTGCGTATTCAGATTTTCGATCATATTTTTTTTCAATTTTCTTTCTGTATTTGTTTTGTATTCTAAGATGTTTCCATGATTATTTTGCCTTGGATTTGGATTCGTGAACTCGGAATCAGCCTTAGTCTGAACCGGGGACCCAATCCTGGAGTTTCACTCGATTTGAACATTCTGATATTCTGATTTGACCGATTTCAGTTTTAAATATCATTTTCCATTATTCTAGATTTTATATGATTTTCTGAAATTTTCCGGAATTAAGTTGAAAATCTTCAAAACCGGTATCGGCCAGTATCATTGACCGATTCCTGGATTTTTAATTTACAAACGGTTTGGAATTTCTAAAAGTGCCTTTAGGCATTACTTCTTAAAATCATATTTTCTATCTAAACGCATTTTCTGGGATTTATCAGATTTTATTAAAATCCGGCCAATCCGGTGTATACCAAGATTGACGGCTGACCTTATGATTTTTATCTGGGAAATGTGATTGAATCTTTGAAAACTGATTTCACCAAAAATCATTTTATAATATTTATGATTTTTGAGAATTTTTGGGAAACATTCCGAGCTATTTCATTTTGAGCTTTCCCGGAGTTTTCTGCATTTTCCCAGATACCGAGGAAATTGCCCATACCTACCACCTTGTCTTTTTCCCATTTCTCAAACGCCAGCTTCACCATCCTCGGATCTTGCATTTAATGCAAAGATCCTCTCCTCACCTCTCCCCATACTTCATTTATTATGCTGCAACTCACTCCCATCAATTCATCATGCCTTTCGTCCTTTTGTGAAACACAGCTTTGCTTCCTTCTTGAAACGCCACTTTCATTCCCGCGTTTAGCCCATTTTGGCCTAAACGCAAGGATGTGGGCTGCGTTGGAGAGGGAAACGCAGGACTTCATTGTGTGATCTTTTTGTTTAGAAAGTGCATCATTATTTTAATCATTCCCATCCTTCATTTAATGCCTCCACTCCTTCTCTCTCTTCACCTTTTTCTCTTTTCTTCCTTGTTTCCTGCAACTACTCCCATCATCATGATTGGTCAAGAGAGGGGCACCATGCCTCCCCACTTTGCAAAAACCCCCTCCCCATTATTTAATTGCATCACCTTCATAATCTATTTCCTATAAATACCCCCTCTCCTTCTCTCTCCCTTCATTTTACTTCTTTTTCTCCTTCTGCTTGGCTTCCTGCGGCTCCCAACAGAGGAGCCACCAAGGGAGAGCTCCTCCTCTTGCTTCCTTTGTCCACCATCTCCACCTCCATATACACCACTTTAGACATCACCAAGCACACCACCTTCTTCAACCTCTCTCCATCACTTTGTGAGACCGGCCACTCCTTTTGGATTAGGGCCGTGTTTCTTCTCCGGCGGCAAAACTTAGGGTCGGTGCCCTCCTTTTGGATTGGGACCGAGCTTCCTTCGTTGGACGCGGCAAAGATCTTGTTAGGCGAGTAATCTCGCTATCCGCTTGCCTTCATATTTTATTGACTATGCGAGTGTTCTCGCTTGATTTTCCTATTTCGGCGAGTGCTTTTCCTCGCCAAGAACTTGTATTTTTATCAACAAACTATAACTCTTAAAAAGCTGTTACTGCTCACTGTCTCCCAATATTAGTCGACTTGCCCAAATCATAAGTCGACTAACTCTTTGAAACGCAGCCTGTTATTCTGGAACGAACCTTATTAGTCGACTAATCCTTTGTGCCAGTCGACTAACCTTTTCCTAAAACGCGTCCTTTTCCTGGAACGCTGCCTATTCTTTCATCCCTTATTGACCAACTCTTTCTTGTGAGACGCGGACTTGTGAAACGCGGATTCATGAGACGCGGACTTGTGGTAAGACGAGGATTTGTGGAACGCGACTTCGTGAGACGCAGTTTTGCGAAACGCAGCTTGACTGGTCGACTACTTATGATTTCCAGTCGACTAACTTTTCTGTCTGAAACGCGGCTCTTTGAGACGCGCCACTTTCCTGAGACGCGCCTCTTTCCTGAGACGCGCCACTTTCTAGAGGCGCGCCGTTTCTCTGAAACGCAGCTTTCCCAAACGCAGCCTAGCTAGCCGACTTGTCTCTTATCTATAGTCACTAATTCCTCCTTAAGTCGACTACTTAGTTTCCTCTAGTCGACTAACCTTGGCTGCCTGCTTTGATTGATCACTTCCTTTAATATGGACTTTGTCCTCGGGTCTTGTGTTATATATATTATGATATTTTCATGACTTGTCACCTGCTAAATATCATCACCTTGTCATGCTATCTCTTGACACCCAGCATGATCTACTCGACTTGTGATTATCATGTTTACGGGAATCCTGCCTTGTTATCCTGTATGGAACTAAGTGCCACACAGAGCAAAGTGCCACACTACTCGGTGGGGGCCACCTCTTGAATCTGTGGGGCCACCTCTAGAATCCATCCCCTCAGAACAAAGTGCCACACAGAACAAAGTGCCACACCATACTCGGTGGGGGCCACCTCTTGAATCTGTGGGGGCCACCTCTTGAATCTGTAGGGCTATTCCTGTTACGACCAGTTATTCCCGTAATCTGACAATATTGATAAGTTACAACTTGCACGGGGAATGGGAGGAAGTGATGGATGCCGGAATGATACCTTGCTTATAGTAATGGAATACCTGAACTGACGATTCGTGTTAGTGGGACTGTGGGCCCACAGAAGATGCGTGTTAGGGGGACTTTGGGCCTCCAAACTGGTCCCAGGTGTATGGGAACTACTATAAGAAGTGTTATCAGTTCTCCATCTGCTTCCGTTAACAACCCTCGCCTTACTTATATATGGATGTATGTGTGTTGGGGTGTACACCCGGACACATACCCAGATATATGGGTCAGACGAGTAATAATGCCTGTTATGATTCTTGTTATGACTCCCGTTATGTACTCCTGTCATGCCTGTTATGTATTTCTGTTATGACCACTTTGTGACTTGGGAGTGTATGAGCTTGGATTACGATGACATGAGACAAAGGTATATAAATGAGGGTTTCCTTGTTTGGATTATTCCTTCGATGTACTAGTCTCATGGAGCCGTGACCTAAGCCCATACAATCGGTATTACTCGTAATGATGCTTTATACCGGATTTCCTGTTTTATGACGGCTATGTTATTCTTGTTCATGCCTGCTATATTTGTGTTCTAACCCCTGTTTTCTGAACTTGATATCCTTTGTACTTGATATCCATTGTTGTATTCACACATGTGCTCATCCTGGCTCGCCACCTGGCTTTTGCATTACACTCGCCTGGGGAGTTTCATCTGACTCCCCTGGATTCTCATGTCCAGGTTTTGGAGCTTGGAGCGTGTGAATTCTCCTCGTTGCTGATCAGAGTGGCGCAGCGGTAGCGTGGATCTCCAGCCTACCGTCCAGAGCCACGTCTTTCCAGGCCCCTGTGTGCCTCTCGAGTTTCCTTATAGTGAACTCGTGAGTGCCTTTCATTGTTTACTCCTGTATGCTCCTTGTATTCTCGCATTTGCGCCTATCAGGTGATGTAATATTATTGTAATATCGGATCACCTCTGGTGATAACTCTGTAATTGTACTCATGTGTTGGAATGTATAATGCACCACTTGCTTCCGTACTCTGATTCTTGCCTGTACTGATGCTTAGCGTATATACGTGAAGGTACTTCTGACTTGCGTATATACGTTGCAGTAACGTCCCCGTATCAGCGGGATCGGGGCGTTACAGCGAAGAGCGGCTAGTACTCAGTAAGCTCGCTGAAGAGTCGTGCTTCTCTCTTGATGATCCTCTTGCCTGGATCGATTTTGATAATGCCTTATCTCCAAGCTCTCTCCCTTCAAAACTCCGATCTTCTGCCAAGTTTCGATCTTCTCAAGCTTCTCTCTTCTCAAGCCTCGATATCAAAAACTCCGATCCCTCTTCATAGCAAACAAGGCTATTTATAGGGATCTCAGGGGGAAGGTGCCTCCTGAAAACGCTCCCGAATGAGGGGCCACTACCCGCTATACGCGCGGTGACTGGCCCCGCAATCAGGGCAGTTGCAACTGAGACGCGGGCGCTGAGCCAAACGCGCCTTGAAGTTTGAACGCGGGCGTCGAGCCAAACGCGCCTTGAAGTTTGAGACGCGGGCTTCGGGCCTTCACGTCTGGATGCTGAGGCGCGGGCGTCGGGCCGACGCGCCTTGATGCTGAGACGCGGGCTTCGGGCCGACGCGTCTGAACGTTGAGACGCGGGTGTAGAGCCAACGCGTTTAATGCTGAGACGCGAGCATCGATTTCTCGCGTCTAGAGCTTGAGACTCTGCTTCCTTAATGGCTGGTCTGTGTAGTCATTTTTAGACAGCCTACACTAACTCACTTTCGTAGGAATCACGATTGCACTTAGCACGTGCAACAAGCCGTTAAACCCTAGGTTACCCTAGAGGACGAGTGTTGTCTCGTGAGGGTTTTCAGCGGATTACACCCACAAAATCCATAAAAAGGAAAATATTTGACTTATATTTGAAGAGACTAAGTAGTCTATAAGTTTTAGGATTATCATTTTTATTCATTCTTCAAACCTAGTCTTTATAAAGTCAATTGTTATTCATTTTAGGTAAGGGTCAAAATTAAAGTTCTAATATAGTCTTTTTCGTTACCAAAAGTCATACGCACCCTTGTGAATCTAGGAATTCCTTAACTTGGACTCTCATGCCTCTTTATTATTTTTATAACATCATCTAATTTTCTTTCGTGTAAGTATCAAGGCTTCTTGAGGCCCTCATACCTAACTAATTGACTATTAGATGTGTTAATATATATATATATATTTTTTTTTTTGGCATGTATAACTCATCTAATTTTCTTTCGTATAAGTATCAAGGCTTCTTGAGGCCCTCATACCTAACTAATTGATTATTAGATGTGTTAATACATATATTATATTTCTTAGTCTTCTTAGGCTTTCTAATCCACCCATGTAACGAACTTAAAGTCGATGACTCCCAAACCGGTTGGCTTTAGGGCACCAGGTGAGAAAACACCCCGCGGACTCAAATTCGAGTGAACTAGGCCCCAAAACTAAGGACTTTATTTTTTTACTCACCTTTAGGCATGAATACTTATGCTTCTTGAGGCACATGTATCAGCTTAATTGGTGAATTTTTTTTTTCCTTTTTTTTTTTTTTATATGAGGCACAAGGTCTTTGTCTTAGAATCCTAGATATGCATTTGGTATGCACATTTCATTAAGGTAAAAATCAAGACTAATTATTTATTCAATTTCTCTCCTATACCTAAAAATTAAACAATTCATTTATTTTGACCAAGTTTTTAGAAATCCTAATCATGATTTTCCTAATCCTTAAAACTAACTTAGATTTCTTTCAAAAAAAATAAGTCAAAATATTGTCCTTTTTATAATAATTTTTTTTTAAATTTTTTTTTTTTTTTTAGCAAATTTTGTTAGTGTCTACTTATGTTAGTATGTTAGTAAAGCCCACCCCCACACTTATCTCATGCATTGTCCTCAATGTATGAATGAATGCATATATGCATGAAACAGAACAAGGGAAGGCAGAAAATTACCTTAGGGTGGTGGTTCCGGAGGTGGTCTAATTGGTCCACGAAATGCGGCCCAAACAAGATAACGTGGTAGTTCACGGGACCTACCTTTATTGACCTCTTTTTATTTACATATTTACAGTCCCCAGAATGAATAGGATCATGGAAGATCCCCTCGTGAAACTTACTCCCTTTACATGACCAGTCCTGGAAAATCATCACAGAGTCATGGTCTATACCTATGTCCAACAAAAGAATGTGACTTGGTAGAATGGTTGACTTGGACTCAAGAATGATAGGTTCATGATCTAATACCGACTCAGGAAAGAAACTCAAATCAAGTAAAGGTTCAGGAATCGGGCTAGGATCAAGAAGTGGGTCCAAGTCAAGAAATGAAAACTCAAGTCCACAATCATTTTCCCACAATGGAATGTGACTCAATGTTGGTGATTCAAGTTCAGGAATGATAGGTGTGGGAATCAAAACTGACTCTAAAATATTACCTAAGTCGGGTAACAAAACAGGAGTCAATAATGATTCGGGAATTTGAACTTGATCATAGATTTGGGAATCTAGGTCACATATGGCATTAGTTTCAATCTCATAAAAATGGGAACTTGCCAATTTTTCCATGGGACTTTCAAAATTGCACAATTGGTCAAGTTCAATATGATCATCAAAAATGGGTGATTCAATTTCATGATCTATGGGTATGGGAATAAATGTTGGCTCAGAAAATTGGTCCAAATTGGGTAAGGATACCGGAGTCAACATAGATTCGAAAATGGAAACTGAATCGCAAAGTTGGGGATCGGGTTCACATTCACAATCTAATTCAATCTCATTGAAATTAAAACTAGCCAACTTGTCCAAGGATTGGGGTTGAGCAAGTTCATATTGATGTGATGAAATTGAATTTTGATCAAGGTCTTCTAGACAGAATGATTCTTGGTTCCTATCAACTTGGTTGGTTCGCTCAAGAATGTTTGAAAGTCTAGAAATTTGATCATTCGTTATATCTTGCAACCGATCCACTTTTTCTTCTAACCCATCGAATAGATCAATGGAGGACTGAAACCTTGGTGATGTGGAAAAGACGTATATGAAGATACTGGTTGAACAGGTGGTTGACCATATGGCTCAGGGGTATTGAATCCCCATTGACTCTGTGAAGAGTAGTGATGATTATTCCAATCTTGTTCATAATATTGGGACTGGGGCATGTAATGATTCGGATAAGACCAATCTGGCACACTAGGTTGGTTAGAGTTATGATATGCCGGGTTGGTAATATCCGAATAAGAGGTTGGTGTGTAACATGGATCCTCATTAAAATTGAAAAAATTGTTGTTATAGGCCATATCACACAAAGCAAACAAAAGAAAGAAAAAAAAACAAATAAAAAAGAAAAATTTCTAACCTAAGTTAGGGTAGACCTAGACCTAGACGACTCCTAACTGGTTAGACTGTCCACGGGAGGTAGGGTGTAGACTTTGACCACAAGTTAATCAGCCAGGTCGGGGCAAGAGTGGTGGGAGGTTTTCCGTCAAAGACGTTCCTTAATTAAATAACCACCACACTTCGGGCTTTCGGCCCTCAATCCCCTTCCTAGACACTGATTTGGCAGGAGTCAACTTCCAACACCGTTCCCCCTTAGGATAATCTCCTATTGAGTCCGAGATGTCCCTAGGGCCAACGTCTACTAATTTTAAGTTAGGCTTGGGTTAGTGAGTGCTTGGGATATGATTTTTGGGCTAAGGAAGGGTGATGAAATCCCCACCTTATCTTGTTAATGGGTTATGCCCTTAAGATGAATTAGTGCAAGTGTACAAGATAAATAGATAAGAATCACTCAAAGCAGAAAATCAACCAAGAGATGAATCCTATTCTACATGCAATGCGTACGTACCTTGCTCCTCCAGCACTCTTCAACAGTAAATAAAAATAATTAAAAGACACGTGCCTAATATGCAAACGTCTAATCAAATTTTATTTTTAACAACCAATAATTTACTGTTGAATTATTAGCAATTTACAGGTATATCACAGAACAAATCAGAACAGAGCAGAAAGCAGAATTTTTAACTTGAAGCACCCTGCAAAAATTTGGATCAGTAATTCACCACTGTTGCCGCGTTTCCGCGGCTCTGGCCGCGGATCCGCGGCAAAACAGTGGGTTCTGGTGCTCTGCCTTCGAGGGCAAAGGCACAGAATAGCAATATGTTTACTGCTGCTGCTATGTTTCTGTTTCCTGTTCTCCAAACCTGCAA
Organism: Agave tequilana; assembly: GCA_038442645.1. Taxonomy (NCBI): domain Eukaryota; kingdom Viridiplantae; phylum Streptophyta; class Magnoliopsida; order Asparagales; family Asparagaceae; genus Agave; species Agave tequilana. The sequence continues at coordinate 120,104 of JAVJIF010001486.1, forward strand.
ACAGAAAAGAATAAAGAATTAGTTAAAAATTAAATTTTTGTTTTAGAGATAAACTTACCGTCCCTCCCCGGCAACGGCGCCAATTTGTTGACTGATTTTTCCTGCACACAAAAATTAGAATATTAGATTAAGAATAGATCGTGCGAGGAATCAGTTCTAATCCGCGGTAGCAGGGCTATGCGGGTCGTGATCCTCAAGGAGGGACTGCGATAGAAGCGTTAAGCAAGTTTCTCTAAAAATTTATCTTTTTTAGTTAATTTGTTAGTCACGATGGTATTTACAAAGAAAAGTGGTATTTACAATGAGTTGTGGGAAAGAATATTGGAGAGGTGTGGATTTGATCTACAAAAAAGAAAAGAAAGAAAAGAATAGAAAACTAACCTTGGTTGGAGAAAATATGCGAAACCTAACACTTTCTACCTTATTTCGGAGGCGTTGAACGTATAAACCTTGGGATCGAACTCAGTCCGTTGTCGCATTAGGTCATCAAGCCTTGGGCAAGCATGAGTTGATACGCCAAGAGGAGGAGAACATCGCCATGGAATATCGTTGGAACCTACTAATCTTCGGTATACTTGTGGTTCGGTAAACGCTCGCGTGCTCGTCAAAGATCAACAAAAAGAAACACAGTAGAAAAGAAAGAGAAAATAAAGAAAAGCAACGACATAAGAACAAAATAAAAATTACCTTTTTATTGATTACAATGGAAGAGAAGAGAATCATCTGTCGGTGTCACCCTCAACAAAGCCATCTCCCTCACTTACATAAAAATTACAAAAAGAAAAGAAAACCTAGAAGAAACCCTAAAAATCTGAACTTTGGCCCTTTGCTGGACGCTGGACCTCTGTACGTTGTACTTCAGGGGATATTTATAGGTGCAGAAGGCCGAGGAGTCCTAGATAAACCTGCCCACGAAATCTGGGATCTGGATGAGATCAAAGTGCCGCGTTTCCGCGGCTTTTGCCGCGGATCCGCGGCGTTTTAGTGGCTTCTGGCCACGCGCTTTGGCGCGTGGCTTCTCCTGGTCCGTTCCTCTGGGCTCCTGCTTCTAGAAGTGTGATCCTGGCCTTTTAATCTGGATTTTCGAGATAACTTGATAATCAAGTTACCCTTAATCCAGATTTCTTCAAATCTTCTCTCCACGAAATTCCTCTTTATCTTGGCCTTTTATCCTCATCCTGCATGTGTTTAGGGTTGGATAGAAGTCTATCCTTCCCAAATCTCTGATTTTTGCAACTTTTAGCCCTTGTATTTGCATTTTGACTCTTTGTATTTGCGCTTTTTCACCTGGGCTTCAAACATGGGCTTGGATCTGGGCTTTTGGGCTCTTTAGGCTTTATTTATTGCTAAAATAACAATCGAGGCCTGCACACAATAAATTACAAATTATTAATAAATGTGCAGAATTAAATGAATAAATATGAAAATGTGATGGTAAATATGATGATAAAAATGCACTTTTGACTACCAATCACCTACGAGGAAGCGCCATTCGGACACCTTCTGGAGGCTTCTCACCAGCTTGGATAATAGAAGGGCAGTGAAGGGCGAACCATGCCATCAAATAGGTGTATGGCAAACCGATCCTAGGGTTTGGTCCGTCGCAAGGCAGGATAGTACCTTTCCCCTCTTCGTTATTGGTGGCCTACAGAAAGCCTCCGTCAATGCACGAAAGCCCCACTAAATATAGCATACCATTGCCGGGAGAAGTCCGAGAGAACGACCATAGACTAGATGAACAGCCGGTAATAAGACGGTCAGAAGAATGACGTCGCCAGAAGAAGATGGCACCACGCATCTCTTCAGCCAAACCGATAAAAACCCAGCCAAAAGTGCCTTCCGGGACATCAATCGATGAGCCTGGTGTTTGACGCGGAGAGGGGGTTGGCTGGCGTAACGTTTCCTGGAATCAGATGGAAAAGATTACAGCCGGCTTAATCTTCCGGTTACAAGGGAGGGGGAATATTGAATCTTGAATTCCCCCTTGTTTAGTGCTGGGTTCTTCGTGTGGCGGTGGAGAGTGAATCTTGTTCTCCGTTGACCGGATGACTGTTTGGACCGTCGGGGATCTTCTCTTCGGTCGGTAGAGGGAGTAACTCAGCTCCGTCTACCAAAACTCTAGAAGAGGAGGTAGGCGAAGAGCGGCTAGTACTCAGTAAGCTCGCTGAAGGGTTTTCTCTCTCTCTGTCGATGATCTCTCTTTTACCCGATAATCGTCGTCGTCCTCTCTTGTTGTTGTCTGCCCTTCCTCCGATAATTGTCGACCTTCCTTCAATAGTGACGGGACTATTTATAGGGTTTTTAGGGGGTGATCGTGCCCCTAAAAGTGCTCCACGATGAGGGCCAACTTTCCCGCTACATGGGCGGCGGATGGCGCCATAATCGGGGTAGTTGCAACCGAGACGTGGGTGTCGAGCCGACGCGTCTTGATGCTGAGACGCGGGCTTCGGGCTGACGCGCCTTGATGCTGAGACGCGGGCTTCGGGCTGACGCGCCTTGATGCTGAGACGCGGGCTGTCTCTCGCTTCTTGATGCTGAGACGCGGGCTTCGAGCTGACGCGCCTTGATGCTGAGACGCGGGCTATCTCTCGCGTCTTGATTGTCACATTTAGCCTTGCGCCTGGATCTTGGATCTCTGTGTTTTGGTGGCTTGTCTTGGTGATTTTTAGACAGCCTACACCTGGTGATGGAAACTCCGGAGAATATCACCTTTCTCATAGAGTCCATCGTCTTCTTCTAAAATCATATCCCCTTGGGAGTGTTCTTGCATCCTTCGAAAAATGTCCTCCTCTGCAACCCCGCAGTGAGCTGCTTCAGGAGCATCTTCCAGCTTGGGGAACAATTAATTTCCCTAACTCTTCGAACTGCATGAAGCTCTCTTATGGTCCCATGCATACTTGAGCAAATGTAAAGGTGGCACATTAACTCCTGGTAAGTTTCGAACAAGGCGGGCTCCTATTTCTCCAGAGGTGCCAATTCCACCTCGCATAGGAAATATTCTTCATATGGGAGAGATCCCAAGGGCAGAGCAGAGACTTCCCACATCTTGTACAAAGCCATGCCTAATTCACCTACAGGGGTGAAGAAAGTCCCTGTAACTGGGCAGTATAACTCGAAGATGGCGTAGAAGTTCGCTACGCTCATCTGGATGCCGTAACAGGTTGCCCTGACAGCCTCATAGAGCCCTTGCCTCTCCAGATCCTCTTCAAAATGGGCAAAGACATACAAGGTCAAGTCCCTCCATCAGGCTTTGGGGGGTTGAATCCACCCAGGGGTCCTGAAATCAGTGGCTGAATAATTACCACGAGCCTTGAAGAACTAGTTTCCAAAAGTCTGAGCCACGGCGGGATTTTCCCCCACTGGGATGTCTGGGAGAACGTTCCCAGGGTGGAGACCCAATACGCAGCAAGGAGGACCCCCCTCGTATAACCGGGAGAAGGAGCTATCAATTTCCCCACGTGAACGGAGTCGGTAGTCCGAGTCACTTGCCACTTCATCTTCCGAGGCCTCGTCATGCATTGGAAGAAAGACAATAGAAAATGACGCTTGCTAGATGGGAGATAATATTTCTCGCGATCCAGATTGAAAATCTACTGCCCTTCTTCGGCCAGCAGCTGATGATCGGTATCTGGCACTGCATCCCCGAACATAAACCCGGGCGTCCGATAGATTCTCCAATCACAATCCTCGAGGGGAGCAGTGTTAAGATGCTCATCATAGTATGTTGATCTCCGGTGTAAATAAGGGCATCCCAACCTGGAGCGCTCCGCTCGCTGAATAGTGAGGCTTGCCCTTGGAATTGCAGACTAACATTACCATCCAGTCCCCTGGCTGTTCCAAAAAGGCTGTTCAAAGGACCCAGAGTATAGTGCACTGAAAAAACGAAAAGAAGCTATATTAGTTCATCTGCTAAAGAAAAAGAAAACTAAAGCAAAAAATTTTTGCTAAGGCATTGCTTCGCAACTGCAGTTTAGCTTCACATTCTGCACGAAGGCAGAATGTAGAAAATATCCAAGTGTTAGCTTCGCTTTAGAAGCTTAGCCTCACATTCTATCGCTAAACAGAATGCGAAGAAGCCCTCAAGGGCTAATTTCGCCATAAGGGCACTGGTGCCTTAAATTGTTCAAAGGACTTTAAGGTCCTTTTCCCAGCTATGCTTCAAGAGCTAGCTTCGCGTCCTGCCATGTGATGGAATATGGATAGTTCTAAGGGTTAATTTCGCATAGAAGCTTGGAGAAGAGACCATTCGGTTTCTAAATTTCAATTCATGAAATTGAAGGAGAATTAAATCCCCTAAAAATTCGGTGGATTTGAATTAAGGGAAAGCGACTCCCGACATCACTGGAGCATGATGAATCACTCCGGGTTTGTCATGAAATAGCCAGAAATTGGCTTCGAAAAGAGATGAAAATCTCTAAATAAAAGGGAAAAATCCCTACCCGCAATGGGACGTTCAATGACTAGAGGAGGAGAAGGCCCCTCCGTCGCAGAGGTCGCTGCCTCTTTGCCTGCTCGTCTTTTGGGAGCCATGGAAGAACTGAAAAGTTCTAAAAATCTTAACGAAGGAGAAAGATAAGAAAGAGACTTGTTTCTCTAGAAATTCAAAGAGAAGTGATTCTCTCTCTTTTAGCCCAATCGGCCTTTTATAGACATAAAATGTCTTAATTTCGACTCCTCAAAAGGAGCGCAGGCGGTCATTTCAAATTAATTTGAAACGGTGCCTAAGCGCCTTCCCGAGAAGTCGGTCTGCCAGTCCCGCCAAGGGCTAACTCCGGTATGAGTCCAGCGTTGACCTCGCGCGACTCTTGAGTAACTTCGCTGAGAAACGTGCCTTAGCTCCGCTAAGAGCACATCTCTAACTTCGTGGAAATTCTATGCTAACTTCGCCAGAAACTTATTCCTAACTCAGTTGGGAATCTGTCTCCAGCTTCGCTGGAAGTTTAGCTCTGCTAAGAGCTTTCATTTCCTCCTAAGAAAAAGACTTACCTAAGCTAGTCCACTTCAGATGTTCTCGAATCAAAAAGGAGGGGAACAAAGTAGACAAGCGAAAAATAAACATTTTTATTAATTCAAAAGGGAAGATACATTGATACTACATCAAGATTGTCTTTCATACAACAGAATCTTTGCTCCAAAGGCATACAAGTTGTCCTATCTACTTCCAACGTGATAAGCCAAACCAACTGGATACGAAAGGTCTTCCTCCTGCAAAAGGTCATAATCCTTCGCTTAATGACAGATTTTGCCATCGAGAAGCTGGATCTTTTTTGATAAAAATTGGCAAAGGAAGCTGGATCTTCCGTAATCAAAATTGGCAAGGGACTGGTTACCACCAGAAAGCTGGATCTTCCTTAAATAAAATTGGCAAAGGAAGGATCCGAGACCTTACAGGTGACGCCCGCCTTCCCGAAGTGGACCATCTCGGATAAGCGACTACAGCCCCTTCCCAAAGTGGATCATCTTGGATGAGCAACTGCCAACCTCTTCTTGGAACACGCATCAGCTGCTCCAGTATGTTCCTCCTGCTTATGATCAAAGCTGCAAATTGAAAATCAAAGGATAAGTTTTTGGTCTCTTTCATCGAGACGAAAGACTAGCGAGCATAATTCACTGCAACACAAACAGGAAGCAAGTTAGCATCAAATCAAAAAGAGGGTGGAATGCTACGTCAAAATTCTTTGGGCAAAGCTATCCAGTTGTGCCTTCAAGATGGATTTCAGCTAAGTAGAGGATAGCCTCACTTGCACAGTAACGATAGACTAGCATAGCATAAGTCAAGTCTTAGCCCCGCACAAGGCAGTTAGGCTGGAGAAGCCTCAAAAAGGACCAAGTCCTAAGCCTTGCCTATATGGTAGATTTAACAGGCAGATAGATCAAGACAGCGACCCTGCTTGAAAAGAGCGAAAATGCTAGCTTCGCCGAGAAGCTGAAAAATAGGGCCGAAACCCTTTTCTGAAAGTCAGCCAAATGCAAAAAACAAGGGAAGTCAATCCCTGAAGTAACTGGTAAACCTAATAAAATTAAGGGAGATAACTCCCTAAAATCACTAGTTTAGTGGTAAAGTCTCTGAATAACCGAGACTCACCAGCTCTTAGCCAGGTAATGACCAGAGTGGGTGTCCCCACTATTTCAGAGAATCCGAGTCTTCTTTCCTGGGCAACGAGGAGATGTCATAAATAAACGTTTCAGAAAGAGAAAAGTTTGTTTCTCTGAGAAGGACTACAAGTGTCCTATTTATAGGCCTCATGGCCTGACCACACCGCCGCTACTTCAAGCTTGGAGGCACGGGCGAATTTAAGGCATTCAAGTGCTTGGCCTTGAGAAAGAGAATAGTCTCCCTCGGGAATGTGGGCGAAATTCTTTGAACTTTAGAAAAGGGAATAATCTCCCTCGTGAATGCAAGAGAGGTTATTCTAACCTCAAAAAAGGGAGCAACCCTTCTCGTAACTCGCAGAAAGCAGTTAGCCTCGGGAAAAGAACGTCGTTCCAGACCGATTTGAAGCGAAGCCAAACCGGGAAACCCAAACGCGAAGCAATTCATAAGTACGAGGCTACCCAAAATGGCGAAGCTGCACGGAAGCGGATACAATTCCTCAGCGAACCTATTCCAGCTTGAAAGTGGGGCTAAAGGCGAAGTTAAACTCAACCTCAAAGGCGATGTTTATACCCACACACCGTCAAAGCAATTCAAAGTATATCAAAATCTGAACCATTCCATTTCAGATTTACGAAAACTTTGAAGGGGGTCTTGTTGACACTCTAAAAAAGATAAGATTCCTAACTGGCCTGAACAATGTCTAACTTGTTGACATCTACAAAATACAAGTGGCAGACAAGCCGACGACCAGTTCTTTACCCATCTCAAGGGGACGAATTAGTAACTTGGACTTTACTGATCCTGTGAAGCAGACAGTAAGCCAAGATCGTCCTTAAAAGCTCGTGAGAAGGCCCAAACAGGTCCAGAGACACTAAGTTAGCTCAACACTTAGTTTCGCACGAACCCACGAGATAAGTATCGCATGAGAACCAAAGTTGCTTAGTATCTCAGGAAGCTCCTTCATAGCCTCGCTGCAAGCTAACTTACAGCTTCGCCTGGAAATGCTCAGTTAACTTCGCAGAAAGTTAGCTTCGCTTGAAGCTCCACGCAGCCGCACAAAAGGTTGACTGGTAGCTTCGTCACAAGTTTTATCTAGCTCTGCTGAGAGCTTTCTTCTAGTTTCGCCAGAAGCTTCTCCCAGCTCCGCTATGAGCTTAACGCAACGACTCCGCTACGAGTCCTTTATAGTCATTTTGACTAATCAAATCTCTAGATGAAATCAAATCTTCAGATGAGATCATGTTGATTGAAATCAAATTTGATAGTTGCTTGCCATGATCTTTTGACTCTCCCAATCAAGTAAGAAGATCAGGGGAGATCTCTCAATTAACTAGAGAGGATCAAGGGAGTATCCCTCATTTAACGGAGCGAATCAAGAGATTAGCGTTACATATTTTTTCCTAGTTTCGCAGAAGCTGTTTCTAGCCTCGCAACAAGGCTACTTTTCAGATACAAAATAGATTGACTCAATCTGTTTTCAGATTTTCAGGGCGATTATACCCCTGTTCTCCCTATAAATAATCTACCAAAGGCACACAAAGAAAAAGGGGGAGAAACGGGCCAGGATAAAGAGGAAATTAGAGATCTACTCTCTTACTTTCAAGAATTCAGAAAATTGCTTCTCTAATCCTACAAGGATAAATTCAGGGTGCTAATACCCTAAGATTTTCCTCCCTCTCATGGAATCTCCAGAACCAGGCGAGAAGGAATTCCCAAGCGGAGGCAGCTCGAGAAGCAGCAAAAGGACTCTACCGATCCCCTGTTCTCCGATTCCTCTATCGATCCCCTATTCTCTGATTCCCCAAACCAAGCGAGAAGGGAGTCCTATTAGGAGGCAGTTCGATCATCTGACCGATCGCATCGTGAAAGGGATAAAGTGATCCTACCGGTACACTTTCTCAGAAATCTCAGAGGAGATTTACCTTTAATTTTCTTTTCAATTACTTATAATTTAGCTCCTCGACACTTTTTTGTAAGTTTTCCCCTTTGCAAAATCGATGGAAAACAGACAGAAATTGCCCAACTGTTCGCGGCAGTTTTCTGTCAGCCGTTACGCTGATTCGGGTTCGGATCCGGATGGCGGAGCTGGTACGATCCGCGGTAATCCATACCCGTGAGACCCGGTTCAAAAAGAACCAGACCGGGTAGGAACCCGAACACGAACCCGAGCCCGAGCCCGGCCCGACTCCGGCGCGCGCACGTGTGGGCATGATTTTCCCCTAATTGCGCGCGAAAACTCCAAGTACCCAAAGGGCACACGCTTTATTCCCATTTTCTCTATTTAAACACTTCAAACTTTCATCCCATGTGGAACTAAATGCTTTTAGCTACCTTTAGTCCCCTTTTGGCTTTGAATTAGGCAAACTTTAGACTTGAATATCTCATTCATTCGAAGTCGGAATTGAATATGTGAATATACCAGGTTCATCCCCAATGGAAAGATAACACACTCCAGCTATTATCCAATTGATTCTATCAACGGATCTTTCTGTACTTCAACTCAAAGATTCACATTTATTCTTCATATTTCCCAACAATCCCCCACAATGAATGGAGATTCAAGGAATTGACACACAAAGAGATTGACTCTATTGTGAAAGGTACTTTAGAAAAGAAACTGTATCAGGATAGGTGACTAGGTCTTGAACCTTCCATAGCGAAAGTTTTATCAGACTTACTGGCTAATCAGTGAACTAAGTCTTGAACTGTTAGCTGTTAGTGTAAGCCAAGTCAACAACTTCACACAGTAACTTTCCAAATCAACTTTGGTTCTCAGTTGTGTCCATTTTAACCCTGGATATTCTTAGTTTCAGAGAGTATCTTTAAGGAATAACAATCTCCATAGAAATTCCTAAAGAGCCGACCCAACTCTATACTCACATAGGTGATCATCCTATTAAGAGTAGTCTACTCTACTCCACTTGTTTAGTAACAAGATATAGGCATCCTTAAAAGCGTTAAGCTTATCCTTAATCCACTTGTAAAAAGTACTTATGTGCACCTTAGGAATGGATTGGAGTTAAGCTCCTAAGTGCTTACTTGCTAGGTCAATCATAACCAGTTTTTCTCTTGAACTTAATCCGTGGGATCTCCAGTCGCTAAGTGAGGTTTTCATTAAGTTGACTTGTTAAGGTTAGGCTTTTAAACCCATTCCCCTCGATGCGCAGTTTATACGCTCTCCACTTGAACCTTTGGTAAGCGAATCCGCTAAATTATCTTTTGACGAGACAAAATCAATAAAGATAATTCCATTTGAGAGCAACTGCTTAATGGTATTATGTCTACGACGAATATGTCTAGACTCACTATTGTATATAAAATTTTGTGCCCTAAATATAGCTGCTTGATTATCACAGTGTATGCATAAAGCGGGCACTGGCTTTTACCATACTAGTATATCTTCCAAAAATTGTCAAAGTTATTCTGCTTCTTCTCCTGCCTTATCTAAGGCTATCAGTTCTGATTCCATAGTGGAACGGGCAATACATGTTTGTTTGAAAGATTTCTAAGATACCGCTGCTCCTCCTAGAGTAAATACATATCCGCTAGTTGATTTTGATTCCTCAGAATCTGCAATCCAATTAGTATCACTGTATCCTTCAAGTACAGGTGGATACTGTCCATATCTCAGGCATATTCCTTAGTATGTGATATGTAACCTAATACTCGTAGTAGAGCAGTCCAATGATCATTATTAGGATTACTAGTATATCTGCTTAACTTGCTTACAGCGTAAGCAATATCGGGTCTAGTGCAATTCATTAAATACATTAGACTTCCGATAATCTGAGAATACTCCAACTGGCGTACTCCAGTTCTTGTATTTTACGAGGTGGATATGTGGGAGAAAAAGATTTATATTCTTTTTTATCCCATGATCTTTGAATCTTTCTATCATCTTATTCACATAGTGAGATTGAGATAGATAGATTCCATCTGGTGTTCTTGTGATTTTAATTCTTAAAATTACATCAGCAACCCCCAGATCCTTCATGTCAAAACTGTTGGATAACATTCTTTTAGTGGACTTAATAATTTCAATATTTGTCCCAAGTATCAACATGTCGTCTACATAAAGACAAATAATGATACATACATTTTTCAACTGTTTTAGTGTAAACACACTTATCGCATTCATTGATAGTGAATCCATCTTTAATCATGACACTATTAAATTTCTCATGCCATTGTTTTGGAGCCTGTTTTAGACCGTATAAGGATGTTATCAATTTACACACTTTGTGTTCTTGGCCCTTGACTATAAATCCTTCAGGTTGCTCCATATATATTTCTTCATTTAATTCACCGTTTAAGAATGCAGTCTTGACATTCATTTTATGGATATCTAAGTTATGCAATATTGCAATTGCAATCAATATCCGAATGGAGGTTATTCTTGTTACTGGTGAATAAGTATCGAAGTAGTAAAGTCCTTTCTTTTGTCGATAGCCCTTGGCTACTAATCTAGTCTTGTACTTCGATAGATCCATCAGATTTTAATTTTCTTTTGAAAATTCACTTACACCCAATTGGTTTACTGTCAGGAGGCAAGTTTACCAATTCCCAAGTATGATTACTTAGTATGGATTCTATTTCGTTATTTATAGCTTCTTTCACATTTGTGCTTCTGGGTAGACATAACCTCTTTAAATGTTTGAGGCTCATTTTCAATAGCGTATGCTATGAAATCTGGACCAAAAGATTTTGAGGTTCTAGATCTCTGACTTATTCTTGGTTCAATTTTCGCATTAACAATCGGTTCCTCGGGGCTTTCGTCCCTGAATGCCATCTCATGTGTTCTTTTCTCAGAAGTCTTATTTATTTTCCGTTTGTATGAAAAATTATCTTCAAAGAACACAACATCTCTAGATTTGATAATCATGTTTACATGAATATTTGGTATTTCTAATTTATGAACCAGAAATCTATAGGCACTACTATTCAAGCCATAACCTATGAATATGCAATTCATAGTTCTTACTCCCAACTTAGTCTTTTTAGGTAATGGTGCTAGTACTTTTGCAAGGCACTCCCACATTTTGAGGTAATGGTAGGAAGGTGTCCTTCCATGCCATACTCAAATGGTATAAGACAAAGTTTCTTGTGGGGTATTCTGTTAGAATATAATTTGCAGTTAACAGAGCTTTTCCCTACAAGTTCTGCGGAGCTCCAGAATTACGAGCATGGAATTGACCATCTTCTTCAAAGTTATGTTCTTTCATTCAGTAATTCCATTTTGCTGAAGAGTATATAGTGCTGTAATTTGATGGATTATACCAAATTTAGCACATAACTCACTAAAATCATTTGATACATATTCTTCGCCTCGATCGGATTTTAGAATCTTAATATTCTTATTGAGTGATTCTCAACTTTGGCTTTATATGTTATAAACATATTCATTACCTCATCCTTATTGTTTAAAAGATACACATAACAGTATCTTGTACAGTCATCAATAAAAGTAATAAAATACTTTTTTCTGCCTCTCGTTGGCATAAACTTCAAGTCACACAGATCGCTATGAATTAACCCTAAAAGTCATGTATTTTGATCAATTGAGTGAAATGAATTTTTCACGAACTTGGCCTCAACATAAATCTCACACTTTCAAATTTCTTCCAAGTTGAGTTTAGAAATATATCCTAAATTAGACAAGTTTTCTAAAGACTTGTAATTTACATGCCCTAATCTAGCATGCCATAAAATAAGAGACTCAAGCAAATAAATAGAAGACTTTTCTTTATTTATAATCTTAGGGTACAAATACACAGACCTTTTATCCACCACTGCAACATTGGTTTTAAAAAGTCCATCAACAAGATTCTTATTCCATTTGAGATGGCTTGACATTCATTTGCCTTATACCCCTCTTTGTTACAGATGTAACAAGTTCCCTTGAAGCGCATGTTCTTACCTTCTTGAACCTTTTCTTTATACCCTTAGGCAGTCTTCTTCCACTTTAAGCCTTTAAAAGTAGACGCTTTTCCCTTTGAGTCTTCGATCACATTGGCCTTGGCTTTATAGGAGTTCTTACTGCTCCTTTTCTCGGACTTTCTGTTGTCCTCCTCAATTCGAAGCCTCACAATGAGATCTTTCAACTCAGCTCCTTGCGCTTGTGCTTCAGGTAGTTCTTGAAATCTCTCCATGCAGGTGGGAGTTTCTCTACAATAGTAGCAACCTAAAAGTTTCAGGTTGATTCATACCTTCAGCCTCTATCTCTTGTAAGATAAGTTGAAACTCTTGCACCTGACTGATCACAGTCTTATTATCCACCATTTTGTACTCCAGAAATCGTCCTACGATGAAATTCTTGGTACCGGTATCCTCATTCTTGTACTTCTTATCAAGACTGGCCCATAACTTCTTTGTCGTTGTGATAGGACTGTAGACATTGTAAAGAGAATCATCCAGTCCATTCAAAAAATATAGTTTCGGTAAAGGAAGTCACCTTGAGTCCATGCATCGACTGCAAGGACTGAGTTCCGATCAGTTCTGAGTTCTGGTGGATCTTCTTACAGGAATTTGGCCAGATGCAGAGTGGTCAAGTAGAAGAGCATCTTCTGTTGCCACATCTTGAATTCTGTGCCATCAAATTTTTCTGAATTCTCCGGCTTTGGGTTAGGAAGTGAAGCAGGCATCAAAGTTTGGATCTGCATGTTTGGTGCCTTACTTGAGTTGTCTTGATTAGTCTCAGACATTTTCTACAAGTTCAAGCAGAACAGAAGTAAGAAACTAAAATCGTAATTATCTTAAGAATGTTAGTTTCTAGGATCAATCTGATAACTAATCAATATCACCGATCTAATTAGCCAGGTCGGTGAATATCAGGTGGGAGGTTTTTCGTTCAATAGAACGTTCCTTAATTAAAGAACCACCTTTCAATTACCTTCCTTAGTTAAACACCAATTAGACTGGTATAAGTCAGTCTCAATATACTGAATATCAGTATAACCCTTGTATAAATAAAATTAATTCACTTATACAGTACTTGGAGTGAGGTACGCTTATAGCGAATCTCCTTAAGACAATTACGTCCCCCGCTACGGTGCTAACGGGTTACTGGACGCTGGTCTCCCAAGATACAACACTCCTTCACGGTATTTGAATAGCACTATCAAATCATCGTACGGTTGAACCGTAGTTAACCAGTACCTTTACAGGATTATCAAAGCAGCAGGACCAAGATAAATTTCAGGGAGAATATTTATCTTTACTTTGGAGGAACAGCCACTGTAGAGAAAGGAAGAAGGTAGAAGAATATTCTTCTTTGAAAGTTACAGATTCAGACAACAATTCTATTAAAGAATCTGTTGAATTTTCTGAGCATTCTTTCAGAACGAATTTTTAGAATCTGTTGGAAGTCGCTTCGGAATCCGCGTTACAGAATTCCCACTTCCTTTTGGAAGTCACTTCGAACCCGAGTTGCAGAGTTCTCATTTCGAAATGCAGAAGAAGGAACTCATTTTCCTTTTCTGTATTTCTTTTTGTTTCTGTGTGTTTTATTTAAGAGAAATGGAGCGCTATTTATAGCGCTCCGGGAGGGGTAAAACTGTCTGAACCCAACCGAACGGTTGTAACGGTTCAGTCTGAATTGTTGCAACGGTTCGTTTCATACAGAAACTGCCCAACTGTTCACGACAGTTTTCTGTCAGCCGTTGCGCTGATTCAGGTTCGGATCTGGATGGCGGAGCAGGTACGATCCGCGGTAAACCATACCCATGAGACCCGGTTCAAAAAGAACCGGACCGGGTAGGAACCCGAACCCGGCCCGAGCCTGAGCCCGAGCCGGCCGGCCGGCGGCGCGCGCGCGGGGCATTGTTTCTCCCTAATCGCGCGCGAAAACTCCAAGTACCCAAAGGGCACACCCTTTGTTCCCATTTTTCTCTATTTAAACACTTCAAACTTTCATCCCATGGCCAATGTGGGCCTAAATGCTTTTAGCTACCTTTAGTCCCCTTTTGTCTTTGAATTAGGCAAACTTTAGACTTGAATATCTCATTCATTCGAAGTCAGAATTGAACATGTGAATATACCACGTTCATCCCCAATGGAAAGAGAACACACTCCAACCATTATTCAATTGATTCTATCAATGGATCTCGCCGAAATTCAACTCAAAGATTCACTATTATTCTTCATATTTTTCAACAACCTCTTCATGATATCCTAAATCTATCTACATTATATTAACGTTAGAAGAACAATGATTTCAAACTTTCAAAAATGTCCAAACTACCTGTTGATGTGGAGCTTTCGTGTAACCCCCAGTTTTAGATGTATGTATCCCGGTACTAGTATTCGATACGGTGTAAATATTTGATTTGACCTTCTTGATAGTCAGACTGGGCCCGTTTCGATTTCAGATATTAATTCTCAATGTTTGAATTTTTCTAAATTTTCTAAAATTTTTTTGAATTATTTTGAAAAATCTCCAAAATTCGATGTCGACTGGTACTGCCGCTGGACTTCAGGATTTTTAGTTTACAAACGAAATAAATTTCAGGAATCTGATTTCACAGTGTTCCAAAAAATATATTTTATTTTTAAGGATTTTTGGAGATTTTTCTGAATTAATCAAAATTTCACTTAGTAAAATAATAATATAAAATTTAGCTTCTTTTTCTCTTTCTTCTTCTTTTTCTCTCCACTCTTCCACCGCCCTCCACCCCACCGCCTTTCTCTCCCTCACAGCCTTATCTCTGTCCTTTCTCTCCCGATAAAAAAACTCTCTGGCTCTCTCATTTTCCTCTCTCCCTCTCTCTTCAACTGTCCCTCTCCTTATATATTTCTCTATCTCTACCTATCTTTCTCTCCTCACCCTCTCTTTCCCGGGCCTGAACCACCGCCGGCATGCTGCACCACCGCCGCATGCCAAGCCGCGCGCGCCGCCATCCCAGGTCGCCCAACTTACCTGCTCTTTCTGTCTCCTCTCTCTTTCTTTCCCTTTTTCCTCCACCTCACTCTTTATCTTTCTTTCTCTCTTCCTTCTCTCTTTCTTCTCCCTTTATCTCTTCCTACACAACCGCGCGCGCCGCCACTTCATGATCCGGAAAATATGTTCCTAGATATGTATCCCTTTTTTCGTGCCAATTTATTTTATAACCTTTCATTCTTTTGAAATTTAATTCCAATTTAATCTTTTGTCGGACTTGGCCAGTCTAGTCTAGCAATATGGGCTTAATTCTTTTGATCCAATCCTAACCATTCATGGTTATGCCATCTCCCTCGAGAGATCTAAGTCATTGGCTTTCTCCTTCAATCTTAGCCATGTATGACTTTTGATAGATCTCTTAATCTTTTGCCATGTGACAACCCACCCATAAGTTTGAATACTATGGCTCTTATCCATGGTTTTGGGAAGCCACCCTCATATAAGGGGATTCGCCTTGAGAGAATGGGTGCCTCTATCATTTCTCTCTTAAGCTCTAAGAGCTTTAAAGGCCAAGCCTTTCTCCATTGCAAGCTTTGCTTGCTAACTCCTTTAGAGTTCCTTGCTCCCAACTGCGCCAGAGTTCTCTCGTTGTGACGCGTCGAGCTTTTAGGTGAGTGCTTCTCCTTAATTTGGACGAACTCATAGCTTGCTTGTTGAACTTTAGGGGTTATCCTCTTTGTTGTGTTTGAACTCTTGGACCATTGCTTGCCTGTTGAACCCTAATGGGTGATCTTTATCCATTTCTGGATTCTCGACCTTCGGGTTTTTCGTCGGCCTTGTCATGCCTAGAACCACGCTCTCGTGCCATGGCCGCATGCCCAAACGTGCGCGTGGCCGCCCGCTAGACGCAGTCCTGCACGCCTAGATGCGCTCACCAACGTCTTGGCGTGGGCCTCCTCCTACGCGCCTCCTCCTGCGCGCACCTCCTCTTCTCCACATGTCCAGATCCTCCTGCCTCGCCGACGCGTGGGTCATGTTTAAGCCACTCGTGGGCTTAGCCAAGCGTGCACCCTAGTACCTACTACCTAGCTTCATGTTATGTGTTAGCTTCGCCAAGTGCGAGTTTCGTTGAGCGATGGCTCACACGCACCCTAGTGTTTAGTACCTAGTGTTGTGTTATGTGATGGCTTCGCCTAAGCCTAGCTTCACACATGGCTAGTTTTGCCAATATCAGTGCTCCAGCTTCGCCCCAACTTAGCCCCGCCTAGCATGATTTCTAATCTATTCTTATGTAGTAACTTGATGCAACTCGTGTTTTCCATTACTCTTGAACTTACACTCATGTATTGTATCACTGGATCCCCTTGTACTGTCTTGCCTTGTCTCTGAATATCATGTACATTGCTTGTTATATTGAGACCCATGATTATCACATTACGACGACTTAACTAATAACTTGTTGATTTTTCAACTAGCTTGTACTCTGTCTCCAGTGGTTACTCCTGTTACAAGTTGGTATCAGAGTCTAGGTTCTGACCTTCGTACAACTCAGTCGGCAGATTAACGATATATTAATTTGTAGCTGGAATGCACGGGTTATGGTTGTACGTTCTATCCACAGTACAAAGTTATCAACTCTTTTCTTGGTAATCTGTCCTTGAGTCCTGAAACCTCTCCCCTCTTATTTTCCAGCTTCTTCTCCTTCTCCATTTCATCTTTTACCAACTCAAGCCATAGATTGAAGGAATAATCATACCGGTGTTAGTTCTTCCCGCAATGGCCACAGTGGGGATAATCTAGTTATGATGAGATTGCTACAAGGAACGATGGAGAGTCAGCGTCAGAAGAAATGAGCTCTTGCGTGAAGGATTATTAACAGTGCTGCGAGACAGAGGCCCAGGAGTGTTTCTGACTTCTAGAGATGGTAGCCGGTAGTTTTCTTTGTAATGAGAAGTTGCTGGATACTGAGCAGTGGTTGACAGATACCACAGACCTCTTGAAGGCAGCTAGAATTTTGAATAAAATGACCAGATGGATGTGGCCAAGATACAACTAAAGGATGTGGTCAGGACCAGATGGTTGGTAGAAGAAGCGAGATTGAACAATCTTATCTCGTTAGTTCTCGAAGAGTTTCTATGAGAGATTCTTTCCCTCTTCTGCCAAGAAGGGAATGAAGACCAGTTTATCAGACTGTAGTAGTGAGACCGATCGGTGGACGAGCATGCAATTAGGTAGTATGCGGGTATTGTCGGAAGCTCAGCCACATTCAGCGCAAATACCAGTTGGCTAATGGTTTGGGCCTAGTATGCAGGTCCGGGGGATCACTTGATGGGTAGTTGTCCAACCAGGAAGACGAGGGATGCCGCATCAGCTCCACTAGCCATTGTTACAACAGCACCCCTAGCACTTCTAACACCGCTAGCAAGGGGAAGCTCAGGACCTGTTGGAAGGGAGTGCCACTGCCTATCCAACAGCAGGCTTTTAACCAGGCTCAGGAAGGAGCCAGATCGGGATCAAGGCGTCGAAGAGGCTAGGCTTATCATTTGACCACTGAGAAAGCTGAGGCATCAGATGAAGTAGTAGCAGGAAGCCAGACTTCATCGGATGAAGAGGCCAACCTCTTTACCAGGAGTGTTTCGCCTTCGCTTTAGGAACTGCAAGAGAGACTTCTCAAAGCAATTGTGTTCCAGGGGCTCCATGCTCGAGCCCTTAGGAGGAGCTCCCTGCCCCTTCCAACCCCTCATGACGGCCTGACCGCGCTGGTCGATCCACGTAATGACTCTGCGTAAGGCAACAAATTGTCAATGCAATAATTAGGCTCCACAACTTAGCAGTTTTAAATATTGAATCTGTTGGAATCTCCTCCACCTTGTCGCGTAGTCTTCTCCAATGTGTGAGGCACCCAAAATACCGACAATTGATAATAGCATTGTCATATTTGAATTGCTTGAGTGAGTATGAGAAGGAATTACTATAAGTTTATGGTTGACATAGCTAGAGTTCACAGAAAGCATAATTTTTTATTAAAAAATGAGTTGAATCACTAGTTGGAACAAGTAATGGAATAAGTTATGTTGGGTTGAACAAAGTTATTCTTGGTTCAGTTGATCAAGTTAGCAAGTTATTCTGGCTTGTCTCCAGTTGTCAGTGGATCAAGTATCCTGTCACAGTTGTTGCATTTGGATGATGGATGAGAAATCTGATAGAGCCTACTACAATCTGATAAAAAGACATGATTGCTGTTACTTACTACATGTTGTGGATTCTAATGAATCCTACTATCCTCTCAATAAATATTCTTAAATAACTTCAAAATAGAATAACTACTCTTAAAATCTCCTGAATAAATGATTAAATACCTGAATCATAGTTCTCAACAAGTTGCCCAGAGTATTATTGAACCCAAATGGCGGGGTCTAACCATTTCATCATCTTTGAGCACTTCTGGTTCAAAGTAATATTTAGGTTTCATATAATGTGGACTATTGTCATGATCTGTTCATTTGTTTGCTTCCAGGTTAGAGTGACATGATTTAATGATTGTTTATTGCTAAATATATTCAAAGAACAAAGCAATATCTGAATCTTCGGCAAAATTTATACTTTTTACTCTATATTCACTTCTCTTACTGCCATTGTTGGATTATTTATGGCCGCTGAAGAAATAGTTTGTGTAGTTATCATTGAAAATTTAAACAAAAAAGAGATATTTATTGGATACTATATTTGCATATAAATTATATCTTATAACATCTATATTTTTTCATTTTATATATATATGAAACTGTACTTGGATTGCGTTTCCAGAATATGGCGCATCGTAAAGGAATATTATAGTATTGTTGGTACACTTTTTTATTTATTTATTAATTATCTTTTACTTTTTTTTTAATGAAAGCATATATGCAAAAAAAATTTCTTAAAAATGAATCTAATGTGTAATTATTGCTAATGTAAGTCAAAACTTGAAAAACTGTATGTGTTTTTATTACGTTCACGTAAAATTTTCTGTTTCCAGCACTACATGCAGCCACATGTCAGTAACCCCTCATCCCTCGCTTGTCACCCCTCCCCTAACTCCTCTCTCTATAACTCCCATCACGTCTCTCTTCCTTCACAACAAGAAGGGACCAATTCGTTCATTAATTCACGGGGTTGTAATAACTCCGCTGGTGGTGTTGGCGTCGCTATCACCGGTGGCATGGAACCACGGTGGAGAACGCCGCGGCGCACGAGGCCGCCCTGGACGGCGAGGAGGCCGCCGAGTCCTGGGCCGACACCGCCGAGGCCTGGGCCGAGTGGGCCAAACAGAAGTCGGCAGCGTGAGTAAATTGCAGATTAATTAATTAAATTAGTGTAATTAGTTTAATTGATTACTTAATTAATTATGATTAATTTGTGAATACAGGGGTTTTGGGCTGGACAAGGTCGACGCAGAGGTAGCGGCGAAGGAGACGGTGCAAAAGGCCGGAGACATTGCTACGCAGACCAAAGAGAAGGTCTCCGACATCACATCTGGTATTTTTTTTTTATTAACTTTAATTAATTGATTAATTAACTATTTTCATGGTTTTTGCGAGTAAACCATAATTGTTTATCTGTTGATTTATTATTCATGGTCTCTGAATAGTTATGTACTCGTAGCATGATGAAAAATAGAGGTCAATCTAAGATTATGAAAATAAAAACCTAGAGCTGTTGTTTGTAATAAAAATACTAGGACATTGATCAGAACCAGATAATTATGGGGTTAAATGCTAGAAGTGGGCTTTAACATGGAAAAACAGTGAGTTGGAAAATGGTTAGCTAATTATAGTGCTTTTTAGATTAGAAGATGGTGATTTGACCCGCAGATGTTTGATAAAAAAATAATCTTCTCTTTTGATCATAAAATGAAAAATGTTTAATTAGAACATGAAAATTGAGTGAATTGATCTTAGTTATTCTTGGGATAAAGTGAAAAAAAAGAAGAGATTCTTGAATCTCTCCCTAGAAAAGGAGTTGGGGGGGGGGGGGGGGGGGGGGGGGGGGGGTGGTTGTGTTCTTCACCTTTACCTTCAAGAAGGTTGTTTTCAGTAAATACGATTGTAGGGCACAAGAAAGGGACAATGTGCGATACATATCCATAGTTCAACCACTAATACTAATTTGACTCAAGCTTTCTAACTCAAATCTAACTCGAAGCTCTAAACCCTATATAATTAAAGGGGTGGACCTGTAAGTCAAAGTCTTGAGATAGATTTGAGCTAGAAAAACATTCCTCTAATTCACCATTACGGTGTTTTAATGATGATAAGATAACTAGGTTTGGTTTTGGTCAAAAGCAAATACATTATACGAAATAAGAGAACTAGCAAATTGGAGGCATTCCTCAAAGTAAAAAGTTGAGAAAGAGGATTGGAGTTTTTCAACTTATTCATAGAGTGTACCTTTATCAAAAGTATCTATACTCTTCTAGGGGTATTAATTTAATTATCCTTTTGACAAGGTGCATTCACAATAACATGTGGTTACAGTGGCGGATGCATGATGTTTTTCCAGTGTGAGCGTAAATGTAATATGTCAAAGAGGAAAAAAAGTTAAAAAATAATATTATAACCACGAAGATTTGAACTTATCACATCCAATAAGTTAGATTTATAAGATTTATAAGGTACTATTTGAGTTGGATCTCAAAAATATCTTTATGCAAGTAAAAATAATCTAAAATAAGAGATTATATATATAAAAATATAAATTGTATGTACTATTTCTATTTCATAAAATCCCGTATAGACATCCGCCCACAATGGACTGTACGTGAGCCTGCCCATGTGTGGTTATACTCCACTTATTTCAGAAAGAAAACTTGGTATTTGATTCTCACTAACCTCGAGCTGATTTACAGAAGCCACAGACAAGGCTGGGGAAGTGAAAGACGCGATCAAGGATAAGGCAAGGGAAGCAAAAGAAGTGATCGAGGACCATGCTCCCGGAGATCAGTTGCTGTAGCTGCGGAAATGGCTGGAGAGGTGAAAGACAAGGTGATGGACAAGGCCAGACGTTAAAGAAACAATGGGAGCAAGCGTGTCCATGGAGGATGCTTCAAAGGCCTACGGAGGCGTGAAGCAGAAGGCGGATGAAGCTTTTGAAACCGCGATAGACACCATGAGCCACAGTGCGAAGGAGACATACTAGGTTGCGAAGGAGAAACTCTCAGAGGCTACAGGTGAGAAGAGAGCTCAAATGAACCGTGAAGTAGATGAACTGTGAGCAGCAAAGCATACCTGCTTCTTATCTTGAGGTTATAGTCTCTGGTTGTAATTTTTTGGAAGACAATTTTTATCTTGAGGTTATAGTCTCAGTGGCAACTTCATTATGACATTTAATCCAGTTTTATTCTGTCGAAACAGAGCCATTCACTGACAAAAAAAAAAAAAAAGAATGAGACAAGAAGGTATTTTTAACACATTGTAATACTTGGTAGCTACATTTCATTTTATTTCATTTAGCTGTAGGAAAAGTATACACCAAGTAGACAACAGCAGAGCTCACAGTAGATACATTGAGCTGGGAGACCATCTACACTAACTGATAGTAAATTAGTAAAGGATTAATAGAGGGAAGGAAAGAAACACATGAGAAATTATGAACTATATTAATTTCTTCTTCTGCATGAACATTGATACTGCCTCCAATTGGCTCCAGCTCTCTAGTATCCCCTGCTTCATTGCAGCTCCAGATACCTAAGCCTTCCATCAAAGTAATAACATATAAACTATCAGAACTCTGTTATGAAATTAATTTTTTATATATATATAAACTATGAAAATGTGTGTGTGTGTGTGTGTGAGAGAGAGAGAGAGAGAGAGAGAGAGAGAGAGAGAGAGAGAGAGAGGAAACAACTGTATGGAAAGGGACATCACAAGACTTTCCAAGGGTCTTAGCCATGAATTTGGAGTCGCTAGATTTCCTAATTTAATTAGGGACAAATTGTCTCTGTTCTCTTTAGTGCATGCATTTTGGAAGCAAGTGAAGAGGGAGGCCAAGCACATGCAAAATCAGTGTATAAGGATTAGATCTCACGTGAGACTTGGTTTTGCTTAAGGGACAAGATGAGGAGCTTGGCCCCTTATGGACAAATAATACTCTATACTTGGGGGCTGGCCCTTTCCGCAACTGAAAGAAACTAACTATTCCATTCAAATCCATCAAAAAATTTTGGGAGAAAGAGAGAGATATGGTTGACTTATCTTTTAGCTTAAAGTTACATTGTTTCATCTTAGAATACAAGGGACTGTACTTTTTTGGGATGTCTGGTTAAACTCTTGTTCATAGTTTAAAATCTTGATATCAGTATTTTCTAGTATCAATATCATCATTATCGGCCATCAATATGGACAGTATTGGCCATTTTGTCAATATCAGTTCCGAATTATAAGGTCAATATCGCATCAAGTACTTCACAACCCCATGCGATATTGCTGATGTGCATAGTTGAAACCGTGCTGTTTCTTCTCATCGGAACCTAGAGATTCCCCCCTTCTTCTCATTCGGCTCCAGTTTGGAGATAAACTTCATCTTGTGACGAAATGGAATATATATAGTACTTAGAAAACTACAGTAAAGGCAAACCACTAACACAGTCCTAAAACTTCTAACCTAAACAGGCCCTAATGCACTTCTGTTAACAAAATAATCATATCTGGGGCATTTGATGTACATAAACATGATTTGTACGTCGAATTTTTTGACAGTAGTTAGACTGCCAGCTACCAACATCAGTGGTCAACAGGAGAGTTGATTCAGGTGTCACTCACTCGTGATATTACCCGTCAACTAAAAGAATGGTGCTCTAGGCTTGTGTCAAGATGAAATACTTGGAAGGGATCCATAAAGTTAAGAGAGAAACTGGTCAATATAACTTAAAACCAAAGAACCAACTACGCAACAGCTGAAAAGAGAGGCAAAAGGAAAACACTTGAATGAAAAAAGCAGACTGCAAGAGACACCAGGGAACACAATGAGAACGTGCTACCTCTAATCCTCATGGGAGCCACCAGAGGACCTGTAGTTAGGGAGGGGAATGCGGCCCGACTCAATCTGCTTGATATCATGTTCAAGATCCTCATAGTGCCTCTTCACTTCTTCGGCGGACTTCCCTCCGACAAAACTGGCTACATTCTCCCAGCGGTTCGGGGTGTCCCTATCGTACACCGCAAGCGCCTTCTCAAACTGCTTGTTCTGCTTCAAAGTCCATGGCAAGCCTGAACTCCATGATGACGATGCCATCTCTCAGCAAAAGAATGTTTGCAGCCGAGATGACTTGATTCTAAGGGGTTTGAGTGTGAGGAAGCAGCAGGGAGGGCGGTGCTCCTTATAAACAGGAGGGGAGTGGGGGGTTGTGGCGTAGACTCGAGTCCAGTTGGCAATGGAATATATTTGAGCAGAAAAAGGTTTGAAGATGGTAAGGAAATGACTCGTCAGATTGCGAGCCACACAAAAAGAAGAGGAAGGGGTGCTGATTTGAGGACATCAAAGAAGAATAAGGGAGCGTGGGGAAAGTCACCTTTACCTTGTATGTTCCTTTTGAACCACAATGTCAACAAATTACAGTTAACGGGTTTTTGTTAATTATATAGTAAGAAGTACGGATATTAGCATGCCGACACGGGAATGACAGAATGTGACATATCGGTACACACAACAAATCTTAAAGTAGCACATACGAAACAACAATGACATAACAATGAGTATTTGATACAGATTCATGTATAGATACCTGTGCTACAAAATTTATGTATAATCTGTTTGATTAATGGCTTGCAAAGCTCATGAAAATATAACCCTTTGCCAGTTGAGGAAACAAAACAGTCTGATTTCCAACTGGTGCCCAAAAAGGGCGGAGCTTGGTCCAGCATTTGTTGGCCAGAAAAGGCAACATAAGGACACCGACCATTCTTAAACTAATACCAAGATCTAATTATGGACGACGTAGGACAGTAAGATATGGATTGCCTATGATGATGCATGCAAAGTTACAAAATGATATTGCTTTCCCAGAGAATTACTTAAACCCCCCTGGTTGAACCTCCCACTATTTCTAGCCTACTTTGCTAGTCCAACTATTTTTGACTCTGATTTAAAGGAAACACTTATGCTTTAGGCTGAGTAACCAAATTATGCCAGTATACACCAATCCTTCAGTAGTTAAATGTTAGCCTTCTCTTCCGCCACCTCAACCATCAAACCAGACTGATTAGACCTTGGATCAATCCAGTAATTGATTATTGAGCCTTTTCGAACAGTAAGATACCTTCAGCTATGAACCGATCTACTGAAATCAGTTCAATTTGCTTCAGATTGCTCTTCAATCTGGGGGGAGTGGAACGACTGATCCCTATACTTCTTCAAACTATTAACTGTTTTAGGAGCCAAATGCGGGTCCTACTTTCCAAATGTACCTTCAACTAGGCTGAGGACAGGGCTTGCAAACAGTAGACCTTTCCAGATCAAGGGGGCTGAACAAGCAATGATTGTCATAAGTTCTTTAAGTTTTAATAATTCATGTACATAACTGCCTATGGCACTTAAACAAAAGCCACTCTCCAAAGATTGTGAGGTGAACCCTCTGATCTTCCTCAACAGAAGATTTAAAAGTCATTACACTAAAATCGGGACACAAGCAAGGACATTAATCTGAAAGCACATATGAACTCAGTTGTTAAATAAATGAAGAGGTTAATAGACTTTGTTTAATGGATATCTTGTAAACTTTGTGCCATTAATTAGTTTAGTGTGCTTCGCTTTTCTTAAATAAAGCATAGTTATGACCTCACAGCTCAATGACAGTCACTAAACAGTCCCAACCCAACAGGGCACTGAATCTGAAAGAAACCTACAGCTGGCCTGCCCCATTCCTCTTGCAGTTTCAGAGAAACATTGGATCTGATCATCCTTTCAAATCTTTCACATTTCAAGTAGGAAGTATGGCTTGATATTGAAGGAGGGGAAAAATTCTTTTAGGTTTTCACACATTTTAATGTGATGACATGAATTGGATGTGAGGTGATATAAAATGGAATCCGTAGGGATGGATTCGCTACAATTTCCCCTCTTTTAGGACACTCACTCCACCATTTCAGCTGATGCTCCGCTCTAAAGTTCATTACTTTTAACAGAAAAACATCTTTGGGCTATTGTATTAAATGATTTTTCTTAAATCCATTAAAATGATTTTTTTTAAAACTCCTGCTTTATGACTCTTTGAAATCTTTGTTAACTGTAAGTTGCTATTTCTATCTAAACCCCCATTTTTTGCATACATGAAAAGTGCCGAGTTCCTAGATGAAATAGTGAGCACCGTACAGAAAGGGCATCTGAAAAAGTTAGAAATTTAAAAGCAACCCGTAAAATTGAGGGGGCCTGAAACATTTCTCTCACCTTTTTCTTTACTTTTACAAAAAATAGGAATAGAGCCAAAATCATTCACTGATCAAATTTTCAGGATCTTTTTGGACGACTGCAATCAAACAGCTACAATGCTGCATCTCAGAGCAAAAATCCCATTGTTTGAAAAGATGTTGCAATTCAGCTAGTTTGAATAGTATAGTGATGACAATGCAAAACTGTTATCCTTGAAAACTGAAATGGTTGCAAATAATTGCTTCCCATATTATTTCAGCTTTAAATTTGACCTCCTAGAAGCTTATTTAGTTTGGTACAATAAAAATGCAACAAAGAAATGGACTCCAATCTGTTATTTAATTTTCTTCACGCAGTACTTTGTACTCTTAATTAAAAAAAATAAAAAAGCAACATTTTTGGTTGTGAGAATGAATAAAGACCAGTTTAGAATATAAAAAAAGCTCTGATTGCAGCTCCATTTTCCATTTTTTTATTTAAAGGTAATTCCATCAACTGAACAATATTTTAGATTTAGCTAAGGAATTATTTTATTAATTAACACCTCCTCACATGACTAACACTTCTCCCAACTCAATCTTCCAATCTCTACATAAAAGGAAATGAATAAATAAAAATAAGAAAAAGGAAATCATGATCATGACCATCATCTAAGCGTTTTCCCATTAAAATAGGTTGGCTGTATGGGGCACAACACAAGCCTTCACATCAACTATACTATAAATCTCAACCCTCCTAAATTGGTGCCTAATTTCTGAACAGAAAAAATGAGAAAAAAAAAAGAAATGAAAATGATCAAAAAGGTTTGTGATGAAATGACATCATTGCTACACTAAAAGATTTCTTGGAAACATTTTGTCACTATAGCAACATATAACTCATGCCCAGAGCTATCAAGTAGGAAAGAGAGTTCTCCCAAGACAATAGATTAATCAAGAAAGTACACAAATCTAGAAGGAAATTGAAGCTATACTATTTCTAATATATGAATAATACTACTTCAATAAAGCTTACATCCCAAAATTTTGGGGGCTGGCTACATCAATCCTCCAATTCCATTCAGCTTCATTGAGGGTCATCTCCTAGAATAATTCAACAACTATCACATTCTTTTTAATTACCTCCATCCATGTTCACTTATGCTTGTATATGGTGCTTGTTGCTCCATTAACTACTATCCCACCCTTTCTCCCAAGTGGCACAGTTTAGCCTCTATTCCACATGTCCAAAATTTCTAAATTGATTCTCCCTCATCTTTTTCTCAGCAACCACTAGCTTCTTGTGCAAACACTATTTCTTATCCTATCTCCTAGGTTGTGTTTGGTTTGAAAAGAAACGAAGAGAAGGAAAAGAAAAATGGGAGGAAAATCATTTTTTCCTATTTGGTTGTGGGGTCAACTAAGAAGAAAAGGAAATGAGAAAGAATTTAATGAAAACATCAAACATAATTTTCTTTCCAATTTTCTTTCCTCTAATATAGTGAAGTGGGAGAAAATGTATAGAGAACAAGGTTCAAAGTAGCGGTCTCGGCCGCCGATTCGGCGGGCACCAAGACGGATCGATCTCGGCGTTTCGGAACGGACTCGGGCAATACGCGCAAAACACTACATAGAAAGCTCAAAAAATTCTCAAAAAATCACAACAAATCTTAAAAAAATATTGACATCAATATTCATGTATCACATATCCAAAACCTAACACCTAGCACAATAAATATAAAGTAAAAGTATAAATACACGCATTATTGATAGAAACATATCAAAATACATGCATAATATAGTAAATTGCACAAAATACATTCATAAATACTGCTAGTATAGTCATTTCCACATTGAATTGCAATGAGGCACAAAATCATCATTATCATAATCCCCACGATAAGTATAGAAGCTAGGTGTATAGTTTCCATGAGAATAATAGTATGTTCGCCGGTGAGATCTAGTAGTCTGAGATGATTGGCTAGAGGATCCAGCGTCAGAGTAATATAGCGGTGGGGGTAATTTAAAAAATTTCTAATTAATTAACATTAGATTAAATTAGCTACATTAAATTAACTAGATTAAATTAATTAGATTAAATTTAGACTAATATTAACAACTAGATTAAAGTAACTAAATTAAATTAACAGAGAGAGACTAGGAGAGGGAGAGGGAGAGAGCCAGAGAGAGACTGGGAGATGAAGAGGGAGAGAAACAGAGAGCGGGTGAGAGAGGGAGGGGGAGAGAGAAATGGAGGGAGAGGGATTGAGAAACAGAGAGAAAGACTGGGAGATGTAGAAGGAGAAAGACAGAGAAGGGGTGAGCGAGCGAGGGGGAGAGAGAAACAGAGGGATGGAGAGGGAAAGAGACAGAGAGAGACTGGGAGAGAGAGAGGGAGAGAGAGCGGGTGAGAATGAAGGGGGAGAGAGAAACAGAGGGAGGGAGAGGGAAAGAGACATAAAGACTGGGTAATAGAGAGGGAGAGAGCAGGTGAGAGAGGGAAAGGGGAGAGAGAAATAGAGGGAGGGAGAGGGAAAGAGACAGAGAGAGACCGAGAGATGGAGAGGGGGGAGAGAGCGGGTGAGAGAGTGAAGGGGAAAAGAGACCTGAGGTGGCGGCGGAGGTCCAGATTTGGATCGGGCAGCGGCGAAGGTAAGTCTGTTTTTTTCCTTTTCTTTTCCCTTTTTTCCCTTTATACTCGATCATCACGAGCAAACAGATCTATCAAACCGACTCAGCAAGGAATCGAGTCGACTCGGCCGAGTCAGGCCAATTCGGTCTTGACTCGGCCGAGTCGACTCCGATTCCTTACCGAGTCGGTCTCCTCTGAGTTGAGTCGAGTGACTCGTGACTCGGAATCGTCTCGGAGCTCACCGAGTCGCATCCGACTCGGCCGAGTCTTTGAGCTGTGATAGAGAAAGAGGAGTGTCGCCTGGAACTACTAATTGCACAACACCAAAACCATGCAACTCTATATCAATAATTTTTTGCATATTTATCTCTTCTCCTTTCTTTTTCCACAGTTTGGCTTAAAAACATTTTTCTTTTCTTTTCATTTCATTTCTTTTTTTTACTTCTTATCTCTTTCTCTTATTTTCTTCTTAAGAAAACAACCTTAGCGTATTGCCGCCTCATTTATCTCAGGATTCTTATTTTTGCTACACTCATTTTTAGACAAGTTGTTCTAAACTCCACAACATTCTAAACCATAAAGCATTGCTAGTCTTATAGTTGTCCTATGGAATTTCCCGTTCAATTTTATATTGTATTCTATGATCAAATGAAACTCCAAAGCGTCCATTTTACCCACATTGATTCTATAAATCGCATCTTTCTCAATCTCTCCATCTTGATGAATGATTGATCCTAAATAGGAAATGGTCGTTTCTAGGTAGTTTTTGACCATCAATCTATATTATATGCACGTTCCTTCTCCCAATTACTGAAGTCCATTACACATATTTCATTCTACTAATTTCAAATCCTTTAAATTCCAGAGTCTCTCTTCATGTTTCTATTTGGAAGTGCTCCCTTATTCTTATGCAACTAAAACGATATATTCAGTTAGCAGTATGCACTATGAGACTTTATTTCGATTATGCCTAGTAAGTTCATCCATAAGTACCTAGTGCGTTTCTAATATATAACTGAATAGATCCTTTTTTAATAATAAGGTGGATAACTTCCGGCCTCTCCCTTGATGAGGATGGACATAAATTCCTCTTCATATGTTGGTGGCAAGCCTGTGACAATCGTGTCACAGGCAAGTTCCTGTCAGTTATCCTCCAATTTCCTCTTTAGTGGCAAAAATGAAATAAAAATCTATAGTTCTTCTGACTTGTCTTTTCCACCACAATTGTTCAGTGAAAACAAGAATTTTCAATTTGCAGTGGAAAACATTCTTGTGAATAACCCCTTAATGGAGAAAACATATACGTGCAATAAAAGAAACTTAATGCCTGCTACAACCCTACGTCATCCGAATACAAAATCCACTCCGTTGAAGTTGATTTATATTATTTCAAGTATCTATAAATCAAAAATAACGTATTTTAAATACTTTTTGCCCAGGCATCAAGTAGGGGGAAAACAGACGCCTAAATAATGAGTTGGTTAGTTTAACGGTGTAGAACATTTGAAACCTATCAAAATTAATTTGTAGGGGTTTTTAAATGTTTAGGTTATGATCAAATGAGCGGATTGAGAATTTGTATGTCTAAAGACATATAGATCTAACCAACTCACTACTTTCGGCCGTCCATTTTGCGCCGCTTGATGGATGGGCAAAAAGTATTCAAAACACTTGATTTTTTATTTATAGATATTTGAAACAATATAGATCAATTTCAACGGAGCGGGTATTGTATTCGAATGTCGGAGGGTTGTATTTGAGTGGGAAGGACTCGGCTCGAATCCTTCCGGAATGACACAAGTCTATCTCCCCCCCCCCTCTCTCTACACACACACACACTTATAGCTTGAATTCCATTTATCCTTAGTTATATGTCACATCCTAAACAGAGTTGTATATGATCAGCCCTAAACGAAATTGTATATGATTGACCCTCTAAGAAGAAAACAAAATCTGCCACAACTGCAAACTTAAAACACAAAAATTACTACAAGAAGAAACAAAATCTGACCAAATAAACAAGATTGAGTTCTCATGCTTTTCATCTTATAACATCTTCCTAATAATATAATTAATGCTTGCTATAAATCTCAACCAATATAGATTAAAAAAAACATCACATAAGATAAATGAGATAGTAATATCTAATCAGAAAAGGAAGATGAAAAGCAAACAGATGTGGAGCTGCTTACATTGAGATTTGGTCCACTGTGCTTACATTTCCAATCTGAAACTCCTGCTGTCTAATTTCCTTTGACCTGGGCTGAGAAAGTTTGTGGAGGCCACTTGTCTGCAAGCAAAACCAAACAAAATCAATTTAACCTTCAACTTCAATTTTTTTAAGATAAATGGTGAGGCAAACAACCCGTGTTCCATTAATAAGCATAATCATATCCCCCAAAAAGGGGTTACGAACATATGAGACAACTCATAAAATCTAGTTCCTGATTAAAAAAAGCAAATGAGAAAGAAACAAATAAAACAAAGTACATGTAACAATCATCCCTTGTAACTTTGATTGTTGAATGCACATCTAAACCGGCAACCTTCATCCTCATTATTGCTATGTCTATTTATTTGATGTAACAACCCCAAAGCTTACAAAAATTGCCCGTCTTTTCTTAATATGTTCTCTATAGTATCAGGCCTCAAGTTTGGCATTTTCATTTTTGTATCATGATAACTTTTCTATTTGTTTAAATACATATGCAGGAAAAATTCTCACTTAGCTTATGCAAGTAATTATCAATCAACTTCCTTGAGTCATAAATCATCAGCATATCATGCTTTGAACACGCATTCTCATAGTACACCAGTTTTCCAGTAACTGGTTTCCAATACAAATCAAAGAACAGGAAATTGACAAGAGTTTTTTAACTGGGGCAGGAATTGTTAATGAAGTGAAATAACAGAGAACTTTAAACATAATATTAATGCATGTTTTCCTCAAAAAATAAAATAATATTAATGGATTCATTAAGTCATTGTTGCAGATATCTACCTAGTAAATGTCCTTTGTGGGTATAATGATCATTTGATATAATACCCCACATGCCTCAATCTGACCATTTTTCGGTGTCTGCAGAAAGATAGCTGAGAATTGTATGAGGCTGTTGCAAATCATTCTCTCCTGGTTGGTTGATGAACACAATGTTTCTCTAGACATACAATTTGAATTACAGGTCATGCCCACTCAGAAAGGGAGCACAACCACTAAAATTCTTTTTGAATAAGAAGGTGGAAAGCTCCCACCCTCAATGGGGCGAACATTCCCTAAGCATGTCGGGACCTAGTTTTGAATTTGTGACCTCTGACATGACAAGCAAGCACCTCAACCAACAGAGCAAGTTTGTCCTAAAAAACCACTAAATTTCATTTGCGCTCAGTTTCTACATTGAACGCTTCACTAAAATCAATATCAGCTAGTGGAAAGTTGAAATGGAATTATGAGGCTGGTCATGGGCGAGCAGGAAAAGAGAAAAAATAGCGTACTGAGCAATCCATCTTAGTTCAAGCTAGTTGGAAAAAATAAATCCAAAAATATATATAACAATTCTAAGAAGATTGATCTCGAAGGTATTATCAACACTGATTTTAGCAGCTGGAAAACAGCAGAAAATAACTTTAAGGTGTTTGTAACACCTAAGGTTGGCATGAGCAAGGCAAGTTCATTAAACTGTAATTCTATCTGAGTAAAAAGTTAGTAGCAGCTAATTCTAAAACAAACGACCTATTCTTTATATTGGAATCAGAGGATGAAATATCAGTTTGAAACCAACAAGTCTTCCAGAATCTATGTATGCTTTACAGCAAGTTGGTGTGGGGAACCTAAGACCCGGCACCAAGTTGGTCCTCACCTTCCACAAGTTGGTAATCCTTTGGCCCGTTCCCCACTGGTAATATTCATGAAAACAGCTCCTCCAAAGTAGGAGAGGAAAGAACAAGGAAGGGCATCCTGCTTTAGAATCAATGCAACGGACGAGGTTGGCACACAAAAAGCATATACCATATGGTATCCTGAAGCCCCATTTGATAATTGTCATTTCTCTATATTATACATTACCGCAGTATAAAATGTATAGACATTTCAAACCATAATTGAATTCTTAGACTACAATTATATATAGATTATCACAAATTTCATCTAACTGTGACAAAAATATTATCTTCTATTAGTTTAACTATGATTGGCGTGTTCTTCACCCCGAGGTTACTACTTACTAATGCACACTATTTTCCGAAGCATGCATTGTTTATACTCAGAATGCCACTCATCAGAAATAATTGAGATAAGAAATTGTGTTGCAGTTATAGACCTTGCAGCTATCTATAGCTCTCCAGTGCTCGGCGATGGGTAGTAGCTGGAATATATCACACTTACCTCCAAATAAAGAAAGGAAAAAGTAGATGCTTGGACCTCACCAGTCAAACCTCATGTCACTTCACAAAATCTTTTCATGGAAACTTCGTATGTTTTTTATGATATGAACCACCTCCAAGATGTACATTGAGCATCAAAAGTTGCTCGTTTTAAGATGTGTCAGATTGGTATCCATGTAAAGAACAGGTCCCACCTACCAACTTGCTCATTTGATGTGGAAGGGCTTGAGCAACTATGCTAGGAATCTAGTGCAAATTGGTCTTTGAGATAAATATTCCAAATGGAGTTAAGAATCCTTGTCAACTAATATACACCTCCAGTAAAGCAACAAACATGAATTCCATCCCTTTCCATTTCCATAGGTTATCATAGTTTTTCTGCATGTGGTCCTTCCTCACTGGCTGAAGAATCTATGGCAAAGTCTTCGTATCTATCTGATTGGAATCTCCACAGCATGTAGGGTTGCAAGATTCAACACATAATATACAATAGCATTGGCTGACAAAGAAGAGAAGATCTCATCCCAAAGCATTGTTATGTGAGCATTTATGGTCAAACTGCTGCTATATACAAACTAGAATACATGAGAACCACCTTTTGAGCGAATCTTGGAACCAAGAGACAGATAATCATTTTCTAATCATTGATCTTCACAAGCAGGGGCGGCAGGATCTTTCCGTAAATGTGTATCTGGGGTCAAATCCGGAGACACGTGATTTCCTAGGACCAGAGAATGAGAATCCTACTTAAAGAACAGATATTTATTTCTTCAAGAGGACGTGCACTAGGTTACGGCAGAAAAGGTTGAGAATAGGTGCCATAAGACATGATGTGATAGTTGTGAGGATAGGCGGCCAAGAATAAAGTTATTGTTAACACTACAGGTCATTGCAAATTTTGATCATGATGCACAGAACACGTTTCCCACTGAAAGATTGACGTGTTCAACACAAACAGACATGAGACACGTATCCACTTGTGTCCGAAAATTACAAATGTTTAAGTCTTATAATTACTCAGTTGAGAGAGATTTTTAAAGTCCTCACTACTGCACCAAACTCTGAAGTTGTGTTAATGATATTATCGAGGGTTAAGGTTACATGATGTGAAACGTGCATGAGGCGGAAGCAAGAGATAAATTAACTTAAATATACGCTTCACCAACAAGAAAGATCGTTGGTAGGAATTGAATTAAAATAGATAATATTAGATTATACTATGTTGATCATGCAAGTACTTATCAATTTTAATGTTTAAAGAACTAATTAGAAACTTTTGTTTACGTAGGAAATCAAATTCTATAAGCAATAAGGAAGTCAAGAAATCACAATGGAGAAACAAAAGCACTCGTTTATTTTAATGTGGACAGAAGATCAAAATTGATAATAAATTAGAGATGTATATCCGACTTGTAAATAAGCAGTGTATGAATTGAAATTGTACCTCTTGAATTACCTGTGAAATAAATCTAATTTCCTCTGTTTTCTTGCTTTTAGATTCTTCATTATTGTAGCTTTTTCTGTCACTAATTCAACGCTTCAAACGGTGCGTGATTTGAACTTTGGATGAGTGAGATATGACCCGAATAAGTAAGTTTGCTGGCACAGAATTTTGCGCGCGCGAATTTGTTTCCTTCTTGATTTTGGTGGCGTAGAGAAGGCTTGTATAGCCTCGGCTTCAGTGGTGAGGAAGAAGGTAACAATGATCGTCGAGGTCGGTAGTAGATGGAGCAATAGAAAGAGATTCAGTAACACTTTTCGAGAGGAAAGAAATTTGTTGTGGAGAGATTGAGAGAGAAAAAGTAGAATTATGATAAACCAATGATGGTATCCCACCACTAATCGAGATTTAATAGGATATCCCACAACTATTAAAAAGAGCACTATTAGAAAGAGTATTTAAAATCCATAGGCAACTCACGAAGAGAATATCAAATTTTCATTGTTCATCTTCATTGTTCAAAAAAAGTGAATACATGAGGGTCTTGATATAGGTTACAAAATTGTGTCTCCTACTTGTATTTGGATTACATAATCCTAATCTTAAAAGAAATAAAAAATTTAAAAGAAAAAGAAAATACATAAAAAGAAACTATAGTCCTATTACAACTTCAATTACTAAAAAATAAAAAATATAAGAAATATAAATTAGAAATACTAATACTAGTAGAACTACTGGATTTATGTTGAGTTGACTCATGAACGACTTCTAATTTATGTTATAGAAGGCGTGTCAACTTAACATAGATCCAATAGTTTTACTAGTAATAAGATTTCTAATTTATATTTCTTGTATTTTTTATTTTTAGTAACTGAAGTTGTAATAGGACTCTAGTTTCTTTTTATGTATTTTATCTTTCTTTTAGACTTTTGATTCTTTTAGAATTAAGATTATGGAATCCCAATACAAATAGGAGATGCAATTTTGTAGATGTATTCACTTTTTTGAAAAATGAAGATGAACAATGAAAATTTGTTATTTTCTTTGTGAGTTGGTTATGAATTTTAAATTATCTTTCTAATAGTGATGAGATGCCCTATTACCGATTAGTGATGAAATGTCCTAATTGGTTTATCATAATTTTATTTTCTCTCTCAATCTCTCCGTAATAAATTTCTTTCCTCTCTAAAAGTGTTACTGAATCTCTTTCTCTTGCCACGTCTACTGCGGATCTCGACGCCTATTGTTACCTTCTTTCTCATCACTGAAGCCGAGGCCATCCAGGCCTTCTCTACACTACCAAAATCAAGAAGAAAACATATTCGCGCGAGCAAATTCGGTGCTAGCATGCTTCCTTATTCAGGTCATATTTCACTCATCCGAAGTCCAAATCACGCACTGTTTGAAGCGATAGATTCGTGATAGAAAGGACTACAATACTGAAGAATCTTAAAGGAAAAAACAGAGAAAACCAGATAATTTCACAGGTAATTTAAGAGGTACAATTTCAATCCATAAACTATTTATTTACAAGTTGGATATACATCTCTAACTTATTATCAATTTTAATCTTCTGTCCACATTAAAAATAAGTGAGTGATTCTGTTTCTCCATTGTGATTCCTTGACTTCTTTATTGCGTATAGAACTTGATTTCCTGCATAAACAAAAATTTCTAATTAATTGTTTAAACATTAAAATTGATAAGTACTTGTATGATCAACATAGCATAACATAATATTATCTGTTTTAATTCAATTCTTACCAACGATTTTTCTTGTTGGTGAAGCGTATGTTTGAGTTAATTTTTCTACTGCTTCCACCTCATACACGTTTTACATCATTACTACTTTTATACTCTAACCTGCCCCGTAGATTGAGCGCTCTTTTCATGAACAGAAACCTGGCTTTTTTGTATAGCAATTACCTTTTCTAATATGCTTCTTTAAATGCCTGCTCAGTGGGATTTGAACTTGAATTGCTCTAAAACTATTTTAAAGTTATTGTCACTGTACCAACACTCCGAAGTTGTAGCGAGAGCTGAGGCTAATATCAGTATAGCCTATATGGTTGACTATAATATTTTTATATTTTAACAGCGGTGAAGTTGAAAGTAAATTGAACCTCTTATATTTGTGATAAAACTAATTCAATCTACCAACTCTAGTAGAATATGATAAATAAATTCTTATGGATGCTACTAGATGAGACTTCCCAATATCCACTAATATAAAAGAGAAAAATGAAAAAGTATTATCTACTAGAGACATTATAAAGTAAAATAATAAAGCTAGAATTATGATCAATCAGCAAATCTTTCTCATCAAAATGGGTCAGCTATAGAGAATCAGAAAAGCTCTGTATAAGAATTCACTAAATTTCTACAACTGGCTGTATCTATCATTTTGGTGCCATGAGTGAGAGAGTATCACAACAACTATATGCAAATAAGGTCTTGCAGTAAGGACTCAATGGCGAGTTGCTGGTAAGGGGATCTGCTTTTTTCATTATGTAGTTTAAACTCATCAAATCGAGGAGTAAAACTCCACATGTGCTTGGGCTGGAAAAACATATTATAACTACAGTCGTGATGCTTTCTTTCTTCCTCTTCTTTATCAAAATTGTGAAACAACTTTGTTAAACTTTTAGTGTCATTGTTTAGGTGCTTGTTTAAGTCCATACAATGACTTCACAAATTTGCACACTTTGTTTTCTTGTCCCTTGGCAATGAATCCTTTTGATTGGTTCATATTAATCTCTTCTTCAAGATCGCCATTCAGAAAGCAGTCTTGACATCCATTTGGTGAATGAACAT
The DNA here is from genome assembly GCA_038442645.1 of Agave tequilana. NCBI lineage: Eukaryota > Viridiplantae > Streptophyta > Magnoliopsida > Asparagales > Asparagaceae > Agave > Agave tequilana. The sequence goes on from JAVJIF010001486.1 coordinate 156,725, forward strand.
GTTATGAATTGATGCAAGTGCTTGAAAAATTCTGATAGAGATCATGACAACAGGAGAATATGTGTCAAAGAAGTCAATATCTTTTATTAGGTGAAACCCTTAGCAACTAATCTGACTTTATATTTGTTGACAGTGTCATCGGGTCGGAGTTTCTTCTTGAAGATCCATTTACAATCTACAAGTTTGCATCATGGAAGAAGGTCAGTGAGAATCCAAGTATTATTCTCCATTATAAACTTGATTTCACTGTCAATGGCTTCTTTCCATAAAGAAAATTCAAAAGAGTCCATTGCTTCCTTGAAAGAGTTAGGATCACCTTCCACAAGATAGGTGAAGAAGTCCTTACCGAAGAATGTAAGCGTTCTAGTTCTTTTGCTCCTTCTAGGTTCAGAATCATTGATAGGAGCAGAACTAGAAGAAGGTATTCAGAGGTAGAAGGAGTAATAGAGGGATCATTAGGGATTCTAGATTTGAGACGAAAGATGTTCTCAAAATAGACAGCATCCCTAACTTCAATGATGGTGTTGTTGAATATTTTACTGATCTCAGAGTTAACCACTAGGAATCGGTTAACATTGCTATCTAGTACATATCCGATGAAGATAGTATCAACAGTCTTAGGGTCGATTTTCCTTTTCTTCGGTTCCGGTATTGAAACTTTAACCAGACAACCCCAAACTTTGAAGAATTATATGTTAGGAGTTCTCCCTTTTCAATGTTCATATGGAGTAACGTCAGAGTCTCTTTGGGGACCCTTTTAAGGATAAAATAGGGAGAAGAGAGAGAGTTTCACCCCAAAGATTTTCAGGTGCACCTGAGCTGAGTAACATGCAGTTCACCATGTTCATCATTGTTCTATTCTTTCTTTCAGCTACGCCGTTGGATTGAGGTGTGTAGGGAGCAGTTACCTCATGAATAATGTTGTACTCTCGGCAGAATTCTGTCATATCATTTGTCATTTGAGGTATTCTCCCTCCCACAATCAAATCTTAGAATTTTGATCTTTTTTTCAAGTTGGTTCCCAGCTTCGACTTTATACACATTAAACAAATCGAGGACTTCATCCTTATTTTTGAGAAGATAGGTGTAACTTAATTTGAAATAGTCATCAATGAATGTCACAAAATATCTTCTATCGCCTCGAGTGAGAACTCAATTCGTGCCATTGCACATCACTGTGAATAAGTTCGAGGGGTTCAAAATTTCTTGTTGATAGAGTGGAAAGATGTTTGGACATGTTTGCATTGAACACATATTTCACATTTAGAAGTTAGGTCAAAAGAAGATTTAAGAATTAGATTTAAGTTAATCATTTTCTTGATAGAATTGAAGTTAACATGTCCCAATCTTTCATATCAGATATTACGAAACTCAATGTTCGAAGCAACAAAAAAGAAATTTCATTATCAGAAGAATTTATTACATTTAGACGAAAAAAACCATCACAAACAAAGCCTTTTCTAATGAAGATATTAAACTTGAAGATTACAAACTTATTGGATTCCTTGACAATCTTATAGCCAGCTCTAAGAAGTGAAGACTCGCTGATCAGATTTCTCCGAAGTGTGTGTATATGCATGACGTCTTGAAGAGTTAGAACTTTTCCTGGGGTCATTCTGAGATCAATACGTTCAGTTTCCTTTATCTCTCTAGTAGAGTCACCTATCAGGCTCATATTTCCTTCACGTTGTTCCTGATAGGATTTAAACCAGAAGCAATCAATACAGATGTGAATATTGGCTCCTGAGTCTAACCACCAGTCTGAGGAGAAGGTGATAGAGTTGACAATAGGAAGAAAAAAATCTAACCTAAAAGAGTTGGGGTTTAGTTCCACCATGTTGACCTTGTGTCCGTCATTTTCTTTACTTGTGCTTTGACTGGCTCCTTCCGGTTGAAACATTGAGGCGCCATGTGATTCGTTCTCCCGCAGACGTAGCAGAATCTTCCATGGGTGTTCTGGCCAGAGGTTTTGGGTTTGAAGGAAAAAAATTGAGAAGGCTTGGGAAAAAAGAGTTTGTATATGGAGAAAAATGAAAATGATTGGGTTTTTTGAACTTCTTGTCCTTGGTATTCATAAGCTTGCGCTTAAGCTTATCCTCCACCAAGTTCATCTTAACTTTCATTTCTAACTTGGTTTAGGAGTTTTGCCTATGCTGATCTTCTATGTGAATCGCTTTTAGGGCTTGAATGAGGGTTAGGTCACCTTACTTGTGACGGAGGTCTCCAGTAAAGGTTGACTAGGAAGGAGGGAGTTTATCAATGAGACAGGACACCTTGTAATCATCAGAGAATTGATTTCTTTTTTATTGAAGGTATTGGATATACTCTTGAAATTCATGAAGTTGATCATTGATTGGTTTACTATCACTCATCATGAATTTGTTAGAGGAGAATCTTTCGATTCCAGCATCATCGACGACATATTCATCCTCGAATGTTGTCCACAGTTTTTTAGCACTCTAATATTCATAATAAATATCATATAGACTATCAGAGAGTGCACTAAGAATTCTATGGAGACAATAATGACTAAATTCCTCAGATTTCAAATCGATGTAGGAGGAAGGAGATGTATGAGGAGTTTCAACAGGAGAAGATCCAACAGATGACGGTTTATGAGAGGTTGCAAGAATTGTGTCATCTATGGCTGATATGAGACCTAAAGTGATCAACCAGTACTTCATCTGGTTTGTCCACCTCTTAAAATATGTGCCGGAGAATTTCTCTAGTTTAACACCCTTTGAATGATCAGGGCTGGCCGTAGTGACGGGATAGTGCTACCTGAATTCTGTATTTCAAAATTATTTGGCAATGTCAGAATTTAGTTTATATTGATAGCTTTTAAGTTAGGTTTTGCAGAATAAAATAGTGTATAATTCTTCTTTAATCATGTTCCAAATAGTCCAAGCAAGATATAACAAGATATAGATTTACCCTTTTAATTTTTTTCTAGAAATTATATCGATAATAATTTATAAAAAGTTATTTCAATTTGTAAACTAGTTGAGCAAACTAATTTACTTCTAGTGCTAATCAAAAGTTCAATGAAATTTTAAAAATTAACTAGCAGAAAATAATATACCAAGTGACTTGCAAGATTCAAGACAAATAAATTCTAAAAACAAATAGCAAGAATCAGACAATTTTAATTAGACAAATTAAATGCAAGATGAAGTCAATTAACTAATGCATGTATGTAAAATCTTGCAATAAAAGTTTATAAAATATATATATAATACAAGATTTAAATAATTTAAATTATCTTGAAAAAAGATTTTCCTTTTGAAACGAAAATAAATAAATATTGTCATGAAAACAGCTGAATAAATTTGTAATGAAAAGAATAAGATTATTAAGATTTTCCTAGGATCTTATATTGAGAGATTTGGCCTAGATTTTATATGCAAGAACTAGTAAAATATCAACTTATTAGGATAATAATTTTTCTTTTAAGATATTAAATAATTATCTTTACTCACAAGAAATTTTCCTAATTGCATATAATTCTAATGCATGAAACAGATAAGTAATTATATTGCATGAACAAGTATGAACAAGTATTAAAAGACTTAATTAAATTGCATGAAATAATTTTCTAAATTCAATAGTAAGAAATTATCAAATAATCTATCTTTCTTCTAGATTGTAGGATATCTAATAATATTTTTTATATTTAAAACATGCAAGAGATTAAATCATAAACCTTTAAATTAAATAACCTACTTGTCCTAATCATGCAACTTAAATAAAAGAATTAAAAAAATTAAAGTTGCTGACTTGGGGTGATGTAGTCGTGCAGAAGTATTGCCCTAAAAGACAGACGCCCGGTCCTTTATCCGGGTCTTGAAACGATCTCCTCTCCTAGCGGAAAAAACTCCCCCTGTAGATCACCAGCACCCAGCTCAGGATGATGAGCTAGGCCTCTGCTCAAATAGAGATTGGTTGCCCAAAAGTAAAAAAAAAAACTTCGAGAAATCACCAAATCGCGGACCAGAATTGGCCACCAGACTTTTGTATAGAGAAGGGAAATAGAATAATTGTATCTGTTTTTGCATATAACTGAGTGAACTACGAGAAGCAGTATTTATAGTTTATCGGAGTCCAATAGTTATAACGGCCCCGTTCTAAATCTGCACACGATCATGCAGTTCGCGAACAGATCTGAAGAATGGGTCAAACCGAACAGAAAATTCTGAAAATATCAAAACAGAATTTTAAATAAAATTTAACTAGATAAAACAAAACAAAAGTTTCAGGTGAAGAGCCCCCTGAATCACACTGCATTCGTGTCCGCAAGTAGTACGCACGCCACCCGAACCCGGCCCGGCCCAATTTCGCGCGCTCGTGTGGGAATGTGGCCCATGGCCCAACACTCATAACAATAAGTATGAGAGGAGTTGATATATATACTACTCAACCTCCCATCTCCTATTCAATGGGACTAAAATTAAATCTAAATAAGAGAGAAACTCAAGTTTTTCCACCAAATTCAAAACATATCCCACAATATCGCCATCATGGACGGGTCAGATTTTGACCACTACAGTTTCCTACATGTCCATCACAATCGCCCATAAATATAACCCTGACTTTATAACACAATTCAAAAGTAGCATGAAATCAACCAAATAATAATAATAATAATAATAATAATAATAACAGATCTTTCAATAAAAGAGCCTCCTTGATTTTGGACATTTAAAGAGAAGGTTCAGAGTTGCAATGGCTAGGGTTAATGGTAGGTTGAATAATCTTATAACTAGCGTTCACAATGGCAAGTAGCAGCAAACAAGGGTAAAGATTGCTCAAGAAAAATCGCATAAAATTTTTTAGTAAATGCATTAAACACATAGACTTCAAATTACAGTAAATAAATAGACTGATCATAACGAGAAAGAGAGTTTACCATTTTGTTGAATCTTGAGGGAGATGCTGTTGGGTCTGCAATTCCCCCCCCCCCCCCCCCCCCCCCCCCCCCCCCCCCCCCCCCCCCCTTTTTCTTCTCTCGCCGGCTTCGATTCTCTGTAACTTGGAATGTTAAAAGGGAATCGCTAATTTCCAAAATTTATAGGCCCGCATTTAACTGCGTTGGTTTGGACCAGGCTGAGGTTCGGCCCTATCTCTGAAATTTCATTTATAAATTAGGCCACCTTTTTTTATTTGGGCTGTTATGTAAATAAAGGCCCACAGCTTAAAACGAGTTTTTAATTCAAGTGTGTAATATAAATACTCTTCATTTTTAGAATTTGAGATTGAAATTATCTAAATCTAATAAATAATATATTTGTTTTAATGTGACAATATCAGTTAAAAATTAAAAAAAAAATATTGAAGAATTTCTTGATCAAATATATGATATTGATTTTACTTTCTCAGACAACCAAGAACACCAAATTATCTTATGTAAAGTTTTATCTTGTATAAAATGTTCTATAGTTTGTTCACATTTAACTAAATGAACTAGAGTGTATTTTTTTTTATTTATTGGTTTGAATTTTTAAAGATCTATATATAGATTCTATAAGCAATTGGATTTATTCTCAAAACCACACTCTACCTAGTAAGCCAGTATACTTGAAAGTACATAATAAGTGGCTCAAGCTTAAAGTTAGGTCTGATTTGAATCGGATTATCAATTTCATTGTCACTCCTGTTGGAATCGAAGATGTTATATATCAGTGCCTCGAGCATTTTTCTACTATACTTTTAATATATATTTTCCAATTTTACTGATCTAGAATTCAACTCGCAAAATATTGATATTACCAATTCACCTTGAAATCTTTGAAGCTTAAAAATTAGTCTCTTTGTTGTTACTATTTAATAAAATAAAAAATATTTTATTATTTGTTGTTAAGATAGTCAGTAATCAATGAAATGATTAACCTGCCATATCTAACTCTAATCCACCGAAATTAACCTTAGCACTTATTTTTCTTTTATATGAGGAAGGATGACAGATTTGATGTTATTTATTTATTTTCTTTCTTTCTTTTTATTACTGAAATGTAAACATTGACGAGTACAACTGGTCTTTTACTTTTTATTTCAGCTAAAACCTAACAACATGAGTAATTTTTTAAAATCCAAAAGATTTAAAGGATAAATTGATTATATTAATAATTTGAGGCCAAATTTTCTTAATAAAAAAAAGGCCCAAAATATCCTTCTTCTTTATAATAATATCTCAATATTAGGTGAATTACGAAAATTATGGCAACAACCGTAACGTTTGGTTTCAAATCCCATCCCTTTTTATCGCCAGGTAATTTATTCGCACCCGTAACGCTCGGCCCCAAAAGGCATGCTTGGGATCCAACAACCCGAAAGCGGCCTCACCCGAGTCCAAATCGGAGTCAGAGCATCGCTTACACGTTTCCTTCGCATTCCTCCCTCTCGCCTCGCCAGAGCTATAAAAGCTCTCTCAGCTCTCTCTCTCTCTCTGCGCGATCGTCGAAGCTTGCCGCAAGAGACAAGGTACGGCCCCAGATCCCTCTTTCTCCGTCTAGATCCATTTTTTATTTTTTTCTTTAGATTTCCGTCAAAATATCCAGCGACTCTGATGAAAATATCTTCTTAGATTTTCGTCTCCTTGGAATTCAGATCAGATCTGAAACAGGATCTCTCCTTTTATAGGTTTGATGGTAGACCTAGATTACTGGTTGGTTTACTGCTTGAAAGTTTTTTTTTATCTGATTTTCTTTGATCAGAATGAAATTTTGGCTCAGTTGATTCGATCTGATGGTTGTCTTGGGTATCTTGATTTGATCTTTGCATTGCTTGATCATCTTCTCTTTCGCAATTGTTTATTGATTGACATCATGTCTGCTTCTGAGAGAAAAGTTATTTGCATCAATTTGAAATATAGGGACTATATAAAATTAATTCTAGAATGATATACAATGTGCATGTGTGTATTCAACAATAAGTATCAGTTTATACTCGGTAAGAATTTATTTTACTAGGAGTAAGTATTTCCATGGTCTGCATTGTTGGATGTGTTATGAATTTGGAGGAAAAACTTGAGTTTTCTTTTATTTGACTTTGGTTTTATTCCCACATTGGATAGGAGATGAGAGGTTATACTATCTCTTTTCATGCCTATTGTTATGAGTGTTGGGCCATGGGTCACATCCCCACACTCGCGCACATACCGAACCGGGTTCGGGTTTGGGTGGGCGGGTCCACGACCTGCAGACACGAACGCATTTCAACTCAGGTGTTCTTGAACTTGAATTATTTTGTCAGTTTGAGATTTTTGGGATTTCCTGTTAAGTTGACCCAGTACTTCGAATCTGTTCGCGTGTATCGCGAGCTGCATTAACGTATGCGGATTTGAAAAGGGGGTTGTTGCAACTGCTGGACTCGGAGAAGGTATAAATACTGCTTCTCGCAGTTCATTCTGGTACAAGAAAGAACAACTACATTTATTTTGTCATAATTCTATCTCCCTCCTTTACAATTCATCTAAGGAAGTGCCCCTGCACGACTGTCACCCCAGGCAAACAATATAATTTTCCTTTTAATTCTGTTATATTAATTGCATGCTGAACAAGTAATAATTTAATAAAAAAATTATGCTTTGATTTGTTGTATGTTTTGAAAATTAGAAAATTATGTTATATACTGCACAATCTAGAAGAAAGATTATTGTTTAATAATATTTCATGCAATAAATCCTTTAATACAATACTTGTTCATGCAATTAATTATTTACATGTTTCATGCTATTAAAGTTGTTCTTGCAATAGAAATTATTTAATTCTTGTTAAAAATTTTAAAAGCAAATTTATTGGAATCCTTTTTAAAAAATAAAACCAAATTTTCAAGATCTAAATTTTACTACAAGTTCTTCAAATTTGTTATAGGAAATTTTCATTTATTCTTAAAGATTTTATTAAATCATTTTATTATAAGATTTATAAAAATTAAAAAATTATTTATAACATCTTTCTAAACTATTTAGATCTTATCTTAACATATTATTGTAAAATCTTATCTTGTTGCAAGATTCTTTCAACCTGATTTAATATTTGTCTCTTAGATGCTAAATAACTTAATAATTAGTTAGAAAGATTTCATGCAATAGGATCTTGTCTAAAGTTATCATTCTGCATGCATAGTGATTTATTCCTGCATAGTAATTAATTAGTGTATTATTTGTTTTATTGATATTCTACGAATAAATAATTAAGATATTAGTTTAATTATCTCTTTCTAACTAGTAGTTAGTCTGCAAAGCAGCTACTTTAATGCTGTGATAGGAATAACTTTCACATTAAACTGATTAACCTCTGCAACTTAGTAATAATTAACACAAACTATATCTTGCTAGAATCATTTGACATATAATTAAAGAAGGACTGTACATTATTTTATTCTGCAAACTTAAATTTAAAAGTTACCAACATAAACTATATTCTGATATTTTTCAGTTAATTTTGAAATACAGAATTCAGGTAGTAATATCCTGTCACTATGACCAACCTGATCATTCTAAGGTTGTTAAACCAGAGAATTCTCCGGCACATACTTTAAGAGGCACTGTTCTAAAAATCGGATTAATCGGCCGATTAATCCTATTCGGTGACAGCCCGCTTAATATTACATTAATCGATCTGATTATGCGCTCGGGCGATTAATCGGGTCCAAAACGATTAATCCCCGATTAATGCCCGATTAATCTGATTAATCTCCGATTAATTCGATTAATCCCCGATTAATCATTTAGGTATTTCATAGGTTTTTTATTTGAAAAACTTTACTTTTGTGTGTTGGATCGCTAAGTAATTTATGTTGTAATGTTGATGATTTGATAATGATCTTTTATTAAATAGTAGATGAATTGTTATTTATTAAATAGTAGATGAATTATGATATTTTATTATTATATATTTTGCATAAAGTGATACTTATGTTTTATTATTTTGATTATTTTTTAAATTAACTTATTTAGCAATCTTTCTTCATCATTCTTTAAAGTTCATTATTTTGCTTGATAAATTGACTAATTTTTTTATTTATCTTATTTTGTAAGTAAGTTCTTTGATTTATATTTATGTTGCAAAATTTGAAATCTTTGATTACTAATGTGAAGAGATAAGTTCTTTTACTTTTTTTTACTATTTATTCATATTGTCCCGTTCATCATATCATGGTTTATAACTTCACTTCTAGACATGGTCTTGTATAATATTTAGGTATTTTCAATAATTAACTGTATATATTTAAATATATTAATATTGTGTATAATATAATTACATATATTAATATTTTCAAAAATGATTAATCCCCGATTAATCTCCGATTAATCCGATTAATCATTATTAGTGTTGGACCGCACGAATAATGAAACCGATTTTTAGAACACTGTTAAGAGGTGGGCAAACCAGATGAAGTATCGGTTGAGCACTTTAGGTCTCATATCAGTCATAAATGACACAATTCTTACACTTTCTCCTAAACCATCATCTATTGGATCTTCTCCTGTTGAAGCTCCTCCCACAACTCCTTCCTCTTACATCTATTTGAAATATGAGGAAATTGACTATCATTGTCTTCATAGAATTCTTAGTGCACTCTCTGATAGTCTATATAATATTTATTATGAATATAAGAGTGCTAAAGAATAACTCTCGAAGATGAACAAGGCCTCGACGATGTTTGAATCAAAAGTTTCACCTCTTCCTCCTTCAATAAATTCATGATGTCTGATACTAAATCAATCAATAATCAACTTCATGAATTTCAAGATTATATTCGACACCTTCAATCGAAAGGAAATCAATTCTCTGACGATTACAAAGTGTCATGTCTCATTGATATACTCTCTCCTTCCTGGTCAGCTTTTGCTGGAGACCTTCGTCACAAGCAAAGTGACCTAACCCTTATTTAAGTCCTAAAAATGATTTGCATAGAAGATCAGCATAGGCAAAATTTCAAACTCAAGTCTGAACTAAAAGCGAAAGTCAACTTGGTGAAAGATAAGCCTAAGCGCAAAATTATGAATCCCAAAGGAAAGAAGTTCAAGAAACTCAATCATTTTCATTCTTCTTATGCAAACTCTTCTTTCCTTCAAACCCAACATCTCTTGCCAGAAGACTGATGGAAGATTTTGCTACATCTGCGGTAAACTAATCACTTAGCGCCTCAATTTGCAACCAAAAGACAAAATCAGTCAAAGCTCAACCATGAGGAAATGGAGGAAATGGTGGACACAAGGTCAACATGGTGGAACTGAACTCCAACTCCTTTTGCTTAGATTCTTCTCTTTATATTGTCAACTCAATCACCTTCTCCTCGGACTGATGTCTGGTGGTTAAACTCAGGAGCCAATATTCATATTCGTACTGAATGCTCCTAGTTAAATCCTATCAGGAACAACGTGGAGGAAGCGTGAGCCTGACATATAACTCCACCAGAGAGATAAGGGAAACTAGACGCATTGACCTGAAGATGACCTCCGAAAAAATTCTGACTCTTCAAGGCGTCTTGCATGTCTCTCATTTCGGAGGAATTTGATTAGCGAATCATCTCTTCTTAGAGTTGGCTATAAAATTGTCAAAGAATCCAATAAATTTATAATCTTTAAGTCTAATACTTTCATTGAAAAGGGTTTTATCTGTGATGGCCTTTTCTGGCTCAATGTAATCAATTCTTCTGATAATGAAATTTCTATTCCTGTTGCTTTAAACATTCAGTCTTGTGATATCTGGCATGGAAGATTGGGACATGTCAACTTCAATTCCATCAAGAAAATGATTAACTGAAATCTCATTTCTAAATCTTTTTTTAACACATCTTCTAGATGTAAAATTTGTGTTCAGGATAAGAAAACTCGAAAATCATTTTCTTCTATCACAAGAACATCTGAGCCCCTCGAATTTATTCATAGTGATGTGTGTGACTCGAACAGAGTTTTCACTTAAGGCGGTAAAAGATATTTTGTGACATTCATTGATGATCACTCTAAATTCTGTTACACCTATCTTCTCAAATTCAAGGATGAAGTTCTCGATTGGTTTAAGGTGTATAAAGCCGAAGCTGAGAACCAACTTGAAAAGAAGATCAAAATTCTAAGATCTAATATTGGGGGAGTATACCTTAAATGAAATGATTGAGTATTGCCAAGAGCATGTCATTATTCATGAGGTAACTGCTCCCTACACACTTCAGTCCAACGGTGTAGCTGAAAGGAAGAACAAAATACTGATGAACATGGTGAACTGCATGTTACTCAGCTCAGGTGCACTCGAGAACTTTTGGGATGAAGCTTTTCTTTCTTCCTGTTTTATTCTCAATAGGGTTCCCAAAGAGACTCCGACGTTACTCCCTATGAACGTTAGAAAGAGAGAACTCCTAACATCTAATTCTTCAAAGTCTGGGTTGCCTGGCTAAGGTTTCAATACCAGAACCAAAGAAAAGAAAAATCAGCCTCAAGACTGTTGATGTTATCTTCATATGCACTAGATAGCAATGTTAATCGATTCTTAGCGGTTAACTCTGAGATCAGTGAAATATCCAACAATACCATCATTGAAGTTAGGGATGTTGTCTATTTTGAGGACATCTTTACTCTCAAATTTAGAATTCCTAGTGATCCATTACTCCTTCTACCTCTGATATCCCTTCTAGCTCTACTCGTGCAAATGATTCTGAACCTAGAAGGAACAAAAGAAGTAGGACTCTTACATCTTTCGGTGAAGATTTTTTACTTATCTTGTGAAAGGTGATCCTACCTCCTTCAAGGAAGCAATGGACTCTTCTGAATCCCTTTCTAGAAAGAAGTCATTGACAGTGAGATCAAGTCCATAACGGAGAATAACACTTGGATTCTTACTGACTTTTCTCCAGGATGCAAACCTATAGGTTGTAAATAGATCTTCAAGAAGAATCTCTGACCTGATGGCACTGTTGACAAATACAAAGTCAGATTAGTTGCCAAGGGTTTCACCTAACAAAAAGGTATTGACTTCTTTGGCACCTATTCTCCTGTTGCTAAGATCTCTTCTATCAGAATCCTTCTGGCACTTGCTTCAATTCATAACATGTTTATTCACCAAATGGATGTGAAAACTGCATTTCTTAATGGAGACTCGAGGAAGAGATTTATATAGACCATCTAGAAGGTTTCATTGCCAAGGGACAAGAAAACAAAGTGTGCAAACTGGTGAAGTCCTTGTAGGATCTTAAACAAACACCAAAATAATGGCATTAGAAGTTCAACAAAATCATTGCACATTTTGGATTCATTGTCCATGAGTATGACAAGTGCATCTATTCAAAGAAACTTGATATTGATCACATCATTCTTTGTCTCTATGTGGATGACATTCTCATATTTGGTACTTCTCTTGATGCAATTTAAAAGATAAAAGATTATCCTTTTCAAAACTTTGATATGAAGGATTTAAGTCCTGCCGATATGATATTGGGAATGAAAATATTCAGAACTCCTAATGGAATTTCATTGAGTCTGACTCATAGCATTGAGAAAATGTTTCATAAATTTAATTTCTATAACTCTAAACCTATTTTTACACCCCATGATTTTTCAATTGCTTTGAAGAAGAATACGGGTGAGCCTGTGTCTCAACTGAAATACTCTCAATTGATAGGTTTACTTTTTTACATTTCCAACAGGACTAGGCCTGCCATCTCTTATGCAGCAGGTTGGTTGAGTAGATATTCTAGTAACCCTAGTAGAGAATAATGAACTGCATTAGAGAGAGTTTTCAGATATCATAGAGGCACAATTGACTATTGTCTGACTTATACTGGATATCCTGATGCTATGGAAGGTTATAGTGATGCCAATTGGGTCACTGATTCTAATAGTGTTAAGTTTACTACCGGATATGTATTCATGTTTGATGATGCTGCCGTGTCCTGAAAATCCTGCAAACAAACAATGATTGTCAGGAGCATCATGGAGCCCGAGCTCATTGCTCTGAACATAACTTGCTCTGAAGCTGAATGGTTAAAGTATTTTGTCAGAATTCTTTATCGTGCCTAAACCTATACTTCCTATCTCAGTTCATACTGACTCAAGATCCATCAATGAGATTCTAAAACAAGATAATGCTAATAAGAAAATAAACAAACACATTCAAATCAGATTTAAGTCTGTTCAGCGCCTATTGGGTAAAGTTGTGCTTCTAACATTTATAAAGTTCGAGAAGAATATTGCTGACCCATTGAGGGTCTTTCTAGGAGTGTGGTCCTAAAAATCAAGGAAGGTGAGATTAAGCCCATAGTAGAGTTCACCGACAGCGAAAACTCAAGGAGCTATTTTCATGAAAGATGTTCAATATGGTAGAAACAAGTTGGACTGGTGATACTCGTGTGGAGCATCAACCCTGATAGATTTATATCATATATGTAGCATTGTAACTACTACCCCTTCTCTATGGTGACGATGCTTTTATGATACAACTAGGTAAGGATGAGTTTAACTCTTAATAAGTCTAACGCATATAGTATGGAGGGTATACCATCCAGCTATAATACCCTTGGAGTGATGGCCGCGGTTGGGAGAGCAGGGCTGAGCCCTAGAAACTCTCATGAGTCGGTTACTGTAAGCATGTCATGTAACACTCAACTACTCGCTCAATAGATGGAGACTTACTGTATGTGTATTCTATCAATATCTGCTAAAAGAGGCTAATTCTAAGCGCAGTCCATTATGTTTCTCAGATGATGAATTCACTAAGGAAGATTCCAAGCGTAGTCCACCTGTCCCGAATTCACAGAATGATGTTGCCCGATTTCATTCGTATTTTATGATCTGATGATTTGTTTATTATTTATTATTGATTTGTTTTATCTTCCTTGAAACTCAAGTTTTGGGGAGACTGTTGGATGTGTTTTGAATTTGGATAGAAAACTTGAGTTTCCCTCTTATTTGGCTTTGATTTTAGTCCTACATTGGATAAGAGATGAGAGGTTAAGTAGTATATATACTAACTCCTCTCATGCCTATTGTTATGAGTGTTCGGCCATGGGCTACATCCCCACACACGTGCACACACGCCGAACCAACCGGGCCGGGTTCGGTTCGGGTGGCGCGCGCCCACGACCCGCGGAAATGGATGCAGTTCGATTCAGGGGTTTTTGAACCTGAAAATTTTTTGTTTTGATTTTATTCATTTTATTTAAAATTTTAGTTCGAGATTTTGGGATTTTCTGTTCGGTTTGACCCAGTACTCCGGATTTGCTCGCGTGTATCGCGAACCGCATGAACGTGTGCGGATTTGGAGCGGGGGTTGTTGCAACCGCTGGGCTCCGAGAAGGTATAAATATTGCTTTCGCAGTTCATTCTGGTACAAGAAAGAACATCAACATTTATTTTGTCCTAACTCTATCTCCCTCCTCTACAATTCTTTATTACAAACTTTTGTTGGAGTTTTTATTTTATTTCTGGGCAATGAATCTCCTTCTGAACAAAGGCCTAGCTCATCTTCCTGAGCTGGGTGCGGGTGAACTATCAGGGGAGCTTTTACCGTTAGGAGATAAGGTCATTTTAAGGTTTGGACGAGAGACCGACCATCTTTCTTCTTAGGTAGTGTTTCTGCACGACTGTCACCCTAGGTCAGAATCTAATTTTTCTTTTAATTCTGTTATAATAATTGCATTCTAAGGACAAGTATTTAATTTAATTAAAATTTTTATGTTTTGATTTGTTGCATGTTTTGAAAATTAGAAACTTATGTTATATACCCCCACATGCATTATCTCTCATCATCTTCCTGAGCTGGATGCTGGTGTCAAGGGAGTTTTTACTGCTAGGAGAGGAGATCATTCTAAGGTTCGGATGAGAGACCGACCGTCTTTCTTCTTGGGTAGTGTTTCTGCACGACTGTCGCCCTAGGTCAGAATCTAATTTTTCTTTTAATTCTATTATATTAATTGCATTCTAAGGACAAGTATTTAATTTAATTAAAATTTTTTTGCTTTGATTTGTTGCATGTTTTGAAAATTAGAAACTTATGTTATATACCCCCACATGCATTATCTCTCAATGTGTTATGTTCAGTAAATTGTCCCAATGTTTTTCAAGTTAGACACAAATGATTATTTCCCCTTTATTGTACTTATTTATTTGCATATTTTATAGATATATCTAAATTGTCTTGAGAGTTGCATCATTGCATGTAATACTCTTACATCATAATTTA
The DNA here is from genome assembly GCA_038442645.1 of Agave tequilana. Classification (NCBI taxonomy): domain Eukaryota; kingdom Viridiplantae; phylum Streptophyta; class Magnoliopsida; order Asparagales; family Asparagaceae; genus Agave; species Agave tequilana. The sequence goes on from JAVJIF010001486.1 coordinate 171,901, forward strand.
TTATTTTAAGCTTAACTTATTGAATTGAAGACGCATGCACATGTTTCTCATATTATTTGAACTACATATCCCACACCTATTCTGTTCATGTGCCCTATACCCATTGTATTGGGAAACCGACATTAAGAACAACCTTTCAAGGCTGTATTTTCATTCTTCAACAAGTTGACTTTGATTATGATTTGGTTGGGTCAATTTTTATCTTTATATCATGATAAATTCAGTTTCTTCAATTTGTTCCTTCTTCTTTTTCTGGAGAACCCTTCTTCTTCTTCTTTGCTGTGTATAATCTTGTAATACAGTGTAAAACCAATGAGTGACAGAATTGACTTATGTTATATAGTTTACAGCATCTAAAGTTGAAAAGCTGTTGGTTATATATATAAAGTTTTAGAGGCAGGGAAAACAGTTGACCTTGGGCATGATTCTAGCATGACATGGTGTATCAGATGCATTCGTTGGTTAAACATGGCAAATCCTTTGTATTTTTTCATGATCATTTAAGAAGTTAATTAATTAATTCCCATGCAGGGATCACATGTTGTTTCTCAATAGATGCTAGTTTTCTTTTATTAAATGGAGGCTTTATAGTGATGGAATTGGATTAATTTTTAGCATATGTCAACATCATATCTTATCCTCTCGATTGACATGGGCGTGTGCATATTTGCATGTGTTTCACATGTCTTTATTTCTTCAGCATCAACCAGAAGAATGTTTCTTACTTCTAAACTTCATATTCTAGTGAGATTCATTCTTGGTTCATGCATACCTTTTTTTTAGTTCTTTTGTCTAGGTTATGTATACCATATAGAAAAATCTCATGATAAAAAACCATTTTTGATATAAAGAGAGAAAGGATATTTACAGAAGTATAAACAAAAGCTGGAAAACTAATATAATAGTATCATATTTCATACAAAAGCAGTATATTTCTTGTAATAGAAGGATAATTATTAAGAGAACGTTTGACATGAAAGTAGTTATTTAATTATAAAAGCATTAATATCTAGCAAAGGGCAGTAAGTGATCCTCTCATATTTGGATACATCACATTTCCCTCCCTGAGGGAAAATGTTTCCTCTTCAACCTTTTCGTTTGGAAACTATTTCTCAGCCCTCACCTTTTAGACTGGGTTTTTAACCCTTTCACCCTTTAGCTACCTCATTCCCACCCCTAACCATTTTCCTCTATATAATTTTCATATACTTTTCTTCTTCCACCTTTTCTCCTCATTAGGCAAAATAAAGTCATCATAGTTGGTGATCACGGCAAGTTGGCTGACAGAAAAAGCTGGTCCTCTATTTGTCTTGTCCTCTACTTCTGATCAATATTACCTAGGGTGAATGTTGATTTTTCAGATTGTAATTTGAATAAAATCTTTGCATTTAAGACAACAAGGATGAAAATTGATTGATCAGGGAACTTGCTTTATTTTGTAGAACTATTGACTTTTGTCTTGTTAACATTAGAAGAGGTGTATGCCCTTCCTATCATATTTGTTTCCGCTAAGTTACTTGTCCCCACTTATTCCCTCCCTGTATTTTCTCTTAATTCCTTTCTGCCCCTTTCTCATATCCCCATCATTGATATTCTTTAAATATTCATTGATCTTTCTTTAAATATTACCTACTAATTCTTCATTAGCATTCTCTCTTTTCTACGCAAGTGATAAATTAACTAGCTGTCCCATTCAGTTAGTTGTCCAATTAATTATCCCAGAAATGGATGAATGCCCCCTATTGTTGTTGATAAAGGAAAATGCCACCTTAGTGATGCTTTTTAATCAGACATGTTTTCAAGACTTGCATTTGAATGTGTTGGAAAAGCTGGATTTAATACATCAATATCTTAACCATCATTTAGTATTCAAACTCATCATGAATGTCAACTTGAAATATATGGTTAAGATGCATTGTTTACATTTACTTGTGAGTGTAAACAACTTCTCAGAGTTAACAAAAACTAGGTCATAAGACTGATCTCACTTGATGTAAGTTTTTCATGCATATCCTTCTCTATGTTGTAAATTTTTTGGTGTCTTTCTTCCATATACTATTCTTTATTCAAATTCTTACTAATATCTTGTTACACCCACACATGCAAATCATGTAGCAGGGAGCATGACCTAATCTGTCGAAGATCATCCATAAGGGCAAATAATTCATTTATAGGGTAACTTCTAAGATCATAAAGAAAAACTCACACATCAACCAAAAGTAGTATGTTCTCAAATATACATATCCATATATTAAGTTGTAGCTATAGCCTTAGATAGCCACATTTATTCTTTATGTCTCAACTTTTTAGAACCTTAAATTCTCCAAAATGACTACATTAACCAAAAATAGGTTATTAATAAGTATCCAATTATAAGATATAAACTATAAAAAAAATTTATAAACACAAAATAAGCTTATAATAAAACCCCAAAATGAGCTATTATAGATCCAATCATCTTGAGGAACCATGGGGTATACGATACACTGCTTTGAAATGTACACGATATGAACATGTAGGCTCGATCGGTATTTTGGATCATGTTATACTACTAGGGGGCGGCATTTGGGTCAAATCGTGTCACAATCATGTCAGATCAAATTCAAGTCAGCCTGATTATAGTCGACTCCATATCTGACCTGTTATGTTGCAAAACCATACTGACCTCAGTTTAAACTTGTTGACGCAACCTGCTAACTGACCCTTTATTAAACGGCTCAGTCGAGTCAACCTGATCTGCCAACCCTAGGGCCTAGTAAACTCAATAATGACCCAATTATTCAATATTTAGCCTCAAAAACATGTTGACATGGTCAAATTTAAATCTCAAACACAATTTGGTCCAGAATAAAGCTATAAAAAAAATAAAAAGAGAAACATATCACTGAGATCAAACTTTACAAACAAAAATCATAACTTTATGCAAAAATCCATGGAGACTATATGTCTCAAGTAAAAAACATGAAATTGGGAAAAGAAAAGATATTACGGTTCTGAATTTATGTGTTAATTAAATGATTCATAAGCGGGTTAAACGGGTCAAGCTCCAAACTTGCAACCAACTCGTTTAATAAACACGAATAGGTGGGTTGACCCGTTTAGAGTCATCTAATCGGGTTGGGTTGTAACTGCAACCCCTATGTTAGAGTTGGGAGCATTCGTTAGGGTGTCCCTGGCAGCCCCCGGGTTCAGCCTCTGCCTGTAAGATTGGCTGAAATAGCTAGGGACCAATTAGTTTGGCAGGAACTAATGTGGTAGGCTTGAAACTTTTATTACTAACAACAGAAAAAATAGACAATTTACAATAAATATCAAATAGTTTATAATCGATGGGTTTCCAATTCTGGATTGTCTTAAAGAAAAGATCCTATTGAGATTATAATTGGGAGATCTTACATTTATCTTGTTAATAGATATAGATAGTACAGATCAGAAGTAGAGGATTTTGAGAGGGTATTTCTGACTATCAGTTGCATGACATGGTATGGTAAACCCTTGTTCTAGCTTCTAAAAGAAAAGGTGGGAGGTGGAATGTGGAAATTACACAAATACGACATATGCAGTCTGGTCTAACATGGTTTACAGGTGCGAATGATAGATTCAAAGGGTTAAGGTGTAAACTCAATCTAAAAGGTGAGGATTTGAAACAATCAGAAAAATTATTTGGCACCATATGCATCATCCAGATAAATTCTGTACCTTCATATGCCAAAATTTGCATAACTTAGTTAGCTTAGGCTCCTAAATAAATCCTGTTATTTCACAGCGTTTCAATTTTTTTTTGAAATTCGTCAGACACACACACACACACACACACACACACACACACACACACACACACTTTCCATGGCAAACTTTTATAACTATATATTTTTCACACACTTTCCATGGCAAACTTTTATAACTATATATTTTTAATCTTATTTAAAAGCTCCTTTGCATCCACACTATTTTAGCTAATCAATTTAATACCCCTTTGCATCCACACTATTTTAGCTAATCAATTTAATACCCAATAATTGGGTGAATGCAACTGCATTTGTTTATATAGTTATGTAGCTAATCTCCTTAAATACATTATGTGTGTGTGTGTGTACATATATATAAAAAAATAGAGTTATATATTTAAAACACGTAAAGAAGAAAACCATTGTGAGTGAATGACTTTGTCATACAACAAATGAAGACATAGGCCCTGTGGTCATCAGAAGAATGATATGATATACTACTTTTGAGACCATATTTTGCCACTTCTTTGAATATTATTACTGTTCCAAGGGGGAAGTGAGATGCTTTTAGTATGGAGGTGCGCTTATGGAGATATACATGGTCTGGTGACTTTGGAGCTTTGGTGGGCACCTTTTTTGGAAGACTGTACAAGGTTTAAAGATGTATATGCACTATGCAGGGTACAAGTGGGTTAATTTAGTATTTGGAAGACCTTCCTAGTAGATTATTTTTTCAACTGATCCATCTTCCATGATTCCACCATACTGTTCAATGTTTTCTATGTTTTTTGAATTTATAAAGTACTTTTGTTAAGTTCTAGCAATTTATCTTGCTAAATGTGATGTTACTTTTTCTCCATAATTTTTTGAAAATGTTAGTTGTCTGTTTCTTTTCTTTTTTATATTCAACGTACAAATTTGCCTAAAGCGGTTGATGTTTTACTTCTTATTTACTGTCCATTTCCTGAAAATTATTTGTGTACCTACTGATATTTACTTCTGTGCATTCCTGCATTTGTGGTATATGATATCTTGCACTATTTTCTGTAAGTGTCCATCATTCTTGGCTTTAATCGAACTTTTGCAAGTATAGTCTATCTTGTCTCCACTCTAGCAAAATAGTGAACGGACACCGCCCTTCTCAAGCTTCTTTTGTTTCTATTGGCTTTTAAAGTTTTTTGCGGCCTGAGTTCCTTTCTACTCTCATCTTTTTAGAGACTTGCAAGACAAGATGGTTGCTAATGGAGAAGCACCACCAAGGGGCAGTGCAGCAGCTGCTGCTAGCTTGCGGAGGAGAAGGACCGGGGGCGGAGGAGGAGGAGGAGGAGCTGGAGCCAGCACAATGCTTCAATTCTATACCGATGACACTGCAGGCCGCAAGATGTCCCCCAACACTGTTCTTATCATGAGCATTGGTTTTATTGCTGTTGTTGCCCTTTTACATGTGTTTGGTAAGCTCTACCGCCACTAAACTCTAGAGAGAAGATCCCAGCAGTAGAATCCCCCCAAAAAAACCAAAAAAAAAACCAAAAAACCAAAAAATAATATGCTTAAAGTTTTTGAACTTCCCTCGACGTATACTTTTGGTGAAAATTTTACTATAAAGACTATCCAGGGACTATGTTAATGCAAGAGTGGCTTTTATGTGACCTTGTCTTTTAATCTGTGTGCTATGGTCTGAATTTAGTTGTTCGGGAATTTGATTCGGTTGCATGAGATGCAGTGACTCGCCTGATCACCTATTCAAGTTTTGCTCTTGATTCTGATTGAGCTTGCTGGTTCATCCATTTGTTTAACTTTCTAAAACTTCCCTGCATGTCGCTGCTAAAGGTCGACTACTTGGGGTCATTTTATTTCTCTCGATTCTATGCCCATGTCCGGCGATAGGGGTAACAGTTGCATTTATGAGGAGTATATCAGGTAGCTTTGCAAACAGCTGTGCCTGGGTTGTGATTTCGAACATACTCTCTTTATATTGAATGAGTCGATGAACATCTGATTCAGTATTGATGTTACTTGGGCTGGGCTGCCTTGTGAAGTCCAAATGTCCGATGAGCTTTCGTTAATGATAGTGATACGAAACTGGTGGCTAGTATGGTTAATTTTTGACAACTGGATTTGGATGTGACTGTTTATTTCTTCTTGTTGTTGCAGCTGATGCCAAGGAAACATCTAACTATAGGATTATCTTTCCTACAGTCTTCACAACTTACGTATTTTTCACACGAGCAATACATGTAAATTTTTTATTATTATTATCAGGAAAAGTTGTGTATCATTCAGGTTAACATTTGGCGTTAAAGTCTTGTGTAAAAAAGTGTGTAGGTTACAAGCAGGTAGTAAGAGAATAAGATTCCGGCGTGGAATACTCTTGTAGCCAAAACTTGGGAGTGGTCCAGCTTTGCCTTCCATGAGTTGAACCCTAGTTAGCGCTGTGGTCCTCAAACAACTCCCCCACTTGCCTCGCAATGAATCGTTTCTCCCTCTTTGATAGCACTGACATCGCGCAGTTGGGTGCAGGGCAGGGCACCGTCTTCTTTGATCATCTTAACTCCAGTTTTGACTCGGGTCAGTACTGGTACTAGCATTCATTCACAGTAGAGTAGAGAATGCACATAATTTCAATAGATGTCACAAAGCTGAGATAACAAGAAAATCCTTGAGGAAGATCACAATCTCAGGGAAGAGACAATGATACAAGTACCCAATGATAGCCCAAACAAATAGTTACATACACAATCAGATCTATTTGTTTATTTGAACTATGTACGTAGATGAATGAATAGAGATTGAGGAGCAGCCATTTCAGTTGGGTAATGTTTCCCGTGCAGAGACCTCTCACGAGTAAAAATGGGTAGCGTCCCATAATCACAGGCTTCCTGTTCCCCGGAATCCCGTCCCGTCCCGGACCAAAATCCCGTTTCGCCGCGTCACATTCACATGCCCGGAGCGATTTCTGGAGGTCTCTCTTCATCCTCTTTCACCTGGGTCAAATAAAGCTTAAGCTCAGGTGACATGAGCAAACGAACGTGAGTTTTGCTGTTGCTGTTGTAATAGTAAAGATAAGACAGAAGCCAATATAACATTGGCTTTTTCTCCTTTGTGGTCTTCAAGGGGAAGTTGTGTGAAAGATCTCTTTGGCCCTTAAGAAATCTCTTCATGGCCTCTGAAAATCCAAGACTAAATAAAATCAATAAAAGAGGAGGAGAAAATCCTCACTGGTCTATTTAGTTCTGACTGTGGGCTCGCCTAGGATTAATGGTTAGTGGGCCCCACCTGATCTGATCATGCTGATTGCTACTTCTGGATAGAACTGTCGACTGTGGGTTGGAATGGAGTGGGGAAGGATTCATTCATTCATCTTATTCCCATTGATTGGTCAGAGAGAGAGGGGGTAGAGCGAGAGAGAGAGATGTATGGATGTTATGTTATGTAGAGGCCTGTCATCCAATCATCATCCCCATTACTTCACCCATTCTCTCGCTCCCCTCTCATTTTCCTCCTCTTATTTTAATCCCCGCGACGCGAAGCAGGAATGGGCGTCACTGATAACGAGCTCATGACACCATTCCCCCTACCATGCTATATATATGAAAAGAGATTCATCGAGAGTTGGTATCAACAAAGCAAAGAAACAAGGCACGCGTTTGTTGTGATCCTAAGCTCTCCCATCACCTGCTCCTCCTCCTCTGTTTACAAATTCATTCAGATCGAAATCCCTTCAATCCCTCAGTCATTTTTCCAACTGTACCAGAAATGCTGCGGCACGCTACTTCAGAGAACTGGCAGCAGCAGCAGCAGCAGAACTTGTGGTTTTATGGGCTGCCTTTGGGCAAAAACTGTATCGGCCCTGCTGCAGGCGGTGGTACTACTGATCGTTTCCCAGTCGCAGAAGAGGATTCTGTAGGGGTTGTATCAGAAGATACCTTACACAAAGACGAGGAAACCCGCAATGGCATGAAAAAGAGGAAGACCACGATAAAGGTACATAACACTCAATTATCTCCTATATATCGTTATTCACCGAGTTTTAAAATTTTCTGTTTTGTGCAGGTGGACAGTACTGGTGAGGCAAAGAAGGTGAAGAAACTCGACCCAGACGAAGAAACAGAACTGGAGGCACCGAAATTGGAGAATTCCAACAAGAACAGGAAAGAGAAGGAAGCTCACTCGAAGGTGTCCGAACCAGCAGCACAGAAGACTGATTACATACACGTCAGAGCTCGCCGGGGGCAGGCTACAGACAGCCACAGCTTGGCCGAGAGAGTAAGCAACCTTCATCATCTTCTTCTATGTTTTAGAGTATGCGTGTCGATCAAACTAGTTATGAAATTGGTTCGTTTGGTTGACTGTTGCAGGTGAGGAGGGAGAAGATCAGTGAGAGGATGAAGTTCTTGCAGGACCTGGTGCCTGGATGCAATCACATTACAGGCAAAGCTAGCGTGCTCGATGAGATCATTAACTATGTACAATCTCTTCAGAAACAAGTTGAGGTAAATTTCTACCATTGTGTTGTTGTCGAAGAAAGATAAAAGAACTGTCAAGTGTCTAATTTGCGAAGCTTGAATATCATTTTACAGTTTCTGTCCATGAAACTTGCTGCTGTCGACCCTCTGATTGATTGCAAAATTCAGAGCTTTATGGGAAAAAAGGTAACTAATTAATTAAATTTCTACCAACAATCAGACAGAATCAACGATTCCAATATGCCTAATTTCTTGTCATAATATGCAGATAAATGTATGTCCTAGCACAAGCATCTCCAGAGAAATGTCTACAGAGCTGCTGAATCCATCATTTCCCCTCTTCAATCCTTGGCAACCAGCAATCCCATCTCACTGTGAACTCGGCGCAACTGTGAACCTCCCAGAGCTCGGTGTCCTTCACAAAACCATCAGTACACCTGTTTCAGTATCTGATGCATTACTCTCATCAGAACCTTGTTTTGATGTAATTAACTACTTCCAACACTTGAAATAAAACTAGTTTTAATTGCATCAACAAATCTCTATAACATTTTTGTGTTTTTGACACTACTGCAGGTTTGTGACTATAATATGCAAGAACTCTACAAGACAAATTGCAGTGTCCAAACTCCTTTCTATCCTCTCCATTTACCTCAAGGAGAAGATAATCACATGTAATGTGGGACTGCTCGGCAATCATAAACTCAATTAACCAGCTAACTAAATTCTTGAAACTAAAATTGACTTGTACGAATCTGGAATCGGCTATTAGTCATGCAAATGAATAGAAAACATGTATGGAACTGTCATCTGGAAGCTTGAGATTGTAATTAGATTATGTTTCGGATGTACTGTATTTGGTATGAAGAGGTATGCATAAACTATATGCGGAGGAGTTTTCTTTATGATTTCATCATCTACTTCTCTCTTATATACTTTGCTGGATGTGAGACCATTTTTAAAAATTGTGTGTTTGATTTGGGTAGGGCATGCATAATCTAAATCCTGTGCAATTTGGCCTATAAATAATGTTAGAACTTTTTTCCTTCTCCTTTTTGAACAAAGACCGTACTCCAGTTTTATATTTGGAACCTTTCATTCTCAACCCCTTTACCTTTTACCACTCAGCCAAACCAACTTAAAATAAAAAAATATTAGTTACCAATATGATAGTTTTTTCATCAAAAGACATTTATTATTCTTAAACAAACACATTAGTGCACAAAAAAGGGGAAAAAAGAAGGAAAAAAATAATCAATTTGTTTGTTGTATGATGTTTTCATCCAAAACCTAACCATTCAAAAAATGGAAATCATGCAATCCTATTAATAGAAAAAAACATAATCACCATAATAACAATGATAGAGGAGACTTTTTGTTCTTTTTTGAGTAAATAAAGCCAATTATAACCACATGAATTATACAAATACAAGATAATAATCACAATATGGCTTATAAAATAAACTTCGAAGAGAATTTTACATGTCTTATCAAGTACAAATTGAGGAAAACTCTTGTTCTTATTTCTATTTCTTTTAAACAAAAACTGCACTCCAGTTTGAATCTTGAATTTGGGGCCTCAAATAACTCAATCCGACTCCTTAGCATTGAGTTGCAATGTTTCAGCAGGCACTAGATGAAGAAACGCAGCATGAACATTATGAACTAGATCATGCATAATTAACTGGACATAAACCATCTAGAAATGAACAGTAACAAAAAATGGTTATGCAGACGTGTCTACTAGTATATAGAAGTATTCTGCAGTTCACTACTTACAGATTGGGGGTATTCCTGCATATGGTCCAAGGTTAGTTCTAGATGATTCTTCGTCGTAGGTTAGTTCTAGATGATTCTTCGTCGTCAAGGCAACTAATCCAAACCAAGCAGAAAATAGGTAAAATAGAAATCAACTGTAAAAGAGGGGAAGGGAGGAGACCTGATGATCGCAGTTGCGGCAGGCAAAAAGAAGGATCCTGTGCCCCTTGTCCGCCTATGAATACAATATATCGTCTCTGATAAAAGAACAAATAATGCATAATCTACAATTAAAAGAGAAGGGAAAAAGAAATGATAGGTGAATCCTACTGTCTGCAACCCATATAATATGCTTACCGTTCCCAGCGTAATTTCATGGTACTCATGGCAGCTGCAATGTGCTTCTCTACCTCTGGAAAGAAAGCCTTCTTCCTCTTTCCTAAGCTGTCTACTTGGGAGGCAAATAAAAAGGCATAAAGCAAATTAGTCCATCACCAATTAAATAACAAACAATTAGGGAAGATCAAACTAAAGACAAATCTATAGCTGTTAATGAAGTTCACCATCACTCTTAACAAACGAAAGAGTTTCTGCAATCTACCTGAATAATGCTAACACATGCTATATAGCTATAGTCAAAAACAGGCAAACCATAATAAATCACCAGCAATCATTATGCCGCAAGTCAAACTCATAAGTTCAGGGATAACAACAGTGCCTAGATTATCAAATACTGCACGACAAGGTCGATGCCAATTTATGAAACTTAGGCTAATTTTACAACAGAGGCAGTATGCAACATAAGATCCCAAAGACAGTACAGAATACACAATAGGACTTTAGAAACACAAATTTCAACCCATAAAACCACCTCACAAAGAAAATGTATGGCCCAAAGGTGTCATATAGCTCAAAATAATACATATTAGAATGTTAAGATATCACTAGTTGCAACTTGCAATCAAATAGCTGTTCCCCAAAATCAGCCTAACGCCTATGGCTGTGCCTTCTGCTCTTCCTCCGGCTGCTTTTGTCATCCGAATCACTGTCAGAAGCCGACTCGGAATCAGACTCTGAAGAATCAGATGACGAGCTGTGCCTGTGATGCCTTCTCATCTTCTGCTTCTTTCTCCTCCTCCTCCTCCTCCTTTCCTCCGAATCCGAGGAACTATAGCTTGAGCTACTCTCAGCCGAAGAGGAATCTGATTCAGTCACTGAAGATTCACTTTCTGTCTCAAAAACAGAAGCCTCACTGGAGTCCTCCGAATCAGAACCAGAGCGGTGCTTCCTCTTGCTTTTGCCCTGTGTTCTACTCTTCTCACCCTTGTCTTTCTTCTGGGTCCTTTTGCTCTTCTCCCCCTTCTCCGCATCTGGATTGTCTAGTTCATAGGAGACAGAGAGTGTCATCTTCAGCTTTGGGTTCTTGAGTTGTTGGGTCCTTGAGGGGCGTGACATGTATACCCTTTCATTCTTGCACTCGTAGGTCCAGTGGCCAGCCTGGAAACACTTTTGGCACTGAGAAGATGAACCTCCACTTGAGGAGACAGAACCCTTTAGATCCTTCCTCACACCAAGTTTCACAGCTTTCTCTGTGCTCATAAGATACATCTGTCTTTTGGCTTCTTTCTTCTCTTGCCATCGACTAGGTCCTTCTTCCTTCTGTCCATATGCATTCACATTTCGTGCGGCAGCTGCAGCTGCCCGCTCAGCTTGAGCCCTGCTAAGGCCCTTCGCAGCTGATAACGCTGCTGCCTTGATTCGATCTGCAGCAGCCTGATTTTTCTCTTCATTCTTGCTAGACATATTTGAACTAGACTATCCAAATCAAGTAAGGTGGAGAACTTTTTATTTCCCTGCAAATAAAAAACATAGCAAGAATAAGAACGCTAGCATGTCCATAAAACCTTCAATAAAAGCCAATGGTAGTTCTTTTAGTGGGGAAAACTAATAACAAATCATAGATGCTCTAGCAATATCAGAAAAGGAACAATCCAATTATATAACCTTAATAGAGGAACCTCAATTTATGAAACTAATATGTCAATATTTGGGATAAGAGTTTGTGAATATAACATGACATCCTTTGAAGAATAGTAAGAACATCTACCTATACTCAAATATTTTTCTAGACAATTATTTGTGAGAGAGGATGTTATATTGCTAAGTGTTCTTTTTTCTTTTCTTTTTTTTTTTTTTTTTTTTGAGAGAATATTGCTATGTATTCTTATTGCACGTTAGGAAGTGATTTCTTTTTGGGTAGGTTAATTGTGGTAGCTTTGGTCATCTGCCAACTTAACTTTAATGGGTTGTTGCTTGATCCAAAAGAAATTAGAGGAAAGAATCCCGCGTACACGATCAAATTATTTCGATTTACATTACACAAATATTTACAAGCTGTGTTAGGGATTTCTTATTTTATTGGACAAAAGCTTTCTTTCTGTTCTTCTTTGCTTCAATACATAACCTGAGTTTCTACTTGTATTCTTGTGAAAGGGGTATCTCCCAAGTTATTCATGAAGCATTTTCCATTGGTTTGTCCTTATGGCAGCAAATTGAATAAGTTTTTTATGATTTGGTTCATTTCATGGTTTAAAATCTGAATCAGCCGATATTTGAAACCACGGTTCATTTCTTGTCAATATTTAAAATTTATAACCTCAAATACAAGTATACCTGCAGTCTTGTATAGGCATCAATACGGCAGTGCATATTTCCCTAAACGAAATATTATCATTAAGAGAAATTAAGTTTCTCAAGTTCTCAACTTGGCATAACAATTTACTGATAACAACCATGGGAAGAAAAATGTAGGTAAAAATCAGAAAACCAAATAAATTTCAAAAAGAATTTAATCAGCACATAAGTCACAAAAGATGCAAACTTTAATCAGCACAGATCGAATGGATCACAAATCGGACCACCATTCGATAGATCCAACACGAAGAAAACAAAAAAAAAGGAAAAATTCTTCAATACCTGATTCAGAGAAGAGGATAGATCGTGCTGGAGTAGAAAAAAGCAAGGGCAGAGGAGAGATCACGCTCGAGTAGAGAGGAGCTAGGGCTTCCGCGGGTTCGAGATCGAGATAAGAGATCTAAATCTTTAAATAAACGGCTGAGATAAAACTCTATACGATTTCGGGCGGGTTCGGGTACCGGTTCGGGTTTAATTCGGGCGGGTGCGGGTTCGAGCAAATTTCCAAACAAAAAAAAAAGGATTTTAATTTGGAGAGGAAAGAGAACATACAAGAAGACATCAAAGAGGCAGAAGAAGTAAGAGAAAGGGGAAAATGGCGGATTCAGATGGGGAGGAGGAGACGGGGAGCGGTAAACTGAGCGGGACCCAAAATCTCGTCGTCGACGACGATCTCCGAGAGATGGCGAAGAAAGCAGCGTGGAGTGTGAGCTCCTGCAAGCCAGGCAATGGCGTCCTCTTCCTCCGCGACGATAACCTCGACACCTACTGGCAGTGAGTTATCATTTCAAAAAAAAAAAAGAAATTCTTTTTTGAAATTTTTTATACCTTTTGTTGACTGTTCAAATTGATTAAAGTTTGCGTCTTGGTTTCAGATCAGATGGGCCGCAGCCCCATTTGGTCAACATCCAGTTCCAGAAGAAGGTTAAGCTGCAAGTATGATGATAATCAAGAACCTAAAAAATAAATTTCAACACTTCGAGCTGTTTATTTAGTACTGATTTGGTGTTTGAATTGTGTTCTCAGTTGTTGGTTTTCTATGTGGATTTCAAAATTGACGAGAGCTACACCCCTAGCAAGATCTCTATTCGAGCCGGCGACGGCTTTCACAACCTCAAGGTGGAATTTTTCCCTTTTTGTTTTTTTTTTTTCAACCAATTTATGAAACCTAATGAAACGCATCCAAAATTTTAATTTCCATTCTTCACATTTGATTCTACGTTTCGTTATATATGATTAGACTTATTCTATTTATGTTGTGTGTTTATAAGTTTGTGGCCTAGGAAGCATTTCATTTGGTATTTACTGCCATGTTTAATCCCAGCAGGAGATAAAATCTGTGGAGCTTGAGAAGCCAGTTGGATGGGTCTATATATCTTTGTCAGGAACTGATCCCCGGTAAAGTTATTTGCCTATTGAATTCTTTGTAACTCCCCACCCCATGTTCCTCAAACATGATTTTGTTAGAATTCTTATTAACTCCTTTGTGAGCCATGAAATAATGCATAAGAACTTAAATCTCTGGCTTTTCTTATTACGTGATATCTGCATCTCCACTTGAAGTCAATAAAAATCAATCTAGAATCTTGTACTACATGTAAATTTGCACAAAACAAAATTGGTATATCACTTGGATTCAAGCACTGTCATGTGTGGTGTAAGATTAGGGTGCATGTCCGTTTCATCGCAGTAAAGATTTTCTGGGTTTCAATGGCGGTTAGAGCTCAACTCGATGGTTAGACCAGCATACTAATTTCTTGGATCCCCAAAAGCTTTGAAATATTTTGGGCTATATTATAAAAGACTACGATTCGCCTTGGCAGACAGAATCATCATCCCTGGCGCCACAGTCATATAATATAAGTCTTCTCTCATCATAATGAAGTTGTATGCACACAAGGCTTCATAAAGGATTCAACAAAAATTATAACATGCTGCCAGTTCTCTCTTGATTACTCCAAATTCCCGAATGGGGAATCTATAAAGAAGAAATTGGTTTTCCATAATCCTAAAAGACCATTAGATATTCCAAATTCTTGTAGACCAGGGGAAATGTCTAGGAGGGAAAAGATGATTGATTTGCTGCAGAGAATTATTTCACCTGTGATGTAGAGATGAATTATTGCTACAGAGTATTACTCAATAGCCTAACACTAACAGAACATATTCTCAGATGTGTTTATCATGGCTGTTATTTGCACTGACTACCACCGAAACCACAAACCAAATGGATATTGAGGTGGAGTTAGTCTAGTTTTGTGATTTAGTCTTTTAGCTCTTGTTACAAATCCTATTTTACAGATTTTTCATGGCCGGTTTCTCCACTTTTATTCTTGCATGCTTAAGTAACCTCAATTCTCAAAGGACGTTTGGTGGCTTAAATTCTCTAAGGTCAATTTGGGGGTGGATTTTCTATATTTATGAATTTTCTATTTTATCTTACAACTGGCCCCTCTAAATTCTCTGATTGTGGTTTCCAGTTGATTTTTCCTGGCCTTTACTCTTTTTTATGCTAGAATGTTTTTCTTTCTAAATATATGTTTATGATACCCACCTGGTAATGTTGCATGTAATGATTTTGAGAAAGGGGTTCAAAACATATGGTAATGCTCGATTATTTTTGAAGTTAGTGTTCTTCTGGTAGAGATCTCAGTTTTATTCTTGGCCTTAATTTGTCTCTTATAGATGAATGCAATTCTTCTAACAGTCCTTTCATCTTCCCCCCATAGTGCAGATGAATGCAGTTCTCCGTCAATCCTTGCCTTATAAATGAACGCAATTCTAGGATTTTAGAAAGTTGAGTACGTGAGAACTTTGGAAGGTTGCTTTTTGATTACATATGCTCAAGAGCATGTGTGATGAGGCAAGTTGGTGTCTTTGGGATGAACGTAGTTCCCCTTACTGTCATTGTTATTTTTCGGCATTACTATTTGCTTTGAATTGTGAGTTAATGTATACACTTTTTGAAGAAATAAGGTAACTATGAACATTATTGTGAGTTAATGTATAAACTTTTTGTGAGTTGCGGGGATCGGTGATTGTGATAGTATTGGACATTTGGTGGAGTAGTACATTAGTAGCGCTCTCCTTCCCTTCCTCTCCCCGGTGCACTCGACATGCACACACGGAATAAGAACAGAAAACAAAAAGGAAAACACAAAAATGAAACAACAAAAGGAAAACGGTATTGCATAGTACAACGCACGTATGGTTATTATCTGACTGTCCTCTCAAAATACTGGAAAAGCCTCAATCTGACAGTTTGAATATAATTTGATTCAATCTTTTGTTCTTCACAATGTATGTTACATATACAGGCCCATGAGCTGGATGATTAATTATAAAAGACAAGTTCAGCATAGTGCTCTTCCTTTTGTTTGTTTTTGCACCTTATCTCAATGATGTGCATTTTGTTTTGCTTTTCGTGTTGCCAAGGCGGATCGGTTATGCAGTTGACTGGTAGTTTTAATAGGATAGTAATAAGTTGCAGTCATTATTTATTAGTGTATTTTCATGTTCACTCCAGGGAGGTTATTCTTCTATATCAAGGAAACTATGGACTTGATTTAAATAATTTGTGTGCATATGCCTGAAGCATGAGCCCATCTCTTAGCATAATGCAGCATTGAATACTCATTGACATTCTCTGAATTTTCTTTTTCTGTATGGTGCAGTGAGACATTTATTCACACTTTCATGCTTCAACTTGCTGTTATATCCAATCATCTGAATGGAAGGGACACCCATGTGCGCCAGATCAAAATATATGGGCCTCGGCCGTAAGTCAAGTTTCTCAAGCTTTTCTTGCTTACAAAATTTGTTTTACACAATTTTCATATGAAGACATGTCTCTGTATTGCAGGAATCCAGTTCCTCATCAACCATTTCACTTCACTTCACAGGAATTCATAACATACTCAACACTTAGATAAAGAGTATATTAAATCACTTGTCTGAACAGGGGGTACAGAGTAGGAATGCTGGTTAAAGATAAAGCTGCTGTGTTGTTGCGAATCATACAGAACTACAATGACCCAACTTGTACGCCACTGATCTTCCTTGTAGCTTCTAGTTGATGATACAAATACACTTTTTTTTTTTTTTGAAAACTTGGTCCTGTGATGTATCATGCTTTTTGGCTGGCAATGTTGTCCTTCCTTGTTGACAAAGCAGCATTTTTATCTTTTGCATGCCCTCTCAAGTGTCGTCAGTTGCCGCATACACATCATGATCTATTTGGGTCGAAAGGCCTTCATATTTCGTTGGCATCATCGACATGTGATTGTTCATTTACTAGATTTTAATAGTAATCTCCATTGATAAATGCATTCAAATGCTTCACTTCCTTCTGTTGTTGTTCCACTACTGCCCGGACAACATCCACCATGGAAATCATTCCCACAACCTTTTAATCTATCGCAGGGACGTGCCGAATGTGTTTCTGTTAACACCAAAAGGTCAATGGTCATCCTCTGAATTTGTTTCCTCTTTACATGACTATGAATGAAGTATGATAGATTTCTAAAAGTAGTTCACTAAATACCTGTCATCAGCTGCATTGCTTGGAGAATGTTTGTATCAGAAGACACTTATTCTGTAAAACACATGGATGGTAGAATTTTGAGAAAAGATGGCCACCGATAGTGTATTGTAAAGATTTGCAAAATCACGTCAAGTGTGAGAATAGACCTCGTCAGTTATGATGTCTCCTACTCTGGTGGTTTTTTGAAGCTCTTCCTTGCACAATTATCTTTTGAAGATGGTCTGTATTGGACATGAATTTCACATGTCAGAAGGAGAAGAAAAGGAAAAATTATCACCAAGCCGAGGCATGATTCAAATCAACATGATACTTGCCTCGTATGGAAAATTCAAATCTTTAGTATCGACAATAACACAAATGACATCCTTTTTTTCTTATTTCTTTTTTAGCTTTTGTACTCGTCTTATTTATGCTAATACTGTATTATTTTGGTTTTGTATTTAACAACTTTATATAACTTTACTTTAGGAAAAGCATTAGCTAATACAGGTGGAAGTGCCTCTTTCAGTGATGATTACTGCAAGTAGTTTCTGATCTCCAGGTTTCACGACAACTAATGCACTGATATTATTCTCTGTCATCTGCAAATTGAACAATTTAACTTCGAGTTTTATTGCGTTCTGGCAGCATCTTGTGAACATACAGTTTAGAATTGTAAAATTTATTGTATTTTTTCTGCAAATTCAAATGAGAGTTCATACCTGCTTCATGGCATCATACACTATCATTGGTGCGACACCGGTACACTTTACCAGCATCATCATCTCCCTTAATCTTCAAGATCTCAGCAACATTGTGTTCTCTAGTCCATGATGGGGTACAAGTGCAGTCAATGAGGCACTGTGAATAGGTTGGACCAAGAAAATCTTTGCTTTGTGTTTATGTGCTGTAGAGCTGCAAGTTTAACTCTCTTTCCATGAAAGCTGGTGCTTGAGCTATCCCTTGGATATTTGATCCCTAGTAAAGATTCAACAGAACAAATGCCAACATCGAAAATTAAACTAAAATGCAGATGAGGAAGAAGAAGCAACTGCTCCCTACCACAGCATTGAGAATCATCGAAATCCATACCTTGAATGGGGAGTAGAAGATTGATATGAACACTGTTGTCGAGAACTCAGGTGGTGTCTTGGCTTCCATATTGATCTTCATCCATGGAAGTTAAAAGGAAAACGAAAGAAGCATATCTTGTTTGTAGCATGGATGGTTAGCTGAAACCCTAGGAACTATATATTCTTTGCTTGTCTCTCATGAGAAACAGAATGAAATTATGGATGCTAAACCTCCTTTAATGGATTTTTACTGATGCCATCTTGGTTTCATATTTGACTTGAGAGGGCAGCAAGGAACTCATGCTGTTGAAGTCAATCTGAGCAACATGCATATTCTTGGCATATTGTTGGATTTTCTCAAGTAATCTGCAGAGGTGTGTTTGCCGTTCTTTAGGATTTGTGCTTTCATCGCTTTTAAAGCAAATAAGTGCTTTTTTATTTTTTGCAAAATTGGATGCTTGACAATTGTTTTAGAAAATAACCTTTAGAATAATTCAAAAGTCAAAATGCTTCAGTTTGAAGAAATTATATTTTCTGTATTCTCTAAACCACAAAAGCTAAAAGACCCACCTTTGTCTTTCCTATATTTCTCTTGCATAAACTCTCGTGCAATCTAATTTTCAATTGAAAATTTCTCTAATTTTCTCTCTATTTTCCTATGGTTATTGTGAATCTTATCTAAATTTATTTTCTTGAATGTTATTTCTCCCACATAATATACCAAACACTTATTTTTCACCCACTGCAGTTGGAGTTATGGCTATAGACTGTTAAATCAAACAATAGAACAGAACAGAGATAATCTGCACACAACTTGCAGTTTCAAAGAACCGGAACCGGTTGTCGTTGCATCACAATTAGAAGCCTTCACCAGTCCCATAGGTCCAGGAACACAAAGCATACAGACTTTCAAAATAGTAAAACTTTGGGGAATGCTCGTTGCAATAGTCAACTACTCAGATATCATTATACACCCATAGTTGAACATTTTTGTACACACGCGCGCGCGCACGCGCGCACACACACACACACACAGAGGAGTCGCCTAATATTAGAAGATTCATACAAGCAGATCCCAACAATGTTGCTTCCCCAAAATACAAAAAGAACAAAAGATGCAAGTGCAAACTTCGGTACAGATCTTTGATTCCTGGAGTTGATCAACTTCTAAGAAACTGCGACATTAGCACAATACCTGCATATAACATAACAACACACATCAAATTCATGCCGAGTGGCGAGTGCCATCAGAGTTCTCTGGGCTTCATTAGATAGTATTGGCTTCCTAATTCACAAATAAAATTTACCCTTAAATACATTTGATCAAATATTTTGGAAAGTAACCGTGTGGAGAAAGCATCATCTGCCAAAGCATTCAGTATACAACATTTCATGGAAATCACCAAAACAAAGGTGCCAGAACTGAAGTTGATGAACATTACCTTTTGCTAATTTTCATTCTGTTGACATCAAAAAACATATCAGAACCGCATCAACTGCTGTAGCTGCTTGCTCTGATTATGTAAACCTACAAGTGATATAAACAAGTGGGACATAACAAATTTCTGAATGAGTTAAACAATCAGCTTACAAGAAAAGCCAGGTATTGAAAAACAGCACATAAAGAAAAATATCACCACATGTATTGATTACGGGAACAAGCATCTTGTTGTGTTTAGATCAACAACTTGCTGTGTTTAGATCCCAAGAGAGTGATATTGCATGGGTTTTAACATGTATACCATTAAGTTTAATAATATTATATATTTCTTCTTATCTTACGTATTTATCTACATAACCCTCTATTTTTTTTATTATTTAGCATATATGTCATTCTGATTCCATGAGCTTGGAAGTAATCAAAGTCATTGTCACTATACCAAAACTTTAAAATTATGGTGTGAGTCAAGGGTAATATTTTTATATTCTAACATGCTCATGCATGTCAAACACCCATTCATAGACTGCAGCCAAGATCACGGTTCAAAGACTCGGCCGAGTCGTATCCGTCTCGGCCCGCTCCGAGACGAGTCCGAGTCACGAGTCGGTCGACTCAACTCAGAAGAGACCAACTCGGCCGAGAATCAGAGTTGATTCGGTCAACTCGGCATTATGATGATTTTGTGCCTAATCGCAATTCAATATGAAAATAACTATATTAGCATGTATTTATGAAAGTAGTTTGTGCAATTTACTATATTATGCATGTATTTTGATATGCTTCTACCGACGACACGTGTATTTATATTTTCGCTTTATATTTAGTGTGCTAAGTGATATATTTTAGACATGCGATACATGAATGTGGATATCTACATTTTTTTAAGATTTGTCGTGATTTTTTCAGAATTTTTTAAGCTTTATATGTAGCGTTTTGCGTGCATCGCCCGATATCGATCCGAATCGCCGAGACCGATCCGTCTCAGTGCCCGCCGAGTCGGCGGCCGAGACCGCGACTGTGAACCATGGCCAAGATTTTCTTGTGCACCCAATGGGAATTGATGTTGGAATGCTGTGATACCATATTAAAATCCTCGTCACCGCAGCAAAATTTAAAATTTGTGGTGAGGACTAAAGGTAATGTTTTATATTCTAACACATACAAATCCTATTTACAAGACCATATTATCCTTCCACTATATGGCATCATTTCAGCCTTAGCATTGTTTCAAATCTAAATAGCAGTATCAGTATCATCATTGGTCAATAGTTTTTAGCATCAATATTGATGATATCAGTGCATACTATAAGGTTAATTTCTTATTGGGTACATCAAGATCTAATACAATATTGCTGATATATTTTAGGATCAGCCAATATTTGAAATCATGCTCTCTAGATAACAATTATCTATCGACCTACATACCTATCTATCTATCTATCTATCTATCTATCTATTTATGAATATCCATTTTTTTTCTTCGCCTGTCCCTCGCCTCTAATTTATCCATTCTTCCCTTCTCTCTTTAAGTTTTCCCTCCCAGCCCCCAGCCCTCATTCATCCAATCTCTGTAACCACATATGCCATATTGTACAAAACCCAAAAAAGAATGTCAGCATACAACCATCATTATCAATATTTCAGTCGTCTTTTATTCAGATTTATCTTTTTTTGTAGCTCTTTGAATCATCATGAAATTGTTAATCTACTGCCATTTCAAGCTTGACCTTCTGGTTAAAATGTGGCAGGTTCTTGCAAATATTGTGGCCTGGAGTCTTATGAAGATTAGGGATAATTTTATCGGTGTGTCTTAATAACATATCAGTAGATTGAACTTTTTGACTACTGGACCAACTGATAAGAGGTCATCAACTGCACTTCAAAGGTTATTATTACACGGGTGGATTCTCTTTGACTTAAGGCTCAAAAGATGCGTATGCCATAAATGCACAACCTGAATGAACATTTATGTAGCAATTAGATGGAAATGCATGATACTTCATCACTGGATGAATACGCATGGAGCTGGTCGTGCCTCTAACAAATAAAGTATAGCCTATGTTTTCTTCTCTTGGATGATGAGAAGAGCTATTTGAAAAAGATGCCTTTCCAGATTGCCGCCAAAAGGAAAGTTTTGTCCATTGTTCACAGTCGCGGTCTCGGCTGCCGACTCGGCGGGCACTGAGACGGATCGGTCTCGACAACTCGGATCGGTCTCGGGCAATACACGTAAAATTCTACATAGAAAGCTCAAAAACTTCTAAAAATTCACGACAAATCTTTAAAAAATGTAGACATCCACATTCATGTATCACATGTCCAAAACATATCACCTAGCACACTAAACATAAAACAAAAGTATAAATACACGCGTCGTCGGTAGAAGCATATCAAAATACATGCACAATATAGTAAATTGCACAAACTACATTCATAAATACATGCTAATGTAGTAATTTCTATATTGAATTGCGATGAGACACACAATCATCATCATAATCATCTCTGCGGTAAGTAAATAAATCGATACTAGTGCTCGTAGATTTCTCAAATTGTGGTCTGTAGTCATGAACATATGTTACACCATTATGTTGGCCTGATGTCAAACATAACATGCACAATATAGTAAATTACACAAAGTACATTCATAAATACATGTTAATGTAATTATTTCTACATTGAATTGCGATGAGGCACACAATCATCATCATAATTATCTCTGCGGTAAATAGATAAACCGATACTAGTGCTCGTAGATTTCTCAAATTATGGTCTGTAGTCATGGACATACGTTACACCATTATGTTGGCCTGATGTCAAACATAACATTTACATATGACCTTCAAAACTATAAGTTCCTCCATCAGCACTATTATTGCCCTCATTATTGTCATCATCACCACCGCCGCCATCACCGCCATCACTGTCATCATTATCATCACTATCTTTACCATTATCACTGCTAGAACTGGACAAAACCCTCACATTTTCACCACCACCACCATCATCTTCTTCTCTTGTACCTCAGAGGGGGGAGAGATCGGAAACAGGGAGAGGGGGGAGGGGAAAGAGACAGAGAGACGGGAAATGGAAAGGGAGAGAAAGAGGGCGGGTGAGAGAGGGAGGGGGAGAGAGAAACAGAGGAAGGGGGAGGGAAAGAGACAGAGAGAGACGAGAGATGGAGAGGGGGGAGAGAGCGCGGGGGAGAGAGAAATAGAGGGAGGGAGAGGGAAAGAGAAAGAGACAGAAAGAGGGAGGAACTGATCCTGGGGCTGGGAATGAGCAGCCGGCGGCGATCGGGCGGCGGCGAAGTCCAGATCTGAGCGGCGACGATTGAGCGACGGCGACGATCGAGCGACGGCGACGATCTCCAGATCTGAACGAGAGAGGTAAGTTTCTTTTTTTTCCTTTTTTCTTTATACCCGTTCGTCACGGGTGAATATACGTTTCGAGCCGACTCGGCTGAGAATCGGAGTCGACTCGGTCGACTCGACCGAGTCACGACTAATTCGGCCGTGAATCAGCCAAGTCGACCGAGTCGACTCCGATTCTCGACCGAGCCGTCTCCTCTGAGTTGAGTCGACCGACTCGTGACTCGAACTCGTCTTGGAGCGAGCCAAGACGGATACGACTCGGCCAAGTCGTCTCCGACTCGGTCGAGTCTTTGAACCGTGATTTTGTCCTGGCCTATTGACGTATAATTGTTAATTGCTTTGTAATAGAAGGGTGTATATGCATATAAGGCTAAGATGTGAGGACATTGCAGGAGATACATACAAGTGTGGACAAATATGTAAAATTGTAAAAATTTAATTTTATATGTGAAAAAAAAAACCATCTTGTGTCCTAAAAACTAAATTGAATTAAAGAGCTTCACATTGGACACACACACACACACATATGCATACAAACATGCACAAGAACATGCACACATTATACTTTTGCATGTGTAAGAAAAATCATCGATTCAGCAAAACTATCACCTTGAATGTTGTTGGTTTGACCAATTGAAAAACCAATGCATCTCCATCAACCAACTCATGATTAATGGAAAATCCTCTCCATCCAGCACTAAGTCCTCTCTTGTGGGCAAGGTAAGTTGTGTCAGATTCGTCCCCATCTTCATCTACTAAAACCACTGTTGAATCACGTTTTGGTAGGTATTTGTTACAGAATTGAATAGGAAGACCCTGTTCAAGGAATTATATGTCATAAATCTAAATAAACCAAGCATAAAACTACACTTTTCTTGTGCAGAGTATTCTCACTCACAAGCCAAAATCCTCCAGTTGTATGTGACTGGAGCATAGGCTTTACAAAGGAAGGATGTGTAGTTCCAAGTTCTGCTTCTACTTCTTGTGCTTTTTCGATAGCATAAGCTCTAGCTTCATCAGATGCATAGACACGACCAGATAAATCTCTATGCTTGGATGTCCTACTGCTCAAGAACAAACATTAGAGAAGCTTCAGTCTTCTAAATGAAATTTGGTTAAGATTTAAGCACAGTGGTATGCTCCCTCATATACTTACTTTCTGGGCAGCTTCACAACCTCGGGAATTACCTGTCCAAAGAAACCGATGGATTTGTAAATAAAAGAAGTATAATGTCAAGGGTTTTGCTAATAATAGTGCCAACTATCAATCTGCCCTTCATCTCAAAGAAACTATCCATTTGCCCAGGCAGCTAATTTAACTCATCAAACTAATAACTTAGAAAATTTTATCCATATTTATATCATATTCATATCATATTCTTCTCCTTCCACAATATTTCTACTAAACCTGGTTTGGTTTTGATTGGGGAAAATTCAGATTCTGGCAAGCCATCCACAGATTGGCCAGCTGCTGCTGCCAATATTTCCATTACCATTTGACCATGCTAAGATATTGTTGGTCCAAAATCAGAATGAATATAATATTAATGCTTATATGTTGAATCGTGGCCATAATCAAATAATAAGATCAGGTGCAAAGTGCAAGCAATGTAAATGCATAAGCGCATAACCAACTACTAATAAACATCAGCAAGTCCAACTAACTGGTCGTCAAAAAAAAAAAAATAGAAATATCAAATTCTAAAACAAACAGAATATCACATTAATGCAGAAGAGTAGGTCAATTAATATAGAAGGACACTAATTTCATATTCTAAAGGGATTCAAAGAGTTTCCTGTAAGGGCAGATTTGGAATATTCAGAAAAGTATCTTTTGATGCGAAAGTAGATGATCAACTGAAAAATAGGTCAATTAATGTTCTATTAACAAGTGCCGGCAAGCTCACTCATGGCAGAACTTCCTCTCTAGCTCGATTGTGGTCCACTGCCCTCCCCACTTGAAATTGGTATCAACTTAATGGAGTTGTACATATTGTTGGAAATTAGATTTTTTTTTTTTTTTTTAATATATACATAGGCCGGCAGCCAGACTTGAACCTGGGACTCCTCATAACCCACCCCCACCCTTTAAGGCGGGCCTCATTGGCTGCTAGAATTGTTTTCCTTTTTAGTGACTCCGAAAGGGTTTTCCTAATTAGTAATTGAGCTAAACACAGGACTATGACACCGCAAAATTTGCAACCAAGTAGAACTTGCATAGGACTTATTTTAAATTTATTCAGCTTAATTAACGCTTTATAATGAAGTACCCAGTTCATAATATGTGATTTTACATCGATCAAGAGAAACCTTTCTCCCAAGTAGTAGCAATAGGATTATAAATTATGAGGCTGAAATTAAGCAGCTGAAAATAAGTTGACAAAGGGAAAGAACCCATTTGTGAAGTGCTTGAATTCTCATAATTCAGCCAAGGTTTATAAGCTTGAGATCAAAGAAGTTTGTTTTACCAAAATTAACAAGAAATCCACATCTTTGAATACAGAACCCGACAACACATGGTCAGACCAAACATAACATATTAGCTAGAAATTTTAAAAGTACAAATAGACCAAACTAAATGATTTTATTTTACCCCATTACCTTTTAAAACGAAATGTTAAACCCTAGTTTTCTTTTTTCTTCAAATATTTCGTTTAGACCCAGGTAATGTTGCTTCTGTACAGTATACTTTCTATTGCTATCAAAAATGAAAAAACTCTCCCCTTTTACATTATGCAGAAATGGTGAGTTTCATAAATAAATAGTAAGGTGTACCTAAAGGTAGAAAATTAAGGGGTCTAAACAAGAATCTAATACAAGAAACAGCAAACCCCAATAATTTGTGAAATTCCCAAAATCATCATTCGATAGAGAGAAAGGACCCATTTTTTAACCGCTGGAGTTCTCATAAATTTCGTTCACCAAAATAGAAAGAAAAATACCTCTTTGTAGCTGGGTTCTGGGAGGTTCGCGATCCGATCAGAGCGCCGCCTGACGATGGGCTGTTCTTGAGCTTGCTTCCTCGCCCTTTTTGCCTGTAAACAAAACAAAAATGGATCAAATAAGAGAGATTCAAATGAAGAAGACGAATCAAATGAAACGAGAGAGTGATGGGACCCACAGGAGAGGGTTTGGGGGACGCGGCGGCGGCTTCAACGAGAGAGGAAGAGAGGCGCTGGAGCTTGAGCTCCTCCAGCTTCCTCTTGTTCTCCTCCAGGTTCCTTCGACGAAGCTCTTCATAGGACTCGATCGCCATTGAAGTGAAAGAGTTTTGGAATTTTGAGATTTCGAGAGAGAGAATGGAGCTTCTCTCTTTTTACGATGTTTTTGCGACCGTTTGAATCTCTTGTAAAAAATTTGGGGAGGTTTCGGAAACAGTGGGGACGTGGGCACAGTGGGAAGGTTTTGAAATTCAAAACGTGGGGGCAAAAAAGGTAATATCTTTTTGTGTTTGTTTAATGAAGCCTGTTTACTTATTTCTTTAATTGATACAAAGCATCCTCTCTGACCCATAATTTTCTCTCTTTTTTCCCCATAATTTCTTTTCCACCAATGAAACTTGAATCTTCATGTTTTCTGCACCCTTAAATCACTCTAACGATTGGGGTTTGGATTGGGGGTGGACTTCATTTTTCACTTTCGTTGTTTGTTAGGAATCAATAAACAGAAATGGGAAAATCTCTTCTTCTTTTTTTTCACTTTTCTCTTTTACACAATCATTTCTCTATTTTCAGAATGTTAGAGTTAATTTTCTAAATCTCATTTGCAATAAGTTGTAACCCAAATAATTAATTTTATGGTCATGTAAATCTCACTTGCATTCTAATTACAATTCAATTTTTTTTCATAATTAATTTTTATTTTAATATTATTTTATGGTCAACTTTGTAGTCAACTTTTTCACTTCACTTTCATATTACTAATCAAACACCAAAAAACACAATATATTTTTTCACTTTCACTTCCCAATTACCAACCAAGTACCGAAAAAGAAACACACAGATTCTCATTTTTCAAAAAAAAACACTCCTACTTCCAACTTCCTTACTTCACATTTAGATCCACTCCTCTCCTCCCCCGTCATGATCTCGAACAACCTAAAAACCCTAATTTATATCATCCTCCCTCTCGTGATGCCCTCTTCGTTCTCATAACCCTGATTCACCCCCACCTCTCTCTGATGGAGAGGTTGGATGCCTCCGTGGTGCTTATTCTAACCAAGTGCTCATCACCTCTGTTTTGATTGACAAAGAGAGTCGACCATGGAAAATTCACGGGTCATCCCCTTTCCCTCAGTAAAGTACACGATGACCTCTCTTCTTTCTGGAACAGAGGACTGGGAGATTTTTCCCCATGTCTCATGGTTACTTTTTTTTTTAATTTTACTAGCACTTCGGATTTGGATCGAGTTCTTCTTGAAGGACCATGGGCTTTGGGTGATGTGGTGTTGGCTTTGGGGCATTGGTCCCCTGATTTTAGGCTATCGCCGGTGTTGCTTCCTCGGGCGATGCGTCTACCAGATCTGCCTCTTGTTTTCTGGATAAGATCTACCATCTCTCTTGAAAGTACACCTAAAAGGGGGTGAATAGGTGTAATGTTAATCTTAAGATTAAAAATGTGAAAATGCAACAATTGATAATATGAATGATGCAAACGGTCAACTCATATCAAGAAGTGAAGTCAGATTCCCTATGAAAGGCTCTAAAACTTCTCCACTATATTTCTCTAGATAATGAGTTGAGGTGCTCAATTACCTTCTTGATTTAGAGAGTGAAAACCGATAAGAATGAACGATGCTAGACATGAATAGCAAGTGAAATAAAAGTAAAAACACAAGTGCAAGCAATTGAAATAGAGTAAGAGCAAATAAGAAAGCAATCGCAAACACAAGAAATTTGTTTCGAGGTTCGAGTAAAAAGTATTTAAAACATTTGATTTTTGGTTTATACATATTTGAAATAATATATATCAACTTCAACAGAGTGGATCTTTTATTCGAATTTCAGAGGATTGTATTTGAGTGGAAAGAATTTGGGCTCGAATCCGTTTGGAAGGACAAAAGTCTATATGTGTGTGTGCGCGCACCCGTATATATAAATATATTTATACACACATATATATATACATATATATACACACACACACATATACCCTTCCCCATTACCCCCAACGTTGCTCTCCCTTCAACCGTGTCCCCAACGCAGAGTAATTCGAGAATCGATTTGTACGGTCAGATCGTTGTAAGGGTTGGAAAGGGAGTGGGGAGCACTTGATATCGATCTTTTGCAGATCTCGTTTGCTCGTGCTCGTGATGAGTTTTATTCGAGTTTGTGATCAATGCGGTATTTAGATCTGAAAAAATTGGAAATCATTCAATACCGTTGAATGGGGGTCTGTTCATGATGATGATGCTAATATGAGGACTGTGACTTATGAGTGCAGTCCTATGTGAGGAATGCGACTATGGTCGCAGTACTTTATTAGAAGATCGCGACTATGGTCACGGTCCTTTTATTAATTTAAAATTAAAGCATTTTGTAAGAACTGCGATCATTGTCGCAGTCCAAATATAAACTGAAAAAGTGTTTTTTTTGTGAGGACTGCGATCATGATCGCAATTCTTATAAACACTAAAAAATAAGGTATTTTGTGAGAATTGCGATCATGGCCCTAATCCTATAAAAACTCAGAAATATGTCCTAACAATGAGGATTGTGACAATAATGAGAACTGCGATCATGATCGCAGTTCTATAAAGACTAAATCTCATAAACATGACATTTTTGTGACGACTGCGATCGCAGTCCTCAAAAATAGGGTACTAACAGTCCGCATTTTCGAAGCCATCCGCTTTTTTTCGAAGCGATTACTGAAGGTCATTTGCGTCTTTCGCCGTTAAGGAGCGCTTCTGCGCTTGCCACGTAAACACAACTAGCTGGTTTAAAAAAAGTAGTAGTTGAAGCGAATAAAATTATGAAGCTGAGGTTTTTTCCTTCCTAATTACGATTTGATATAAGGAGTTGTACCAAAAAAAAAAAAAAAAAACAATAACTGTAGTTAAAAAATTGCAAACTTATAATTATGACATAAAATAAACTTATAATTTAGAAAAATTCTAAGCTGCCTAAATTTTTTTGTCCGAATTTGAACCCGAATCTCTCCTTAAAACTGTAACACAAATTGTTCTTATATATCTCTTGCTTGTCTCCACCATACTTACAACACAGTTCAAGAATTCAGCAGAAAACCTCAATCTTCAGAAACAATGCAGCAAGCTACCATCCAAACTCAGCAAGCCAACTCCATCATAAAGAATCAAATTTTTCTCAACCCAGCAAGTCTTACCTCTTCAAGGGTCCATCCATCTCAGCTTGCCCTCAGCCAATCCTTTGAATAATACCAAGCTTAAAATAACCATCAAGAAAAATAGCAAGAATCAGATTCAATACTTGCCTCAATGGCCATTCTGACCAACTGCAGCCATATATCTATAACCACAGCTTCACATCAACTCCCTCCATTGTTTTCTTTCCATCAAAACCTTCATCATATCATCAACACAGCCATGTCGCAGAGATCCGCCGGCGGCAGCAGCCGTTTCGCTTCTGGTTCCCGTACTGGAACACTCCGGCCCCAGCTCCGCGACCTACAGCCCCAACTCCACAACGTGCTGTCTCTCGAGGCCAACACCAGCTCCGTCACAGCCTCCAACTCGACCTCAACAGCAACCTCAAAGCCCCCCCTCACCACCACAATCAGCTGCTGCTCGAAGAGCTGCAAAATCACCATCACCATCTCCATCATCTTCATCGCCATCTCCATCATCACCATCTCCATCATCTTCATCACCGTCTCCATCAGCATCGCCATTGCCATCACAGAGATCATCAAGGTCGCAGCCAGCTGATCAAAGAGCAAGACAACCACCATCGCCATCTCGTCCAGCTGCCAAACCATCCTCGCCATCTAGAGAAGCTTCACAGCCGAAAGAAGCACAAGCAGCAACACAGCTGGACTCGGAGGCACAAACTGCAACACCTCAAGGTGCGCCCAAGCTGCAACCTGCAATCAAGGAAAGATCTCAACTCCCATCTGGGACTCTTTTACCTGACTCTGTACCTGAATCAAAAACACAACCATCTTCTTTAGAGAAAATACCGCAAACAATCTTGCAGCCTGAAACCCAAACTCCAGAACAAATCCGAACCAAACCAGCTCCAGAGCCAGCTGAAGCTGCAACTAATCTGAAACTGAAATTAGAGACTGAACCAACTTCTGCAAGTTCTTCACAGAAAGATGTTGCTACACAACCTTCAGCCGAAAAGGCTCCAACTCCTCCCCAAACCCCGAAACCTGAAAACCAAACGAACGAAATTCAAGAAGAAAGGCCTAAACCCAACTCCAAAACCTCCGAGAACCAAAAACTAGATGAAAAACCTGAAGAAATTCCGAAAGAGAGAATGAAACCCGAGTCAGAACTAAAACAAGATATAGGAACTTCTGAACAACAAAAACTAGATGAGAAACCTAAAAGCTTTCTCAAACCTGACTTGAAAACAAATCAAGACATACTGACTTCCCAAGAGCCAAAACTAGATGAAAAACCTAAAGAAATTACAGAAGAGAAAACCAAACCTGAACCTGAAAGAGAACAAGAGAGAAAGATTACCGAAACCCTAAAATCAGGAAGAACACCCGAAGAATCTAAAGATGATAAGCCCCACACAAAACCAGAAGCCCACACCAATCACCACTCCAGTGAAAGTGAAGATGAACTGTCTATAATGGTGGCTGATGCCGAACCCATCAGACCTCACTCCAACACTGACAAATTGATGTCCGATACTCGAACTAGAGAACCAAAAGAATTGAATGAGGAAGAAAAGGTGAACGGGAAGGAACACAAAGCCATCCGAAAAGTTAGCAAGGTTTCTATTTCTTCTGTTCCATGGGCTTCTTCCTGTGATGACGAGCGATCTAATTTCCAGAAGGAGATCCAGGAGGGCCTCTCGAGATTGGTACAGAAGCTGAGCATTGGCCATTCAGGGCGTGCAGGAAGCGACCAAGGAGTGACAATTATAACACTAGCAGGTAAAAACAAAGGAGCAACCATGTTCATCGGCAATGAAGGAACAACCCAACATAGCCCTGAAAAACACAAGAAAGCAGATAGTGGGACAACTAGTGATGGAGAAAGATCTAAAGATACACCTAAGAACGACACACCAATTGCTGCGAGTGTCAACAGCAATGTGCAGAGCATCAACAATTCCGTCATGAATGACAGTGAATGCAAAGAAGGAAACCCAGGAGTGCACTTGGTTGTCTCCACGAAGCCAACTGAGCCGGTAAGTTTAAAGGAAAAAGTCGAACCCCCAAAGACTCAGAAGACTGCTTCCAGCTTAACCACACCTCAGAAGCTCACTTATGAACCCCATATCAGGAGGCGGTGCCTTAGAGGACTTCTTTTGGAGCCAAGTGACGATGATCTGGAAGACCCTCAAAAACCCCGGCGCCATGGGTGCCGTTTCAGCTGTGATGACAAGAAGAAGGAAAAAGAAGGCTCCGGTGAAGGCACATCCAAGACTAACAACGGGGACTAATGAACTTGTGTTACTGTAATTCATCAGCCACTAAAGTAATAAAAGAGTATATATGTTATACATGTCAACTGAAAATATAACCATGTCATGTCCTATCAACCACTATGTATTTATTGTATGCAAGAGTTTTATGTTTGAGGATTGTGTAATAACATACATGTCAAGGTTATAAAAGAAGTATGCTTGTAAGCTAGATATTTTCCAACTCAAACAAAATAATACTTATCGCTTTACATGATACAATGTCAATGACACAAAACAAGATGGACACATGTCTGTAATAAACATCATAGCTTTCTTTCTTTCTTTCAACGACAGTGTAAGATAGAAAGGCACAGGTAAAACACAAAGTACATTTAAAACACAAACCTCCCGTGTGATGCGGAGGCCCTGCCCTTGGACAGAACTTTGGACATGGGCTGGTGTGGAAACAGTTCTTTGAACAAGGATCTATTTACACCATCAGCTTTGGACTGGGAAGAATGTAAAAACCGATGTTTGCATTTGCCATCACTCACATGCCGGCTTTGTGTCAAAGCTACTCAAACAGATAGCAAATGCTTGGAAGGCAGACAACGGGTATCGGTAGTCCATGGTAAAGATATCCTTTCCTATCTTTCCAAATTGGAGTATGACGGGATCTTGTTCAGGCAAAGGGCCTTGGTGGGAGGGATCCACAGCAGCCACTAGCTGGAAGTTTTTGACAGAA
This sequence comes from Agave tequilana, assembly GCA_038442645.1. Lineage (NCBI taxonomy): Eukaryota > Viridiplantae > Streptophyta > Magnoliopsida > Asparagales > Asparagaceae > Agave > Agave tequilana. The sequence continues at coordinate 204,269 of JAVJIF010001486.1, forward strand.
GCTACTGTTACCCTTCCTCTGAAATTTAGGCACCAGCACTGGAGCTGCTCGTGCCACCTAGGAGCCTTGTTCTTCAAGATCAATGGCTCCCCCAGAGTATGGACAGGTCCTGGAGCCTCTGTTAGGCTCGTAGAAGAGAATTGAACTATTGGATCTGTGTTCAGCTTTGGAACTGACAAAGCAGAGAATTGTTCCTCAAGGGAATGAATGAAACCAGCAGGTGTCGGGGCAATTCCACCCTCCTGAACTGCTGAATTTGGAATGGAGTGCAAGGTACACAACATTCTCCTTGGTCCTCTGGTCCGGAGGACATTTAGTTCATAGCAGATGGTAGCAATGTGGTAATTTCCGGCCGGTACTCTTGGAGAAACTTGCCTAGAATGGAGCCTTCGGCTTGAACGGCTAGTTGATAAGATGGCAGCCTCAGAAGGAGGTTGGCTGTCATAGACAGTGAACTTAGTGCCCAGAAAGTTAGACCTGGTTGGACTCCGCCAAGAGAAAAAAAAAAATCTTTTGTTAAGAAAGGAAATGCTGGACGAAAGTCATTGTGAGCATGAAAGACTGCTTACCTTAGTTTTCCAACATAGGTAGTGCTAGCTCTGGAGAAATCATCTGAGACTAATGAAATCACATAATCAGTGCTTGTTGCATGTTTTATCTTGCGGGCCGCAAGCAAAAGTTTTCCATTCTCTCCCTGCAGGGCTGCAGTTGAAATGATAAAAGATTAGCAATGAGACTCATAATGATGACAATTAGGTCAAATTTCACTCTTAACATCTAGTGGGCTGTAAATATCCATTAGTATTATGTTATTGTCACAGTTAGTGGTAAATTTGAGGAAGTTACTCATGAACAGCTTGAATCGTATCAATACCTAAATCAATCAGTCAAGGAGAAGTGCTCAACAACACATAGCATGAACCGGTTTATGTTTCACATGTTTCTGTTTTTTCTTTTTCTTTCTTACAGGTAAACTAATATTCCTTTTTCTTTTTAGTCCACACTTCGCTCTGTAAGCACCCCTCTTATAAATCCATGCTTCTGTTGTTGGCACAGTTTCAAGACCTTTTTATATGACTAGTTAGCACTGACATGAAAATAGGAAGATCAAAAATCTTCGTTATTACCCATTTCATAGTACTTATGACATTACAGAAAAAGCTGGTTATTGATATGGACTTGATTTACTAATGGTAATACCCTTTTGTCCTTTATTAAATGGACCGTTCTATCTTGCTAACCTAAAAGAGGTCGATTAACTGTGTGCATAAGAAATACCAGTTTTGTTAATGATCAATGAACTTTATGCTCCCTCTCTCACATCTTGGTCTTTGCCTTTCTTATATTCTTTCTGTGCTATAAGAAATATAAAACCACTTTTCTTAGGATAGTTGAACTTAATAATATACACAAAAAGGCATCCATACAAACTATGTAGACTAATAAAATAACAACTCAGGATACAATTAAAGACATCATGAAGGGAGTATTTCTTTAAAGTCGTTTATAATTAATGTGTGTACAACTGTGTTGGAAGAACCTAGTTCTAATGTTCAGAGAATTTAATACCCAGTACCAGTGTTACTGTTTGACACTCACGCTTGTGCTGTCATCAAAACTTTGATCAAGATAAGAAAGAGAAAAATGAGGGAAAAGGATTGTTGCATCTAAACAGAAAGCTGTGTCTCAACACAACCAAAAGCTGAGCATTTTACCTTTTTTCAAGATATTAACAAGTAGGATCCCAGTTTTAATGAACCTAGTGCAAAGTTAGACAGGCCTAGCTTGAAAACGCATAGCCAAATCCAAGTTACCGAGCTCACATATTCCCAGAAATTTGATAACAACATGCAGATTAACCAACTTAGCCTACCCCACCTCCCACCAACACACACACACACAACCCAAACCCAACCCAACTCATAGTAAGAATTTATATAGACTCAATTATATATTTCATACTGCCACTGTTTTTTCCATATTGATGGAAAAGAGTCTGATACTGATAGTTTGTGGTATGTTCTCTGACATATCATCTACTCTACCATCTTATTTTCCCTAACAAGCATGCTATGATAAAATAATGTTGACTATGGAGAAATGTGAATACAAAAATCTTATAGATGCATATCAGCATGAAAGCAGTCTAATCTACCTCCTCTTTCGGAAAACTAACACAAGCAAACACCAAAGAGAATCATTAGACACCCAAGGAAAGTCATTATGAGTACTCAACTATTAGACTAAGATGAACAGAGTTTCTAAATTTCTGTTCCTTTTATTATAACTACGGATACGACATTACAGGGAAGATGTGGACTATATTTGCTTGTGACAAACATCTAGTCTCCTCTAAGAAGTTTATAAATGTTCTTCCTTTTATGCTTAAAAAACTCTTTTGCTATTCTGAGTACTCTCTTTCTCGAGTATCAAGGGCTACTTTACATTGATTCTTTTAGTTAGTTAATGCACTGGTCTCAGGAATTTGCAATACTATCTGTAGGGTAGCAATTCTAGATTCTTCAAAATAAAATACAAAATCCTGAATTCATGGAAATAATTAATGAGTCCCAATGACCAAATATCTTCTTTTATGCAGCTTAATCATCTTTTAAAGTTTAGTTAAGAAACTGTATGCACAAATCAAAACAACATTGTCACATAGTACAAAGTAAGAAATGGCACTGATTTAGGATACAATCAACTATGCCGAAAAATTAATTGCCTCATTAAGAATCATTTCCTTCATTACGTGCTCATGGAAAAAATTTCTTAGTTTTTTCTGAAGTACTTCCAAAGCAAAACTTACAGCTACAAAAGTATTTAATCTACTTTCAAGATTTATCACAAAGTCTGTTAGTCAAGCTCAAGAAGCTATTATTCATTAGCACCAACAACATCCCAAGCAATGGACATGACATGCATGTCCACACATACGGTCACTTCTTTTTAGGGTCTGGATAAAGACAAGTGACACACTATGTTGCACAGACACGACAACATTAAAACGGACACGACATGCGGATACATGACGGATTCTTAAAAATACACATGATATGTGTGTCCGACACGTATGTAGGACACGTCTCGGACACGATATGGCTCCATGATAGGAGTGTCCGTGCTACGTAAGTGACACAACAAAAAATCTGGATAATTGGAAAAAGAAAGTACCGGGAAAAAAGGAAAACGCAAAAGGAAAGTAGGGAAAAAAAATGGAAAGAAGGAAAAGAACTTGATTAACTTATCATTGCAGATCAAATTTAACAAAATAAGCTATCAATGTTGCTGTTATTTTCCTCTTTTCTGTTTAAAACTTGCTACCAAATGTTATATAGGAGGAACTACGAACAAAAAAGTTTGCACTATTATTCATTCAACATGATCTATACAAGGCAGAAATATAGAAGCGGTCTTACTGTATTGGTATTACCTTTGCCTTTTAAATTCTCAATGCATTCTGAACAATTGAACAAGAGTATGCATTTATAATTTATAAGTTAGTTCCAAAACTAATCTTAAAAAGTTAGATATTAAACATTTTATAGCTAATGCGTTATTTGGTCAAACAAACACACATGGTGCCCTAGATCCCCAAATCTCTAATCTTAATAAACTCTAGAGCTTGACATTTGTATCAAGTCCATGTCGCAAACATTATAGCCAAGAAGAGGCCTGCTTAATTTTCTTGGCATATTTTACAACCAACTTATAAAGTGCACAATAACACATCCATGTAAAACTATGAATGTAGACAAAAATGATATGATGACGTGAAGAAAGAAGTATTTATTTGTCTAGTTCATAATACACTTGTAAATATTCATGTCGGAGAATTCTATTTTGTAGATGTTCAAGGCATTTGTCACCATGTATCAGGTATGACACTAACATGTGTACAGTTATCCAAGAAACCTAGATCATGAGGCAGATGAGTACAAAAGCACATTGCGTTAAAAAGCAATGTTTGCCACTAGGAGATTAAACATGCATGATAAGTATAGTACAAGTGTGACATCAAGAAGGGAGTTTCTCGTTGTGTTGCTTGTAATAATACACGTGGGTATATTTGTGTTGGTGAATCCTACTTGTTGGCATTCAAGTAATGTCACCTCGTATCAGTGACACGGACACATGCTATTATCCAAGAAACTTAGATCATGAGACAAATGTGAATAAAAGCAAGTTACATCACAAAGTGCTATCTTACCACTAGAAGATAAAATTGGCATGACAGTTATAGACATTAATATACTCAAGTTTCACATTTTTCTTTTAATTTTAAAGTAGATGGTGTGGGATTGGAGTGGGAATGCCTAAAAGGAACATATCACCTAGGGGAGAGGTGTATGAAGTCACACCCCTTGTTTAAACAAACTTGATAATTAGCATAGCCCTATCCCAACTGGACTTGTTTCACATAACCAACTATTAAAGAATCAAGCTGAAGTTACATTGATCAAGCTTGAAAAGGCATAATCAAGTTCTGTTCAAGCCCACCCCCAGAATAAAATTTGATGCTATCCAGAATGATGAAGCCTGCGATTATGGTAGCCTTTTCCTACTTATGATCTCTAGTACCACAACAATTTTACAACACACCACATATGAAAACATAATGTGAAGTTTCATTATACTTTCACATCTGATAACAACGCACAAACAAAGCAGGCAAAGTTCCTACTTTTATCCCAAAACAAGCTCCAAGAGACCATCTTGAGAACAAAATCTTACCAGGGCTTAGCCCTAAATACAAACGGTAAGTCCTCGTTGCCCGCTCCCTCCTGATGAAGCACTGGATCGGATTCTCCCTCGGCCCGGGCTGCAATACATTTTCATCACAAAAAAACCCAATCAAAATCAATCCAAACCTCCCAAAAATTACGCAAAAACAAATCAAATTCACCTCACCTGCTTGAGAGAAATCGGAAACGTAATCTTAGCACACTCCTCCGGCGTCCTCACGATCTCCTTCGTTCTCTCCCGCCACGACTTGCAGACCGACGCGCACGCCACCACATCCCTCCTCGCCGGCCACGTCGCCTCGCTGGCCTCCACCCTCTCTATCACGTCCTGCAGCAGCTCCGGCGGCAGGTCGGCCCACCGCCCCTGCCACCGCTGCTGCTGCATCTGCAGCGCCACCACCGGCGACGGCAGCGTCTCTCTCCCGCTCCCCCTTCTCGATCAGCCCCCCATCCCATCCCTCATCTCCTTCAGCTCCCTCACAATGCTCTTGAATGACATCTCTCTCTCTCTCTCTCTCTCTCTCTCTCTCTCTCTCTCTCTCTCTCTCATCCTGTTCTCATCATGACAGCTGGAGATCCAAAAAGTGGAAAGAAAATCTGGACAGGATTAGGGTTTGAACACAAGCTGGATCCTCATCCAAATCTGCGGAGATGGGAACAAAGGCAGTTGCGCTTCTTGGATCGATTCCATTTTTTAATCTAAATTTCAGATTTTTTAGATCGCAGATCTCAAATCCTCCCTCTCTTCTCCTCCTCCTTTCTTGGTGCGGCGTTGTTGGGATTTTGAAATGTAATAATGAATGGGAATGAATGGCAATGATTGTAATTATTAATCATTATTTATTTATTTATTATTTAATTCGTATTATTATTATTTTTGTTTTCTTTTTGGGAAAAAAAAAACAAGAATCACCAGCACGGCACATCGCCGATGAGAAAAGATTCCCCCTCGTGGATGTCTCCACGTCCTTTTACTAAGTTGAAAATGGCAGAAATTATATTGTTTTTTTTATTTATATATAAAATATAATAATAAAAGTTGAAAAAGAATTGGGTGTTGATTAATTAATCTGGAGGAATTAATGACACGTGATGATTAAAGTATAGTATATAAGAGAATAGTGTCGTGGTCATGATCCGAGCACTAATTAAAATTGGAAATCTTTTTTTGGAGAAATTAATTGAATACTTAGTTAACAAAAGAAAGTTAAAATGAAGATTAGTGATGGAACATACGCTGTATGTGTGTGTATATATATATATATGAAAGCAAATCATCGAGATATCCACTGGCTACTTCGTATAGAAATACTCATTGTGGATGGAGCCCTGGAGGAAAAGAGAAAAGAAAAACAAAAACTAAATAAATTAGAATATATTGACATTAAAAATATAAAAAAGGTTGACATATTAGACAATTTATCAAGATTTTTTAAAATATAAATTGCATACCATTCAGTGATTATACAAAAGAAATGTGCCTTAGATGTCATCTAAGAAAGCTTGTCAAATGGCGCATAAAAGCTCCAATTCCCTTACCATTTTAACTTAGATGCACTAATTAAAATATATAAGCGTTCATTTTTTATTAAGTATTGTGTTATTTAGATATATACTCTATAAATTTTTTATATTTAAAAATTCACCCTCAAAATTATTGATATTAAAAATTTATCTCACGAATCTTCTAGAAGGCGTTTTTTTTAAATCTTTTTTTTTCTCTTTTCTATTCTAACACTCTCTCCGCCCACTTCTCTCTCTCTCTCCCTCTCTCTCTCTCTCCCCCCCCCCCCCCCCCCCCCCGCGCCCTCCTCCCCTCTTTTATCTCTCTAAATTGAAAATAAGTAATAATCTACATGTTCTTTTAATTATCTTATTTAGGTTCTAAGTTGCTAATCAAAAATATAAACTGCAAAAAGAAAGAAAATTTCCAGTAGCAAGCAATTACGCCGCCCCCTGCGGGGCACTTACCCGCACTTACTTGACCAAAAGTAGGTGGGTTTTTGAAATTATTTTTGAGAAAGATCTTTTTCTAATTAAAATCAAAAAATGATTTGAAAAAACATCGTCTTCTATATTTTAAAAGTAGACCTTTTTTTTAGAATAAAAAGAAAATTTTCTGATTTGTCCTATTAACTTGTCTAATATTTTAAAAATAATTATTGTCTTTATTTAAATGATTAAACATTACATTCCAACTTGAGCTTATAAATTCATCACTTTTTCTTAGATATCTCTCCTTCTTTTTCATTTCTCTCACGCTCTCTCAAATCAAGCATATTTATAGTCCATTTATTAATCATCAAATTCTCACATCAAATCATTTTCGCATGTGCCGCTTAAGAAATTTAAGAAAAAATTTAAGAAACATTTTTTAGTAAGATTGAGATAAAATTTGGAGGGGGGCGCGGAAAAGAGGAAAGATGATAATTTTCATTTTGATAGAATTTAGATTATGTCATATAGTAACAATGAAGAAGAAATGAGAAGGCACAACAGGTAAAATATTGTTAACTTATTCAAAATCTAACTGGAGGGGTAAGCTATTAAAATAAAAAAAGTGGCCTTGGTTATTCTCTTTTCAATTAATTTATAGAAAACCTCAATTACAAATTTATTTCCGTCTCAGTCTTAATCTACGTCAACATAAATTGATTTCTCTCAACCACCATTTCTTTATATATTTTTATTTTCTCTTTTACTCTTCCTCATTGTTCTTGACATTGCTTTTCCCTCAGCGCTAACCCCCACGCAGAGTAAATCGTGGATCGACCTGCGCGATCAGGTCGGGGTTGGAAGGGCCGCGGGGAGCCCCTCCCTAGGGCTCAGGTGCGGAGCCCCGAACCAAATTTTTTTGGGATCGACTTTTCGCAGATCTCATTTGCTCGTGCTCGTGATGAGTTTTGTTTGTGTTTGTGATCGATATGGTATTTAGATCTAAATTGTATATTGATCATTACTATTGCCGTCGAAGTTCTCACAAAATTCTCATATATAGAATTTGTAAATCACCTAGAGGGGGGTTGAATAGGTGATAATACTAATTTAGAAACTAAATATGCTAAATGCGGAAGCTAAAACAAATTTGCAACACACTTAGTACAACACACAAGTGTAGCCGAATTCCCCGTGAAGGGCTCTGAACTAACTCCTCTTGATTCCCCTAGATAAGGGTTGAGATGCTATATGAAGCTCTTATGGTTAAGTACAAGTGAGGCACACAAACAAGCAAGCCAAGCATATAAGGATGTACAACAATATAAAAGATGCAAGGCAACACAAGCAATAAGAATGATATGGCAATATGAATAATGCTTTGCACAAATAAAAGAGAGAGTTAGAGAGACAATGGATCAAACGCAAACACAAAGATATATTCCGAGGTTCGAGCCCCTAACTCTACGTCCCCGCCTTCACCGAGAAGGATTTCTAATCCACTAAAGGAGTACCGAACTCCTCTCTCAACCTTACAAATGCCACCGAGGCAATACAACCACAATCCACCTCTACCGAAGAGGGATAAGGCCCGTAGCCAACAAACAAACTCAATCACCTCTACCGAAGAGGGATACAAACCAATACCACTCCGATCAACCTCTACCAAAGAGGGATACACAAATATAAGGAGGGTTTACAACTTGGTGGTTTCCTCAACCACAAACAATCTCTTTTCCCACAAATAAAATGATCCTATAGAATAGAATAGATGATGGCTCAAGTGTGGAAAAACTAGAGTTTGGAAAACAAAAACTCAAAGAAAAATACTTGGGAAAACTCTTGTAAAAGATAGAAATGAAGAACAATACAAATCTCCCAATTTTTCTATTTTCTTTGATTTTTCTAAAAACTCTAAAACAAATAAGATGAATCCTTTTTGGCACAAAAACACTTTTGAAAACTTGTTTAAAACACTTGTATATGAGAGAAATTTTGGCTCTTAAAAATCTTATTAAAACCCTAAAGAGATGGGGTATTTATAGCCCAAACAGAAAACTAGCCGTTAGGCTGATCTGGCAGCCTGACAGGCTTGCGATCGACCGGCCCGGTCGACCGCCAACGGTCATAATATGACCGTTGGGCAAACCCGGTCGACTGTTCGGCCGACCGCCCAGATACAGAGAGCAGACTTCTCTGCTCCGGTCGACCGCTCGGTCGATCGCCCAGATACAGAAAGCAAGGTTCTCTGATGCGGTCGGCCGACCGGCCGACCGGCCCACTGTGCCAACAGACGTGCACAGGTCTGTGCACGTCGGTCGACCGCCCGGTCGACCGGCATGGCCTGTCAGCACAGTTCTGGGTCAGAAACTGGGTCAGAAAAATAGTTAAATATATTTCAAAAAATTCTTTTATCTCTTGTAAAAATCTCCAAAAATAGTTTTATCATTTTGCATTGATACATAAACATGTGATAAAAAGTTTAGCTCAAATATCAAGCATATGAAACTATTTTTGTGTTTTAACATTTTTACCAAAAATCAAAACTTGTATTTTATCAAACTTGGATTTTTCAATAGGAAACACATGAATAGACATATCAAAATAAGTTTGTTTAAGATATGAAGCATGTGTAAGTTCACCTAGAGGGGGGTGAATAGGTGATGGCAAACCTAATGGTCACTTAATGCCAAATAATGCGGAAGTAAAAACAATTATGACCTACACAAACTATTTAAACTAAACACCACGTATAACACAAGAGTGTAGCCGAATTTCCCGTGAAGGGCTCTGGACTAACTCCTCTAGATTCCCCTAGATAAGGGTTGAGGTGCCGCGTTTGCTCTCTTGGTTGAATACAAGTGTTAGCAAACAATCCCAAGCAAGTATATCAATATAGCACACAATGAATATCAAGCATATAAAGAATAAACACAATATAAATATGTAAGATATAAACACAAGGAGATAGAGAGAGAGAGAGAGCAATCGCAAACACAAGGGATTTGTTTCGAGGTTCGAACACACTTGCTCTACATCCCCGCCTTCGACACACGAAGGATTTTCACTATAATCGATCCCAATGGATCACCCGGTGCCGCAACACCTACAAGCTCTCGGACTCCCTAGTCCGTACACACGCAAGCCCCACAAGCTCGCCGAGGTCGCACCTCAAATCAAGAGTTCGCACCCGAACTCGAAACAATCGCGAACGCACTTGTCCTCCTCCTCAAGAAACAAGAAAAGATCTCTTGGTGATCTAAACACTTTGATCACCAATAAACACTCTCACTATAACACTCCTATAGAATGAATAATCAATGGATAGCTCAAGTATTTGTGTGAGAAAAACAAGGAAAGAGATGGTGGAGGAAAACTCAAAGAATCTCTTTTAACACTCTTGATAAAACTCTCCTTTTGATTGGAAATATTTGCTCTAAATCAAGTGGAGGAAAACCTCTAAATGGTTCAAGAAAAACTGGTGAAAACTCACTTGAAAATCTTGTCAAAAACCATGCCCAAACCCCAAATTTATAGGCTCAGAAAAACTAGCCGTTGGGGTTCTGTCAGGCCTGTCGGTTGACCGTCCGGCCGACCGCCCAACGGTCATATTTCAGACCGTTGTGCCATCGGTCGACCGGCCGGTCGACCGAGCCAGGATACAGAGAGCAATCTCCCTGTCCGGTCGACCGCACGGTCGGCCGGGGCCTTTCCAGAGAGCAGAGCTCTCTGGACGGTCGACCGGGTCGGTCGGCCGGCCCTCCTGCCAGAACTGGCGTGCACGTCTGTGCACGTCGGTCGACCGAGTCGGTCGATCGACTTCAGCCCTAGTCGACTTGGTCGGTCGACTAGTCGACTGGCTGAAGCCTGGAACAGAAAAACTAGGATTAAAACTTGGTCTTTTTGGCTCACTTAAAATCCCATAAAATACTGAAAAATATACAAAAATAGTTTTAATGTAATACTTTAATAAACAAACATACTTGCACAAAATCAAGGCATGTTACAAATGTTTTGAACTATTTTTGTAACTTGAAAAATAAGGCTCAAATAAAAACTAGTATTTTTCTAAAACTTGTTTTCAAACTTCTTCATGATACAAAACAAGATATTTTGAATTCATAAAAGCATAGTGTGTATGGATATGATCCACTATACAATTAAGATGAAATATCTATGTTTTTGGCATTAAGCTCTAAACTTGGTTTTGGATAAAAGACATGCATATAAGAAATTCCAAAAACCAAAAAGTATTTTTCCAAAGTAAAAATCTTTTGTAAAAACAAAACTATCAAGAGTGTGTGTGTATATGTACTTGAGCAATCCACCAACTATTCTATCCTTTACATTTTATCTAAAAACAAAATCTTCTAAAAACAAATCTAGACACAAGTCTTCATCTTCTTAAGTCTTCACTTGAAGCCTTCTTGACTTGGTTCAAACACCGTGCTAGCTCCAAAACTTGACTTCAAATCCTTTGTTGAAGCTATGCACCTACTAAGATCTTGATCATAAATCTGTCACTAATTAAACATATGATCATTAGTAAACATAACTACATGAGTTGATCATCATCAAAACTAGAGTAATGGGCCTTCGGGCCAACAACATGTATGTATATTGAACACATCTAATATACATAAAAACCAAGTAAACTTGTTTTGAACAATCTATTCATGAAAACCAATATCGGTTAAACTAAAAACCGAAAAACCATAAAACGTGTATGTGTTGTGCACTTGAGCATATCAACTATACTAAGCTTTATACATGGATCTAAAACACACTAAACTAAACTAGGATACCTAAGTCTGCTTGACGATCTTCAATCTTCAAGTCGACTCGATCCCAAACGTGATCCAACGAGCAAGGGTATGAATGATCTTGACGCTCGGGCTCGGGAATCACCAAGTGAAGGCTTCCAAACTCCTCTTTTTGAAGCAATCACCAACTAATATCTTGATCAATGATCTGAAACTAAAATCACAAGATTATTAGTAAACATAACTACATGAGTTAATCATCATCAAAACTAGAGAGGAAGGCCTCCGGGCCAACAGAATTGACATTTTGAATTTTTGATTTATTTTCTGCTGGATGATGGCGAAACTGAAATGTGAGGAATCTTTTTATGTAAGGAATGCGACTCAAAGACTATGACTCATGACCTTATTTTGAATTTGGGAGAGCCAGGGTTTTAGAGAGGAGCAATTTAGTGAGAGAAGAGATTGTCGCAGTCCTCATAATAAGGAGTGCAATCATGATAACAGTCCTCATAAAAAAGGACTGCGATCATGGCCTCAATGCTTATTATGAGTAGCAGTGCTCATAATAATAAGGAGTGTGACCACGAGGATTGCAACCAGGTAGTTCTCACAAAGTCGCAGATGCAGTTGCAAAGTAATTCGAAGTCAAAGTCGCAGTTCTCATAAAGTCACAGTTGCGAAGCGCTTTCAATTGCGGTCATGATGGCGGTTAAAATTTAAAACATGGGTAGTTTAGTTTTTTTTTTTCTTTTTTTTTTTTTTTTGCATTTCATGATTAAACCCCACCCGACAATTTATCGCTTGCTAAAAGAAATGAAGCACAGGCGGAAAAAAAAATTATAATTGAGATTTTCGTTAATTAAGTTTTAATATAGGAGGTTCAATTCAAAGTCTCTGCATTATAATTTAAAAGATTTCAGGGATATATTTCTAATATCAAAAAATTGAGAGATAAATTTCTAAACACTAAAGATTTGAGAGGTATGTATCTAAATTAACTCCTAATTATTTTAAATAATTGATTACCTCTCACACTCTTTTAAGGAAAAAAATAAATATAACATCTCAACAATTTATATCAGGCTTAAAAAAATTAGAAGATATCCAAGAAAACGATGAAAATGAAGTTGATAAAAATAATGAGAAATTAAGCTTGTAAAAGTAAAACTTTATAGGAAGTAACTAGCAAAAAAACACTCTTCTCGTTGTTGTTGGTCAGTTTCTCACCGTCAAAGTGGTGTACTAGTACTGTGTGTGGCAAAGTGGAAAAAAAAAACAATCAATGTTCTCGTCCCACTCCATCTTCCTCCGCAGCCGCCGGCGGCGGCGATGCCGTACTGGTCCCCCGCCTCTCAACCTCCACCGCCATTGCCACCAACTCCTCAGCTCCAGATCGCAAGACGCCGACCCATTTGATATTAGATTTTCTCATTTCGAAACTTGGGTTCTCTTCAGAAAAAGCAATCAAAGCCTCAGAGCGTCTCTCCCACCTCAGATCCCTCGAGAAGCCAGAATCGTTCATGGCTTTCATGAGAACCCACGGTTTCAGCGATGCCCACACCAAAAAGATCGTACCTTGCAACCCCAGATACCTCGGATTCGACGCAGAGAAGATGCTTGCCCCAAAGCTTCAAGCTTTAAAGATTCAAACTTTTCTGGGTCTGGATCTCATCCATCTCATCCTCGCAAATCCCAAGGTTCTTGCTCTCAGCTTCAACCGCATTGTCAGAGGCTGTTCATTGAGAGATGCATCATCCCACGCAGTGATACAATTCCAGAGCTGCAGAGGATGTATCTAGATGACTTGATTTTGGTGCTCTTGTGTCCTTCGGTACAGCACTTCTTTCCCATTTTGCCTAAATTTATATTGCTTCTTTGGTTGCATATTGGTGAATGATTCATATGTTGAAAAGAGGGCAATGAGTTGGTACTAACTTGCTTCTTTTTATGACTTTAATAAAAGGAATTTCCTTGTTAAGTGCTATCATACCCTGTATCGAATAGAGTAGTGTATTCACCCCTAGTAATGTAAGTCATGTTTATGCTTGGTATAAAGTTCAATGTTTTTGTGTCCCCAATGTTTAGTATAAAGCTCAATGCTTAGTATAAACCTCTCACCCTCCACGGCCATTGAGTATAAAGCTCGATGCTTTGTATAAATCTCAATGCTTTTGTGCGTCCACTGTTTAGTACTAGTATACCGTCTTTGTCGGTGGAAATCGACCGATCGGTCAGGAGGAGAGAGAGGAGAGAAAAAAGAAAGAGGAAAAAGTAGAGGAGAGTTGAGAGAGAAAGAAGAAGGAGAAGACGGACAAATGGACGGACAAAGTTTCTATATGAGTCATGAGTGAAAACCTCCCTTCGTCGGTTTTGATGAAGCTCAATGCTCAGTATAAACCTCTCACCCTCCACTGCTGCTGAGTATAGAGCTCAATGCTTTGTATAATGCTCAATGCTTTTGTGTCTCCACTGTTTAGCATAAAGCTCAATGCTTTCGTATAAACCTTTGTTTAAAGCCCTATGTTTAGTGTAAAGCTCAATGCTTTCGTGTCTCCACTATCTCCCTATGTTTATTCACACTTATTTAAGTTACGTTTATACATAGTGCCATATCAACAATGCTTTCGTGAAATTATTTTTATGGCCTGTGAAGCTAGGAACCCATCTCCTTTTTCTTCATGGGGAAAAATTGAATTCCTCTTTCAATTGGCACTCTTTGACCCTTGAACCTAGGTCAATCTTGGCATAGTTTAACACCTCGGTTCGTATAAAAACAGATTACCACTAGAAAAGAAAATAATAAAAAAAATTAAAGATTAAAAGGGAAGGAAGGAAAATGAATGAGAATTAGACTTCTCAAATCACCAGGTTTTTCATTCTTGTTACATCAGATCGAAATTAACGTTTATTAGACAACAAGATTGAAATTAACTGTGATTAAGCCTCTCATTGTTAGACTTAATTTTCCTTGTCCATAGGAGATAGTGGAGATTCTTTAAGTATAGCGAACTAAAGAGCATAAATTGTGGCAAGTTATGTAGGATGATAAGGTCTGAGACACGAAAGCAATTCGATTGTGGATCCAAGTATGTTTTCTTGCTTCGCTGTGATAACGAATGGTGTAAAATCTGTGCAATTGCACAATTGAGTTTATGTGGTGATCTCTGTTGAAGAAGTTTGATGTCAGCTACTAATCTTTGGGTTCACTGGAACAAGGGATTATATTCATATTTATTCACTTATGGACATGCTTGAATTCAAGTAAACCATGGTAACATCCATCTGTTCATATGTGTTTATCGTTTGGCATAAACGGTGTAGATCTAGGGACGTCAGGGGATCTTGCACCTCTAAACATATATTTATGCGCATTTGGCAATTTTTATGGATTTTGAATTTATTTTCATATGGACTTGCTTTGAAAAAGAGATTTTACCATTTCTTATGTTAATGCAGACCGCATATAATGTGTGCTAAACAGACTTCATCAAACACGAGATTTTGACATCACTTATTAGCGAAATTAGGCACACTAGGTTTCTACCTAAAAGCTCATAGCTAAAGCTTATTCCTGTATTGCCTCACTCCGATATTGTATTTTTCTGAAGGAAAGAAGCTCAATCTGGAAGATTTTTGCCTCATTTTTTTTCTTTTTTGCTAACAGTGTTTATTTGTTGATGATCTTTATGTCTCCAAGATTCTGACATATTTAGTTTTGTACATGTGCTGTAGGATGATATTTTATGAACAGCACCAGTGCTCTGGCCCCCAGCCCATGCAGATGTGAGATGTCTCAAGAAGAGTTCCATGGCCTCACTAACTTTCAGAAACTGAAGCTGCACACTTCTAAAACAGATCATTTATTATGTACTTAATCTGAAATTCAGTGAAAATTCCAAGATAGTAAACATTTAATGGTAATTCTGTACTCTTAGGCAGTTAACTCCAAAGTGGCTTACAAGTCTAGGTTGAGAATGAGGCATGACAATGCTGAACTCAACAAAGAATTTTGTATGGATTAAGAGTGATGAGAATGTATATGAAAGTTATGGTGAAAGGTAATGATTGTGAAGAAGGTAATTGAAGCCGCTGTCAATCCTGACAATTTCTCACGTAAATTATTTTTCATGAATTATCGGATGCTTTTCTATCAAAATAAGTCACATACTATTGTTCGAATATTGATGAAACTAAAGTTAGACTATGATGATGGGCTTTGAGGGTTAGTTAAACTCTGCTCACCAGAGGACTTCAGGTTGCTTGTGGTCAACAATTTTCTTGCATCTATGCATGGTACTATTGCTCATGTTATGCAAATGAACCCAGAGTTTACACAGTGTAGCAAGTGATAATTGTTATGGGTAGGTCAGTAGGATGACCCATCAACAGCCACAAAGAAAACTTCACTTCTCCTCTTGCACAAAATACTATTCTGTAGCTGTACAGGAAAAATACATTCTGAAGCAAAATCAAATATAAGAATAATGGTTTTTTTGAGTTAAACCCACATAAAAAAGAACTATTACTTTGTCTTAAAGACAAGTTCTTCCCCCTTATGCTGCTTAATTTGGCCTGACATACCTTTCAAACATGCACACGACAATTCTCTCTTCCACTTCCTCTTCCTCTTCCTCCTTTTGGTTTCATAGCTCTGGCGCGATTTCGCCCTCGAAGGTCTCAATCCACGCTTGCTTCCAAGCACTGATATGCCACCCTTGCACATTCAACCACACACGACAAGCGCACCAAATACTAACAAACTGATGATGTTACACCTACACATGTTATAAAGAGAACCAGCTTATACTCTTATCTCACAAACATTCACTTTCTAGTCTCCAAGAAGGGCAAAAGATGGCCTTTTCTCCGTGCTCATGCTTCCTGTTCGCTTCTGTCATGGCGATGATCTTCTCATTTCCTGCAGAAGCTGCCATTAAGAAGTACCAATTTGATGTGAGTAGCTAAAATACTGTATGCTTGGATCTATATATGCTTGTTCTCATACATATGCTTCATCTCTGTCAACGACTCAGGTCGTAGTGAAGAATATGAGCAGACTCTGCCACGCGAAGCCGATTGTTACAGTGAACGGTAGGTTCCCCGGGCCGACCATCTATGCCAGAGAAGGAGATCGAGTTATCATCAGCGTCACCAACCATGCCAAATACAACATGTCAATACATTGGTACATAACAACACATAATCGATTAGTTCTGATTGGCATCTGCTGCGTGCGTGCCGAGATGTGTAAGTGTAATGTGATATGAAATTTGCAGGCACGGGTTGAAGCAGTTTCGCAATGGCTGGGCCGACGGTCCGGCCTACATCACACAGTGTCCGATCCAGAGTGGTGGCTCCTACAGCTACGACTTCAACATCACGGGGCAGAGGGGGACTTTGTGGTGGCATGCACACATACTGTGGCTTCGGGCCACTGTTTATGGCGCCATCGTGATCATGCCCAAGCGAGGAGTCGGTTTCCCATTCCCTCAACCCCAAGGAGAAACTGTTGTGGTCTTAGGTGAGAAGAAATTGTCGGGAAGAAAGCATAGAAGTCGACCTTTTTTGTTTCTTGTTCTACCAACTGTATGTGTTATGTCGTCGTGCGCAGGAGAATGGTGGAATTCTGATGTCGAGACGTTGGTGAAGCAAGGGAATGCACTTGGGTTGCCACCCAGCATGTCTGATGCCCATACAATCAATGGCAAACCTGGGCCTCTCTTCCCTTGTTCAGACAAATGTACGCTTAAAACTATCTTCTCCTTGAGCTTTTGGGTAAAAGGGTTTCCTGACAGACGTTATCTTGTTATTTCAGACACGTTTGTTACCGAGGTAGAACAGGGGAAGACCTACCTCCTGAGGATCGTCAACGCTGCGCTCAATGACGAGCTCTTCTTCGCCATCGACGGCCACAACATGACGGTGGTGGAGATCGATGCGGTCTACTGCAAGCCGTTCACAACCAGTGCTCTCCTCATCGCTCCCGGTCAGACCACAAACGTTCTAGTCACGGCCAACCAGTCCCCCGGCAGGTATTTCATGGCCGCCCGGCCGTTTATGGATGCCCCGGTTCCGGTGGACAACAAGACCGCGACCGCCATTCTTCAGTACAAGGGCGTCCCGACCACCGTCATCCCTACATTGCCTCAACTGCCAGCGCCGAACAACACTGCATTCGCCGACTCCTTCAATGACAAGCTCCGGAGTCTGAACACCCCGCAGTTCCCGGCGAAGGTCCCTCTCACGGTCGACCGACATCTCTTGTACACCATTGGGCTAGGAAGGGACCCGTGCCCGACTTGCCTCAACGGCACCAGGCTCACTGCATCACTCAACAACATAACCTTTGTGATGCCGAAGATTGGACTGCTTCAAGCTCACTACTTGGGCATCAAGGGAGTGTTCACGTTGGACTTCCCCGATAAGCCACCGACGCCATTCAACTACACCGGTGCACCGCTCACCGCCAACCTCGGCACTTTGCTCGGGACTAGACTGAGCAAGGTGGCCTTCAACTCAACCATCGAGCTTGTGATTCAAGCCACAAATCTTCTCACTGTTGAATCACACCCCTTTCACCTCCACGGCTACAATTTCTTCGTCGTTGGGAGGGGAATTGGTAACTTCGATCCGGCCAAAGACCCAGCGAAGTTCAACTTGGTCGATCCACTGGAGAGAAACACAGTCGGAGTTCCCACTGGTGGCTGGACCGCGATAAGGTTCAGGGCCGATAATCCTGGTAATTATTTCAGATGAAACTAACACTCGAGCCTGCAGATCACAACCATTTCTATGTAAAAGACTTGTGATTGTATGATTGATGATGATTTCAGGTGTTTGGTTCATGCATTGTCACCTGGAGCTGCACACTATGTGGGGGCTGAAAATGGCGTTCGTCGTCGACAACGGGAACGGGCCCGAGGAGTCAGTACTGCCTCCTCCCAAGGATCTTCCACCGTGTTAGAGATTGAAGGAGTGATTTCTTGCTTGCTTGTGTTTAGGATCTGTTTGTCCTCCTGAAGCTGGAGGATGTTTGAAGAAAGAGGAGTTTGCACCGTTTGAATAATTTTGCGCGGGGAAAGGATCAGAGATGCCTGGGTTTGGTTAATGTTTTGACAATTGTATAATTTTTTGAGATATTAATAATAATTGATTCAATCAAAGAATAATTTGTTGTATACTATTCTACGGACTAATATACTATAATCTAAAATTTTAAGTGGAGAATAGACTTTATTCAACTTTTCTTTCTTACTTGTTTGCTTAAAAAAACAAAGAGATAAACTAGCCTTTTATAGGCTTCAAAGAAAAAACTTACAAAAATACCAACCATATAATTTATTGTCATACAAATACAAATGACAATAATGCATATTTACTCTTTAACTTCTCCAATTCATGTTGACTTTTTTTTTTTAAAAAATTGATGATGACTTTTCGTTCCTTCTAATTGATGATGATAACTCTTCATTTCTTTCAATTGATGATGACTTTTCATTTCTTCACCCTATGGTGTCTTTTCTAGTTTCAAAATTAATGTCATAAAAGACATTTTTATTTGATACTTCAACACGTCCCCTCAAATCAAAATATTTTCATACTGAGCTTTTCTTTTAGCCTTCTGAAAAGTTCAGTTGGCAATAATTTAGTAAAAATATCTGCTACTTGCTCTATAGTATGACAATACTCCAGCTCCCGGTTTTCTACTTTACATGGCCACTAAGAAAAAGAAATCGTGTATCTATATGTTTACTCCTCCCATGATGTACTGGGGTTTTTGCAAGTTGGATGGCTGATTTGTTGTCCACAAATATTACAGTCGCTTCTTCTTGTGATGATCCAACTCCTTTAAAATGTTCCGCAACCAAATAGTTTCACATACAAAAGATGAAGCTGCCACAAACTCTGCTTCGCATGAAGATAAGGCCACAACTCCTTACTTCTTTGAGGTCCATGAAAATGCAGTTGATTCAAGATAGAAGACATAACCAGTGGTGTTTTTCTCTCATTTTGATCACCTCCCCAATCGCTATCTGAATAGCCTATTAACTCTGTAGTTTCACCATAAGTATAAAATAGATAAAAGTTGAGTGTGCCTTTGATATACCTTAGAATTCTCTTTGTAGCTAGTCAATGAGACTCTTTCGGTGTCTCCATATAGCGACTCACAAGTCTGACTCTATAAACAATATCGGCCTTGTGATCGTCAAGTATTTCAGGCTACCAATTAGACCTTTGAAAAAAGTCGAGTCTACTAAATCCCCATTTCCTTCTCTTGATAGCTTCATTCCTGTAACTATTGGAGTGTTCACTAGGTTGCAGTTACTCATCTTGAATTTCTCCAAGATCTCCTTCACGTACTTCTTTTGAGATATAAATATCCCATCTTGTTATTGCTTCACTTCGATACTAAAAAAATAGGATATCAAACCATTGTCCATAATCTCAAATTCATTGAACATCGCCTCTTTGAATTTAGCAAGAATCTCGGCACTACTTCCTGCGTATAACGAATCATCAACATTCATTGAACATCGTTGTGATACCAATTGTTGTATACTAGTCTATGGAATAATATATTATAATCTAAAATTTTAAGTGGAGAATGGATCTTATTTATCTTTTCTTTCTTTCTTACTTGCTTGAAAAAATAAAAAAGTACACTAGCCTTTTATAGGTTTCAAAAAAAAACTTATAAGAATACCGACTATCTACTGTAATGTCATAAACAAATGACAATAATACATATATGACTCTTTAACTTCTCCAATTCATGGTGATTTTTCATTTCTCCAAATTGATGATGACTCTTCATTTCTTCTAATTGATGGTGATGACTCTTCATTTTTTTCAATTGATGATGACTCTTTATTTCTCCTAATTGATGATGATGACTCTTCATTTCTTCACCTTATGGTATCTTTACTACTTTCAAAATTAATGTCATCAAAGACATTTTTACTTGATATTCTAACATAATTTGCACATTTGTTTTTTTATTTGAGTGTTGCTTGGGTAATGCTAATTTGATTACAAAGTAGTAAATTAAAATAAACAAAATGTTTTTCTAACTTGATTTACAGAGTCAAAGTCTAATTTAAGAACAAAACGTGTGAGCTTGTCCCTTCCATAATGCGGTGGAGATTTTTCGCAACGAGCGATGGGATAGTCGATTCTTACCACAAGCAAGTGTAGAGTTGAGTGGGGGTTGCGAGTGTGAGAGAAATAATGCACAGCACAAAAGAGGCATAAAATTTTTACGTGAAAACTCAAATTGGGAGAAAATCACTGGGAGGAGGACGAAAAGTCACTATAATCCGTAGGTTGCAGGAATTATAAGAATAGAATACCAGAATCTCAATGCTAGGCCTTTCTGAAATAGAAAAAAGATCCATTTCTCGCTGGAGGAGATCTATTATATTTGGTCAGACTTGCGTGCATAGGGGCAAATAGTACAGGCGTGATCCTCATAATCACATAATCTGCACGTGTAAATTTATTATAACGGTTATGATTGTTGGCGCTTGATTATTGAGATTACATGCACAAAAATCTGTCTCTGTCTATAACTGTCTGGGTTGGAGGGCATTTAACATTATGAACGTGGAGGAAGATTAAGCTGCGAAACTGTGAGCAGAGATCAGGGATGATCTGTTACCGCAGTATAGTCAGGGATAATCTGTTATCTAAGTTATCTTGTCTGGAGCTGAAGTCTCCGGAAATGGGCGAAGTCAGAGACGGCTGGGAGCATGGGAGCTACCATGGTAGAAGTGTCCTCGGTACAAGGAGCAGCTTCTGAAATGGCTCCGGAGTGATCGAGGATCTTGGCTGCTTGGACACGCGTCATCATCTTGTGAGATTCAGATTTTGACCGCTACAAATGCCCCCTCCCCGCTTTTCTGCTTGTCAGAGTCCGCGAGAAAGAAGCGGGAGAGTGTAACTGGTGAAGGATTTTTCAGTACCTTAGTCTTGACTTGATGCTTATGGGCAGAGAAAGAGCTGGATCACTAATGTAGATCTTCTGGATTGATGTGAAAATTGCGTTGTTGGCTGACAGTTGGCATGTCGATTGACCTGACTTCTTAAAATTGGTGACATTCCTTCAAATTCTAGCCCCATGATGACTGAGATTGTGTGCAAGTAGTGATTGATATCATGCTTATTTGGTTGACTGAAATTTTCGGGATGTGATCCCGCTTTTCAGGGATTGAGAACTAGAATTGAAGACAATTTTATTTCTCCTCCTCCATCTATAAATAGGCTGAATCCTTTGTGTAGAAGTAGCATCTGCCATCTTCTCTGAGAAACCTTGCCTCTGAATTTCTCTTTTGTTTTCTTGTTGAGCCGCCATGTATATTCTTCTACTCTTCATCAGATGGATGAAGGAATGGTGGAGAGGATGGTGGTTAAGCTCTCGCGCTTGAGAGTCTGTTCGGCGCAAAATATTAATCCTCGCAATGAGCCTGTCATAAAGTATTAGTCTTCATGATAAGGCTCTGCACTGGGGTGATTTTCTTGGTGGTCGCTTCGGTTAGAGCTAAGATCTGATTTCGAGTCGCACGATTTTTAGGAGGTAAGAATCATTCTAAAGAATCTGACCTTCCTCCATATAGAACATATGAGGAAGGAAAAGGCAAAACACTTCAGTCGGGTTTGCTGGTGAGTTACCCCTCACCCTGGAGCCCGATCTTCTTCCTCAGAATACTAAAGTGGAGGAAGGATGTCTTCTCCTCTGGTGTTTGTCAGAATCTATCTGATAGGATGTCGTTGCCTCGCTCCAGCAGGGCGTTTTAGGGTTCGCTGCAGAGAGCAGTGCTGGACTGACTGCCTTGAAAACGTATGAGCTGTTGTTGAGGCATATAATTACCTGCTCGGGAGTCATGACGCTGATGAGAAAGGAAGACTGCCCCCGAAAGATCTCCTTTGATGAACAAGTCTTTGTTGTTCTTGTATTGGGGTCTATAAATGGTGGAAGGACAGGTTCTCAGATTTTCTGTATTTCTTTTTCAAAAAGTAAACATAGAGATGTAAAAGATTTCATGTATTCCACTTGTCAGATATAATGACGTAACGAAATTTAATGAAATGTATTTTTATGTTATTTCGTAATGAAAATGAATAAGTTGTTTAGATCTTGCCTGATTTGTATTGTGAAATGGTCATACCCTTTCGGAGACTTGATTTTCGGATGATAAGAATGTGATGTGTCTGCGTTATCGCCGTCGGATGGTGTCTCCATCTTTGATCGTACAAATACTTAACTCGGAGTGAAGTGAGGATTTCAGTCGCGGGATAGATTGGCCCATTAGGCGCTGACCTCTGAGTGAAGTGAGGATTTCAGTCGTGGAGATGAACTGTTTAGATGGCTGCTTTATTGGGAGGGGGCGAGCCGAACAGAGCCCAGAGGCTAATGTTCGTGTTTTCTGTTCTTGAGTGAGAGCTTCCCTCCACGGAACACAAAAACATAAGATTTTGTGTAAGGGAAGCCCTCAGCTATAGTGTTGAGCAGGTAGTTGCTCAATTGGATATTTGCCTTTTGGAAGGCAGTTGTCCAATTAAAAATGAGCTTTTGAAACTCAAAAATTGGTGTGTGCACTATGATTCTCAAGTGGCTATGATTCTCAAGTGTGGGCTTCCCTCCTCGAATTAGATTTGAGCCACAATCTTAACTGATAATATGAGTGAGTTTAATAATATAATAGATCACACTGTCTTCTGTTTTGTTTTGCTATTTCTTCTTATTGGCAGTTATTTTTTTTTTTTTTTGGGAAAAGAAACAAAATAAACAAATCAAATTGTTATTCAAATCAATGATTCATGTAACTGAACAACTGTACAATTGCAAAACACATTCACTCTTCACTCCAATCAGCCCTAGGCCATTTAATTCAAACCAGAGGTCTCAAGACCCTCAAATCAATCTCAAATGAATGAGTTTCATGACCCTCATCAGTCCTATTCAATCGACATAACCCTCCTGCAAACAATCTCAGCATCCTTCGTCTTAATTAGCATGGCGGAAGATCCTTGGGAGGAGGCAGTACTGACTCATCGGGCCCGGTTCCGTTGCCGACGACGAACGCCATCTTCAGCCCCCACATAGTGTGCAGCTCCAGGTGGCAGTGCATGAACCAAACACCTGAAATCATCATCAATCATACAATCACAAGTTTTTTACATAGAAATGGTTGTGATCTGCAGGCTCGAGTGTTAGTTTCATCTGAAATAATTACCGGGATTATCGGCCCTGAACCTTATCGCGGTCCAGCCACCAGTGGGAACTCCGACTGTGTTTCTCTCCGGTGGATCGACCAAGTTGAACTTCGCTGGGTCTTTGGCCGGATCGAAGTTACCAATTCCCCTCCCAACGACGAAGAAATTGTAGCCGTGGAGGTGTAAGGGGTGTGATTCAACAGTGAGAAGATTTGTGTCTTGAATCACAAGCTCGATGGTTGAGTTGAAGGCCACCTTGCTCAGTCTAGTCCCGAGCAAAGTGCCGAGGTTGGCGGTGAGCGGTGCACCGGTGTAGTTGAACGGCATCGGTGGCTTATTGGGGAAGTCCAACGTGAACACTCCCTTGATGCCCAAGTAGTGAGCTTGAAGCAGTCCAATCTTCGGCATCACAAAGGTTATGTTGTTGAGTGATGCAGTGAGCCTGGTGCCGTTGAGGCAAGTCGGGCACGGGTCCCTTCCTAGCCCAATGGTGTAGAAGAGATGTCGGTCGACCGTGAGAGGGACCTTCGCCGGGAACTGCGGGGTGTTCAGACTCCGGAGCTTGTCATTGAAGGAGTCGGCGAATGCAGTGTTGTTCGGCGCTGGCAGTTGAGGCAATGTAGGGATGACGGTGGTCGGGACGCCCTTGTACTGAAGAATGGCGGTCGCAGTCTTGTTGTCCACCGGAACCGGGGCGTCCATAAACGGCCGGGCGGCCATGAAGTACCTGCCGGGGGACTGGTTGGCCGTGACTAGAACGTTTGTGGTCTGACCGGGAGCGATGAGGAGAGCACTGGTTGTGAACGGCTTGCAGTAGACCGCATCGATCTCCACCACCGTCATGTTGTGGCCGGCGATGGCGAAGAAGAGCTCGTCATTGAGCGCAGCGTTGACGATCCTCAGGAGGTAGGTCTTCCCCAGCTCTACCTCGGTAACAAACGTGTCTGAAATAAAAAGATACGTCTGTCAGGAAACCATTTTTCCCAAAAGCTCAAGAAGAAGATAGTTTTAAGCGTACATTTGTCTGAACAAGGGAAGAGAGGCCCAGGTTTCCCATTGATTGTATGGGCATCAGACATGCTGGGTGGCAACCCAAGTGCATTCCCTTGCTTCACCAACGTCTCGACATCAGAATTCTGTTAGAACCTCGCCGAAGATTCAACGCGCACGTTGCCGACGAGATTCACAGCTAAGCTACAAGATTACTCAAACGAATTGAAGCTGCAAAAACTTTTTGGCTTGCTTTTCATTATATAATTCTCTGCTCTTAAAGACAACTAAATGGAGAACAAAATGGAAAGAAAAGACTGCCTTTAATCAGGCCGATCACACAAGGTAACTAACCTAAACATGGTATGCTAAAAATACTGTACATGTGCTAAAATACTGGCAAGATTAATTTAGCACGTTTGCTAAATTAGTGGCAAGGATTTGTGGCACGTTTTGCTAAATTAGTGGCATGCAAGGATTATTTCCTTCAATCTCCTCCTAAGCCTTATCGTGCACCTTCAGCCACATTGATCATGCCGATCTTTGAGCGAAATTCTTGAAATTTTGCCCTGCCCAATGACTTCGTCAGGATATCACTGAGTTGTTCTTCACTCCTGACGAACTGTACCTAGATTAGACCCTTTTCTTCGCATTTTCGGACCAGATGGTACTTTACCTCGATGTGCCTACTCTGTTCATGGAGAACCGGGTTCTTGATCAGGGCGATGGCTGACTTGTTGTCCACTTTGAGCAGAGGAGCGCTCGGCTTGGACCCCTGCACTTCTCCCAGCACTTGAGCGAGCCACAACGCCTGGCAGGTCGCATTTGCCGCAGCAATGTACTCCGATTCACAGCTGGATTGCGCCACGATCCGCTGCTTCTTCGACTGCCATGAAATTGGGCTTTCCGCCAGCATGAAGATGACTCCAGTTGTGCTCTTTCTAGCATCAACGTCTCCAGCAAAATCAACATCGCTGAAACCTGTTAGCTGGGCTTGATTTCCCTTCTTCCTGCCGAACCAGAGCCCCCAGTTGCTTGTTCCCGCCACATAACGAAGAATCCGTTTCAACGCTGCAAGGTGATCCTCCTTTGGCTCCTCCAGAAAACGGCTAACATATCCGACTGAGAACGCAAGATCAGGGCGGGTATTCACCAGATACCTTAAGCTCCCGATGAAACTCCTGTATGCTGTAGCGTCCACCGGTGACTCCGTGCTCTGCTTGCTTAGTTTCAGTCGCGCCTCCATGGGTGTTTGGCAAGGATTGCATCCTGCCATGCCGCTTCTCTCCAAGATCTTCGCGGCGTATGCTCCTTGACTGAGCGAGATGCCGCTCGCGCTCTGCTTCACCTTGATCCCGAGGTAGTAGTGAAGTAGGCCGAGGTCGCTCATCTTGAATGCCGCCGCCATCTCGTTCTTGAACACCCTGAGGTCGTCGCGGTCCGTTCCAGTGATGACAAGATCATCGTGTTGCTCCGCTACGTTGTCAGGCCCCCCGGGAGTCTGGTGTGCTGGCGCCTCTTCTGTATCGACAGCCGTCGGAGTCGCCTGGCCCGTGGTGGCGTATTCAATCGTGAAGACGTCGTCACCGCCACTCGGCTCTCCATCGTCGCCGCCGGCACCCCAGTCCCACTGGACCTGCTCGTCGAACACCACGTCGCGTGTCACATGGACACGCTTCGTGACAGGATCGTAAGCACGGTAGGCCTTGGAGCCGCGCTCGTAGCCGACGAAGATCATCTTGCGCCCCCGATCTTCGAGTTTCTTCAGATGCGGCGTCGTGTTGCGGACGTACACGATGCATCCGAACGTCTTGAGGTGATGAACCGCCGGCTTCTTCCCGTGCCACGCCTCAAACGGCGTCATGCTGTCCACGTTCTTCGTCGGGCACCTGTTGAGCACATATACTGCAGTGCTTACCGCCTCGCCCCAGAACCATCCGGGTAATCCTTTCGCCTTGAGCATGCTTCTCGCCGTCGCCATCACCGTGCCGTTTCGACGCTCGACGACGCCATTCTGTTGTGGGCTGTACGGCGCGGTGTGTTGGCGATGGACTCCTTCGGCTGCGCAGTACTCCGCGAACTCGGCTGCGGTGAATTCACCGCCCCGATCAGTGCGGAGCGCCTTCAGCTTGAGCCCGGACTCGCCTTCCGCTCGAGCTTGGATCTCCTTGATTTCGGCCGCTGCACGATCCTTTGAAGGAATCACGGCTAGCCACATGTATCTGCTGAGATCGTCCACCAGGAGCAAGAAGTACTTGTTTCCCCTTGGTGTTGCCGGCGCAATTGGGCCGCACAGGTCACCGTGTACCAGCTCAAGGCACTGCTTTGCCCGAAATTCTGCCTGAGCCGGGAACGGGTTTCGCCGCTGCTTGCCGGCCTGGCACGCCTCGCACAGCTCCTCTACCTGCCCTATAACAGGCAAGCCGCGTACCAACTCCTCCCGAGCTAGCTTCCGGAGCGCTGCCATGTTGACGTGCCCGAACCGCTCGTGCCAGCGCCACGCCACCTCGTCGCCGCGACTGCGCACCGCCAAGCATCTTGTCTCTGCTATCTTGACGTGGAGAGTGTACAGTCTGTTGGCCGCCCGCTTCACCATTGCCAGCAGCCTTCCATCGGGTTCCCTGATCTGCATCACTCCGTCTTTGATGTCAATCTTGTAGCCCCTTTCATCGAGCTGTCCTACACTTACAATGTTCGTAGTTAGTCGAGGGATGAAATAGTCACCAGGGAACGATCGGAGCTCGCCGTTCTTGCAGGAGAAAGTGATGGTCCCCCGGCCTTCTATCTGCGCCACGGAGTCATCGCCGAACCGCACGGTGCCGAGTACCGCCGTGTCCATCCTCGAGAATGCGGTCCTTGATCCGGACATGTGATTCGTCGCGCCAGTGTCCAGGACCCAGGACTCCGCCTCCCGATTCTTCTCTTCTCCGAGTTGAGTGAACACTTGCTGCTCCCAGATCTCGATCTGGGTGTGTGTCGTCGCCTCTGATTCGGAGCCGCCATGCCTCTGTTCCGCTCCCAACCCGACCGAAACAGACTGCGAGAGTGGAACATCAGTCAGTGGTGAGGTCGCCGGGGCTCCATCGGAAGATTGCACTTCAGATTTCGGCGGCGGGGAAATGGACGAGATTTTCGCGAGTAGGAGCGAGGCTTCTGCCTCATCTTGGACGGTATGGGCTTGCTCATGTTTGGGCCTGGATCGGCATTCGCGAGCCCAGTGACCCATCTTCCCGCAACGCCGGCACTCGTCCCCAGTGGGTTTTGACTGCCCACCTAGTGATGAGTCTCCGCGTGCGCGCCCGCGTCCTCGTCTTCCTCCTCCGCGCCGTCCTGCTCTGCCTCTGTCACCGCTTGCACCGCCGCCGGAGTGGTTCTCCGTCTCGCGCTTCTTCCGTCGCGCGTCCCACTCCTCTTCCGTGAAGTACAGCTTTCCCTCATGTTGTAATGACGCCGGCGCTTCTTCGAACGCCTCCTCGGCCTCTTTTAAACGCCCGGTGAGATCGGCGACAGACATGGTCGAAATATCGAGCAATGTCTTAATCGCAATGGCGATCTGCTTGAACCGGGGTGGCAGGCTTCGGAGTATCTTTGCGACAACCTTGGCTTCCTCCACTTCTTCATCCATGGTGGCGAGTTGTGCCGCCATGTTGTTCAGGCGTAGCGCGAAGTCCTCGACTGTCTCGCCGTCCTCGAATACGGCGAGATCGAACTTTCGGCGAAGCTGCTGCGCCGTTGACTTCTTCACTCGATCATCTCCGACCCTCAAGGTCGCGATCGTGTCCCAGGCCTCCTTTGCCGTCTCCTTCTTGGCGATCGTCGGAATCATCTCTGGTGGCACCGCGCTGCACAAGGCGTCCAGCGCCATCATCTCCTCTTGCGGATCGGCGCCATCCTCGATGACGGTCCACAACGCTCTCGCCTTCAACTTCACCTTCATCAGGAGTGCCCACTCTGAGTAATTGGTCTTGGTGAGGACAGGATACTTACTCCCACCGCTCACCTCACGAATCACCCGCTGGTACACCACACCATCTTTGGAGGCGCCGTCGTTGACCTTCTTCCCAGACATCTTCGATAACCTGGCTCTGATACCAATTGTTAGAACCTCGCCGAAGATTCAACGCGCACGTTGCCGACGAGATTCACAGCTAAGCTACAAGATTACTCAAACGAATTGAAGCTGCAAAAACTTTTTGGCTTGCTTTTCATTGTATAATTCTCTGCTTTTAAAGACAACTAAATGGAGAACAAAATGGAAAGAAAAGACTGCCTTTAATCAGGCCGATCACACAAGGTAACTAACCTAAACATGGTATGCTAAAAATACTGTACATGTGCTAAAATACTGGCAAGATTAATTTAGCACGTTTGCTAAATTAGTGGCAAGGATTTGTGGCACGTTTTGCTAAATTAGTGGCATGCAAGGATTATTTCCTTCAAATTCCACCATCCCCTGCGCACGACGACATAACACACATACAATTGGTAGAACAAGAAACAAAAACCGTCGACTTCCCAACAATTTCTTCTCACCTAAGACCACAACAGTTTCTCCTTGGGGTTGAGGGAATGGGAAGCCGACTCCTTGCTTGGGCATGATCACGATGGCGCCATAAACAGTGGCCCGAAGCCACAGTATGTGTGCATGCCACCACAAAGTCCCCCTCTGCCCGTGATGTTGAAGTCGTAGCTGTAGGAGCCACCACTCTGGATCGGACACTGTGTGATGTAGGCCGGACCGTCAGCCCAGCCATTGCGAAACTGCTTCAACCCGTGCCTGCAAATTTCATATCACATTACACTTGCACATCTCGGCACGCACGCAGCAGATGCCAATCAGAACTAATCGATTATGTGTTGTTATGTACCAATGTATTGACATGTTGTATTGGGCATGGTTGGTGACGCTGATGATAACTCGATCTCCTTCTCTGGCATAGATGGTCGGCCCGGGGGACCTACCGTTCACTGTAACAATCGGCTTCGCGTGGCAGAGTCTGCTCACATTCTTCACTACGACCTGAGTCGTTGACAGAGATGAAGCATATGTATGAGAACAAGCATATATAGATCCAAGCATACAGTATTTTAGCTACTCACATCAAATTGGTACTTCTTAATGGCAGCTTCTGCAGGAAATGAACAAAATGCAATGGAGAGAAGTAGGAGGATGAAAGATTGAGCAGAGGAGAGAGCCATTGTTCTTCCTTAGTCTCGGAGATCGATTGACGGGAACTGAATGGTTATGAGATGAAGAGGTTGCTCATTGATGCTTCTTATATGAATAGTTTGTTGCTGCTAGTTTGTTTGTTGGATATGATACAGTTGCAAGGGTTGCATACTCTGTGCTTGGAAGCAAAATGGTGATGGAGACCATCAACAAGAGAGAAGATAACATTGCTTGTTTGATGAATGCATGGAAGCAATAAATAAAATAAAATCGTAGTAAATTGGTTTTGAGAGGTATATGTCTGTGAGGCCAACAAAGGGAAACCCTTTGTCTTTAAGACAAAGGAGCTGCATTTTTGTGTGGGTTTTACTCTCAAAAAACTCACTCTCTTATCTGTTATCTGATTTTGTGTAGGAGAAAGGGAGATGAAATGGAAGAGAGGAGAGTAGAGTTACTTCTAAGAGTTTGTAATTGATGGGTCACCATACTCTCTTTGCATACATGTCTTGTAAATATAATGTATTTGTAATTTGTTGGTAAGTTGTCAAGAGATGTATGAAATTGATCAAAATAGATATAAAATATCAGTATAATTCCTAAAATTAGCTGCAAAGCAAAGTATGCACTGTACTTTGGCTTTAGTTTCGAGCATTTTGACCATAACTTTAGCTATCAGCGTCAAATCTCGCTCCTTTATCCCGTCGAAAACAGAAAAGAGCCTATTCGCACAGCTCATGTAGAAAACTATACTGTCCAAGGTTCAAGAAACCAGTGAACTTCAGGCACAAGATCAAAACTTGGAAACTGCTCTACATAATGAAAGCTTGGAATAAAGAGTACAAGTACAATCAAGTCAAACATAATTCACAGACAACTCCCTCAAAATTTACAGCATAATCCAAAACTTACATCTAAACAAACAATGGCTCAAACCTACACAAAAAATAAAGAACCATCCCAAATACAAAATTTCTATCTACCAAAGTAATAAAAATCAAATAAATAAACTATAAGATCATTCTATCCAGGGGGAAAAAACACCAAGCAGCACCATTCTCTCAGTTCCATTCTATCCTATCTGCTGACTCTAGAAATATGCATGCTTTCCTATTTGTTGAATCACAGAAAAATAAAACAGAAAACATCTCGTAATATGTGGCAAGCAACCACCTTATCCTAGAACATTTGAGCTGCACCTCACATTTGAAACACCATCCTCAATATATTTCTTGCTTCAGTCAATAAACTCTGGTCCATAACAACAATATTTGCTCAACAGTGACAATGGCAGCAACTCTGCTGCTCTCTCCCAAAACATACCACATCCCCTTCAAGCCTGAGCCAACACCATACATTCCTCTGCTAGAAAAATGCTCAGACACAGCACAAGTGAAGCAAATCCATGCCCAGATGATCAAAACAGGTCATGTTCACCAAATCAATCCTGCCAGCAAATTGCTGACTGCTCTCTGTAAAACCTCCAGAATTGGCTAAACGCATTCCCTCCAATTCTTCAACAGAATCCGAGAACCCAACACATTCATGCGGAACACCATCATCAGAGCCTTCTCCAGCAGCCGAAGCCCAGAAGAATCCAGCCTCCTCTGCTGCTAGATGCTGCACAATGCAGCTCCTCAATCTCCACACGTTTCCGTTCCTTATCAAGGCCTGCACTCTCAAAGAAATTTGTCAATTTCACTGTCACATCATCAAGTTTGGCTTTGCTTCTGAGCTCTACACGGCAAACTCTCTCCTCCATGCATACGCCAGATCTGGCTGCACCGTCTCTGCCAGCCGGATCTTTGACAGGATCCCGTACAGAGATGTTGTCTCTTGAACTCAATGATAGACGGGTACACACAAAGTGGCCAAATTGAGACAGCAAGAAGACTTTTCGATCAAATGCAAGAAAAAAATGTCATCCCATGGACTTCAATGGATATGTCCTGAGCTGCCTCTTTAAGGAAGCCTTGGAGCTTTTTCAAGATATGCAAGTGAGAAGAGTCGAACCAGATAAGGTAACGCTGACCTGTGCACTATCAGTCTGTGGCACAGCTTGGCGCTCTGGACCAAAAGGTCAGTGGATACACACCTACATCAAAAGGAAAAGAATTCAATTAGACTAGGTACTAGGTTGTGTTCTTGTGGACATGTATGCAAAGTGTGGTAAGCTTAATGAAGTCGTGGCTATCTTCAAGAAAATAGAAGGCAAAAGGTCTGCATCTCTGTGGACAGCCATGATCAACGGTTTTGCGGTGCATAGCCAAGGAAGACAAGCAGCTGACCTTTTTGAAGACATGGAGCAGAAAGGAATTATGCCCAATGAGATTACCTTCACAGAGCAGCATGTAGTTATTCCGGTTTCGTTGAATAGCGAAAATCTCTGTTCGAAAAAATGGTGAAACATTATATGATAAGACCATCAGTTGAGCACTACAGTTATACGGTGGACCTTCTTCACCGAGCAGGGCTACTATTAACGGAAGCGGAAGAACTTATTGCAGCAATTCCAATGAAGCAAAATGCTGCTACATGGGGAGCATTGTCCACTGCTTATCGAATTCATAGACTATGACACAGGAATGCGTATAGGAAACATCTTGATCACATTGGATCCAAACGACAGTGGATGATACATAAATTTGGCAAACATTTTTGCAGCAAGAGAAGAATGGAAACAAGCTGCAATGGTCAGAAGAATGATGAAAAGAAAGGAAGGTGTTTAAACTTCCTGGATCAAGCTTAGATCAGTCTGGACAGAAGAGCACGAGTTTTTTGCTGGGAATAGATCACCCAGAGACACAAAAGATTTATGAAGAGTGGAGTCAGATTTTGAGCAGACTTGAGGAGGAAGGCTCCATACCAGAGACAGACGACTTGCAACTGGATTTGGAGGAAGATAAAGAAACTGCTATCCACTACCACAGTGAGAGGCTAGCTATTGCTTTTGGACTCATTAGAACTGAACCGGGAGCAACTATTCACATTATCAAGAACCTCATAGTGTGCAGGGATTGCCATAATGTAAGCAAGCTCACCAGCAAGGTTTATGAACGAAAGATCATCATGAGGGATAAGAGTGGGTATCATATTTTCAAAGATGGTCAACTGTTCTTGTAGAGATTATTGGTAAAGAAGTTGAGGGTACCAGCTCTACCAACTAATGTGACAGTGAGACTTGAGAATAGTGTTGGAGCAGTGGGCTTCAAATACAAGAGATGGCAAGTATAGAGAGACAGATAGCAATATAAAAGATAGAAACAGAGAGAACAGCACACCAGTATTTAACGTGGTTCGGTCAGTGTGACCTACGTCCACGGAGAAGACAGCAAGAGGAATCCACTAATCAAAAGAGGGAAGAATACAAGAGATTACAACTCAAATCTCACTCACCCAAACCCAATGAAACCCGAACTCACAAAAGGAAGATGAATGACAAGAGAAAGGAGAGAACACTACAAAATTTGACAACTCTCTTCTCACTTCCTTGCTACCTCCAATCTCATGCAATATGGTGCCTATTTATAGGCAAAACCTTCAAACCCCTTCATCATTTCACACATCAAAATCATAGGGTGGCTATGATCTTCATAGGGTGGCTAAGATCTTCATAGGACGGCTATGATCTTCATAGGGCGGCTATGATCTTCTTAGGGTAGCTATTGGTGGCTTTTAGGGTGGGTATTCATTAAAGACATATTAACAAATCTCCACCTTGTCTTGAATGAATAGAAAAAATTTCTCCACCTTAACTTGATCTGTATCAAGCGTCCTTTGGATTCTTGCTGTCTTCTCTAGCCTCGACGGGCTCAACCTTTGCCACTTTGAACACCAAGAAATTCGAGACAATACTCGAACTTGTGCGAAGGTACGGGCTTTGTCATCATATCTGCTGGATTATCTGCAGTACCAATTTTCTTAACTTTGATGACTTCAATTTCTCGAATAAAGTGATACCTGACATCAATGTGTTTGGTTCTCTCATGATACATCTGGTGCTTCGTCAGATGTATAGCACTCTGGCTGTCACAAAACACCGTAGTTACTCCTTGGTGTAAGCCGAGATCTTCAACCAAGCCTCTTAACCAAATAGCTTCTTTCACTGCCTCTGTAACTGCCATATACTCTGCCTCCGTAGTAGACAAAGCAACTGTCGACTGTAAAGTCGCCTTCCAACTAATGGCACTACCTGAAAGAGTGAAAGCATAACCTGTCAGAGATCTTCTTCTATCTAAATCGCCCGCAAAATCTGAATCTGAATATCCTGCAATTTTACAATCAGAATTAGTTCCCCTGGCAAAACACAGACCAATATTAGTAGATCCTTTTAAATATCTCAAAATCCATTTCACTGCCTGCCAATGGCCTTTGCCTGGCCTGTCCATATATCGACTTACGACACTAACTGCATGTGAAATGTCCGGTCGAGTACACACCATAGCATACATAATGCTTCCAACTGCACTGGCATAGGGAACATGAGACATGTAGATCTCTTCTTCATCACTTTGAGGAGACAAATCTGTTGAAAGTCGAAAATGAGCAGCAAGTGGAGTTTTCACAGGTTTGGCATCAAGCATGCCAAATCTCTCTAACACCTTCTCGATGTATTTCTTCTGAGATAGGAACAATTTTCCTTCTTGCCTGTTCCTGTGAATTTTCATTCCCAAAATCTTCTTCGCTGCTCCCAAATCTTTCATCTCAAACTCTTGTTTGAGTAGAGCTTTCAACTTATCAACTTCAGACATGTCTTTAGCTGCAATCAACATGTCATCAACATATAAAAGCAAATATACAAAAGAACCATCATTAAGCTTCTGATGATAAACACAACTATCATATTTACTCCTAGAGTAGCCATGCTCAATCATGAAAGTATCAAACCTCAAATACCATTGCCTAGGTGACTGCTTCAAAGCATAAAGAGATTTCTTTAACCTGCACACATGGTCTTCTTTGCCTTCAATAACAAATCCTTCTGGTTGATGCATAAAGATTTGCTCTTCAAGCTCGCCATGAAGAAAAGCTGTTTTCACATCAAGTTGCTCGAGCTCTAGATCGAACCAAGCAACCATGGCTAGCAACACACGGATAGAGGTGTGCTTCACAACTGGAGAGAATACTTCATTGAAGTCGACCCCCTCTGTTTGACTGTAGCCTTTGGCTACCAAGCGTGCTTTGTATCTTACAGACTCAGCACCAGGAATTCCTTCTTTCTTCTTAAAGACCCATTTGCAGCCAATAATTTTCTGTCCCCTCAACGGCTTCACTAACTCCCATGTTTGGTTCTTGTAAAGAGATTCCATCTCTTCAGTCATAGCAACAGTCCATTCTGCAGCTTCATCAGAACTGATAGCCTCATTGTAGGTAGAAGGCTCTGGAATCTCAATAGATTCTGCCACACTTAGAGCATAAGCGACCATATCTGCATAGGCGTATCGCTTAGGTGGACGGATCTGCCTTCTTGCTCTCCCGGTGGCAATACTGTACTGTTGTTCTTGCAGTGTATCACCTGAAGTTGAACCTTGAGCATCATTGACTGGTTCAACGCGAGTGCTCTCCTGCACTCCTTCTGTAACTTTGCTCTCAAGCTCCACCTGCTTGCTTGCTTCCTCTCCTGAACCTGTAATATCAACAACAGACTCCTTTCTCGGTTGAAGCATGTAATTTTCATCAAAAGTAACATCCCTACTAATAATAAATTTAGGTGACTTAGGATCAGGAAGCCACAACCTGTATCCTTTCACCCCAGTAGCATAACCAAGAAATATAGCTTTCTTTGCCCTAGGTTCAAGCTTACCATCATTTACATGAAAATAAGCAGGGCAACCAAATACTCGTAAATGAGAGTAATTAGCAGGGGTACCAGACCATACCTCTTCAGGAGTCTTAAAATCAATAGCTGTAGAGGGAGACCGATTTACCAAATAGCAAGCTGTATTTACTGCCTCGGCACAAAAACATTTTGACAAACCGGCATTAGAGAGCATGCACCGAGCTCTCTCCAACAGTGTCATGTTCATCCTTTCTGCAACTCCATTCTGTTGTGGTGTGTATCGAACTGTACGATGCCGCACAATTCCTTCATTTTTGCAGAATTGATCAAACTCCATGGAACAGAACTCCATTCCATTATCGGTCCTGAGGCGCTTCACCTTCTTTCCTGTTTGCTTTTCGATCATAGCCTTCCACTGCTTGAAGGTAGCAAACACATCGCTCTTATGCTTGAGAGGATACACCCAAACTTTTCTGGAATAATCATCAATTAAAGTTAGAAGATAACTAGCTCCGCCTTTTGATGGAACCTGAGAGGGACCCCAAACATCTGAATGGATGTAGTCTAAGGTATCTTTAGTCCTGTGAACACCTGTACCAAAAGAAACTCTGTGCTGCTTGCCAAAACACAATATTCACAAAAGTCAAGTTTTCCTATTTTCTGGTCACAAAGCAAACCTTGCTTACTCAACATGTGTAGTCCTCTCTCACTCATATGCCCTAACCGCATATGCCACAAACGAGTGGTATCTAAGTCTGGGTCTTCTAATATTGACACAGCGACATCACCTGTCACCGTGCTACCTTGAAGGATATAAAGGGTATCCATCTTCTTTCCTTTCATCACAACAAGAGAGCCTTTACTAACTCTCAAAACTCCACCTTCAGCTGAAAACTTATAGCCGTTGGAGTCAAGGGTGCCCAAAGAAATTAAATTTTTCTTCAAATCCGGCACATGCCAAACATTACTCAATGTCCTAACAATACCGTCATGCATTCTAATCTTGATTGACCCAATACCAATTATCTTGCAGGGCATGTTATTTCCCATTAGGACATTACCACCATCAATTGGTTGGTAAGTCACAAACCAATCCCTGTGAGGACATATGTGATAAGAACAACCTGAATCAAGAACCCACTCATCTCGTGAACGGGCATCAAGGACAGTAACTGAAAGAACCTCATGTGATGTGGAGGATTCTTCTGCAACACTAACAACTGAAAATTTCTCATCTTGAGATTTACTCCTTACATCTTCTTTTTCTTTGAGCTTAAAACAATCTTTTTTATAGTGTCCAAACTTATGACAATAGTGACACTCAACATTTTTTCTTAACCTAGATTTAGATCTGAATTTTCCTCGAGATTTTCTCGACCCTTCTCCGTATGACCACGGACGAACAAGCCTTCAGCTTGATCCTCACTTCCTACAACTGACACCTTTTGTCTTAACTCCTTAGAATGTAAAGCTGATTTGACATCTTCTAAAGAGAGTGTATCTCTACCATAGAGCATACTATTAACAAAATTTTCAAAGGAAGGAGGTAATGAGCACAATAAGATGAGAGCCTGATCTTCTTCATCTATTCTAACATCAATATTTTTAAATCCATGAGAATTTTATTGAGCTCATCTAAGTGGTCTTTAATTGGCGTACCTTCCTTCATGCGAAGAGTGAAGAGGCGCTGCTTCAAGTAGAGCTTGTTGGTCAGGGACTTTGTCATATACAAACTCTCTAATTTGAGCCACAAACTAGCGGCAGTATCTTCATCGGCAACCTCCCGCAAAACTTCGTCAGCTAGACAAAGTTGTATGGCACTATGCGCCTTCATCTCGAGTTCTTCTTTTTCATCCTCGGACATGGATTCCGGCAACTTGTCCTTACGGGATAAGACTTTCAACAAGCCTTGTTGCACCAAGAGAGCCCGCATTTTGACTCTCCACAAACTGAAGCTATTTCTCCCGTCGAATTTCTCTACTTTGTACTTTGCCGAAGCCATCAGGAAACCCACAAGAAGATAACACTAGCTCTGATACCAGTTTGTTGGAGCAGTGGGCTTCAAATACAAGAGATGGCAAGTATAGAGAGACAGATAGCAATATAAAAGATAGAAACAGAGAGAACAGCACACCAGTATTTAACGTGGTTCGGTCAGTGTGACCTACGTCCACGGAGAAGACAGCAAGAGGAATCCACTAATCAAAAGAGGGGAGAATACAAGAGATTACAACTCAAATCTCACTCACCCAAACCCAAACTCACAAAAGGAAGATGAATGACAAGAGAAAGGAGAGAACACTACAAAATTTGACAACTCTCTTCTCACTTCCTTGCTACCTCCAATCTCATGCAATATGGTGCCTATTTATAGGCAAAACCTTCAAACCCCTTCATCATTTCACACATCAAAATCATAGGGCGGATATGATCTTCTTAGGGCGGTTATGATCTTCATAGGGCGGCTAAGATCTTCTTAGGGTAGCTATTGGTGGCTTTTAGGGTGGGTATTCATTAAAGACATATTAACAAATAGAACAGAGGTCTAACATATAATCTGATCCAAACAGAGTTAATGACTTCGAACATGCTAAAAATGTCTACTAAACTGCTGTCTCCCCTGAAGTTTTATCTGAAGTCATCTTGGAAGAAGGCGGAACCATTGTATCCTATCTGATATTCTTTAAGAAGCATCTTAAACTACTACCATATACAAGCAGAAAAACAGAACATAGAACCCAAACAACGAAATAACAATTCAAATGAGGAAACATAATTATATTAGTTGTTTGGTACTAGCTTCACTAAAGAAAGAAAGAAAATTAACTGACAAGGACGAGTGAAAATGTCCATACATGTTCAGGAATCAACAAAGGTAGCAAATTATGTTGCACGGACACAACATGCGGACACATGTCAAATTCTTAAATAAAGGCAAGACACGGGGTGTCAGATACATGTTCGACATGACACACTTTCATGATAGAAGGGTTTGTGCTGTATAGCGGGTATGTCATCGGCTTACATCCTTGGCATCAAGGACAAGGTGTTGCCTTTGCTGCCCTCATGAATGCCACTTGTCTTCTTGACACTCGATCCAACCCATAAATAATATTCATTTTAAAATTCACTATTTCCCATTTTACGCTCCATGTGCATCAACATCTCCTAAATTGCATTACCACGTGGTGCTCATCCAAAAGTCCAGGACCTAACCCATACTTAGCAAGTATGGATAGAGAAAGGCTAAAATAAACTATACTTTTTATACAAATTAAATGGTTGTTTTTGAAGCGGAAGATACACCACCCTTCATAAATCATTTGAAGTCTATTAAATGTATGTTGACTACATTCTACAATATCATCTTTTTTATGATGAAAAGAATCCAAAAGCAGTAGAGGGTTAAATATTTATGGTCTTTTCTATATTTATGTAAATTCGTATGAATATGTAAATTAACTCTGCCACTATTGGGCTTAAGTTCCTATCCTTTTAGTGTATGTCCCAAGCTAGGGTAAAGAAGGTTTGTGTAACATAGCAACATCAAGCCTAAAGGCTAAAACTTAGTCAAAAATCTATTAGCCGACCCAAAAATTTTGGATAAGGCTTTTTGCGGTATGAACATCAAAATCAAGATCTCACAACCATAACAAAAGATGCAAGAAGATTTTAGAAACACGAGGACAATATACCGAAT
The DNA here is from genome assembly GCA_038442645.1 of Agave tequilana. Taxonomy (NCBI): domain Eukaryota; kingdom Viridiplantae; phylum Streptophyta; class Magnoliopsida; order Asparagales; family Asparagaceae; genus Agave; species Agave tequilana. The sequence continues at coordinate 243,564 of JAVJIF010001486.1, forward strand.
TAGGAGAAAACCCGTGTCATTGGAGAGTACGACAATCAAGTGGAAGAAGTGGTCCCAAGTTCTAGGTGCACAACAGATGTCATAGGAATTTTCTCCCTTGTTCAGGGGAAACGGGTGCATCATCCAAAAGAAAACACGATTTTGGTAGAGAATAGAGAGGAGAGAAGAATGCTAGCAGCAGGAAGACAAGCATAGAATTGAGGAAGAGATATTTAAAAGAGAGGTTTAGAATAGAGGTTTATAAGAGAAGGATAATAGTAGTCAGCCATCAATCACTCAAGAACTCTTGATTGGTCTTGAAGAATTTTGTATGGTTGCTCTCGCTTGAATGAATCTAAACTGCATAACTACTAAGGTAGGTTTTCCTACCTCCCACTAGGCCCAGTAGGCTATGTTGCGGGGACACGGACACGCTACAACACGACTATGTTTCCTATATCGACCAATTCTGATACATATAGCAATATCATATCGGATTTTGAGTATCTGATATAATATTAACCTTATAATATCAGTTGATAACGAGACGGTATTGCCGATTTGGCCGAGATTGCCAATATTGATGACCAATATTACTAATTCGATGTTAAAAATCATTGGCCAATACCAATTGCGAGATCGATGTTTTAAACCATGGACACGAGTGTCGTGTCTGATGCGCGTGCCTGACATGTGTGTTCGGCACGACACAACTTCACGTTTGAAGTGTTCGTGCTTCCTAGCTCGTAGGTTTTATGCAAGGGGTCTCTTGTCATAGTTGCACCAACAGAAATGTGGAAAAAGAGGACATCCAGTTGAAAGACAGTACTAAACTTTTATCAAAATATTCCATGGAGCCACCTCAATATGGAGTTGAACATCGGAATTGACATCATCTTGATGTAGTGATGATGAAGCTGGAGGCGGTGGTGATGGTGATTCACCATATTTGATAAATTGATATGAACCACTTGAATTTGATTAACTATCAGTCTGTTCACAGCCAGATATGTAGGTTATGGTGTGTAGCATGGCATTTCTATCATGAAGCCGTGTGTGTCACCTCCGTGTTGGACTTGGACATGCATCGAACACAACACTTCTTGTTGTATCTCGTTGTCTCACAGCTACTATTTTCAGAATTTTCCAGGTGTTGATACATCATGTCCTGTCATGTCGGTGTAACCATGTCTTGCTTCTCAAGGGTGGTTGGAACTAATTGCAACTATTATACATATCATCAAGTCTTTGTGTCATCAAAATATATATAGATTACAATATAACAATGGATCCAAGCCCAGCCTAGAGATCTGTTTCAACATAGTTAGTAACTAAAGGAGAAGCAGATTTTAAATTATTTGATGTGTCGTGAACCAGTACAAAAAGGCGAGAAAGAGAAAGGATAACTACAAAAGCATGCAATGCAACAAGGTTTTCAGCTAAATATTTTTCCGCTCCTTTCTTTCTTTAGTTTTTTAGTGTTAGAGATGCGAGAATTATAGAGACGTCTTATTAGACAGAGTTGACACAGGTTCTACATTCTACTGATTTTGTACTCCTCCCTTCATCACTAGAATAGTTTTTTTTAATGCTGCGCGCATGCACTATAGCTTTCCTTTAGTTAACCAAAGCATGATGATGTTGAATCATTCCACAAAACAAAATTTGTCTGTTACACAATGTGGGATGGAATTTTTTGGAGTTGTTTATAGGGGAGGGAATGAGTATAGGTTAAAGGAACATCAAGAAACAACTAGGCTCAACTTGTGAAACGTCGTTATTGTTCTCCAAAGATTATCCATAGTCCAGCAAAAGAAGCATGTATAAATCACCCCCAGGACACAGCTTGGAACCATGAGCTTAGCTCGAGAAAGAGGCGCCAGTCTTTCAGTATTTAATGTGGATTTGCCGCCAAATGATCTTTCCATGAGCTGTGCTAGTAAAAACGATCTAACATAACCATTCTTGTCACCTGGCATTTTCTCTCATTCTTTCTTACACCTTTGAAGCCTAACATCATCCTAAATTCTCGTGCAAGAAAATTTGGGTCCTTTGAAAAGAAAAAAAAACCATATGTAAATTTTGTCCCCTGGAGTCTTCTGCTATGTCTCAGGTTGAGAAATCATTAAAATGTGCAGGCTCCATAGTGTAGCATAGGGAATAATCAGAACTGGAAAACCTTCAGGATGGTCTGGTTTCCATGATAGATTTGGAGATGCAATCCAAAGAAAGAAAGATTGATAATCTGCCATTGTACACAGAACCGATATATGGAATTACTACAGTTGCCAGATAGACACTTTTAATGTTAGTTATACTATAATTTGTTGAATATCCCATCTTGTCTTTGTTCACTTCACATGTGTTTGCTCTCGTTCGAATTCTTCATTCTAACATGGCAAGCTTGTTGTTCCACCATTTAGCTCTATTAAGGGAGATCTTCTCAGTTAATAGCGGCCTTCACAACAAAGTTTACTGCTTTAAATGAAGCTGTATCAGGTAGTGAATTTCTATTAGACCGCTTCACACATTTTACATTACCATACAGTGTTTATAATTCATCTAACAAAAATACCAATTGATGGTTGGCATGCCTCACCTAACCAGTATTGAGAGTCACAACATTTGGCTGCATCTTAACAAAATGTACTCTTAGAATGATATATGCAATACAGGGTCAATATATACTTATAACAGAACAAGAAAAAACCGCAAAATATAACAAAATTTAACTGTTCTTAATTCACAATATATACAAATGTAAGGAGGTGGTGCTGAAAATAGGCACACACAGAGATAATGATGTAATATAGGATCGCAATCACCTTCGAATACAAATAAAAAGGAAAAACTAAGGTTTTACAAGAAATAAAATGAAAAGAGAGATTAGGTTGGAGAAAGAACCAAATAACTTTGGGCTTCACACCCCTTACACGGGCTTCACACCCCCCTTACACCACGGGCTTCGCACCCAAAACTCAAGAGCATCCTCAAGAGAATTTCACTGAAAAAAGTTTCAATTATTCATTGTCTGCTCAATAAAAAAGTCTGTGGCCTATTTTATAGGTCTTACAAAAGTTCGATTCTCTAATATAACCAATGTGGTACTAAAAAAATATATAATATAGAAAATAACTACACTCAAAATAGACTAAGGTATAAAGCAAGTGTTAACTAGCGTGCTGTCCTCATCATTTCCCTCGGGGTGGGAGAAGCTCGACCCCGTCAAGTGAGGACTCCTCTCACGAAACATCTCAGTCGGGCCAAGGCAGTGGTTGTGAAAGCAACACTGGTACACCACGTCGAGAGCATGGTGGTGGAGGTGGAGCTAGTCTCCGTGATGGGTCGACTGTGGAAGATTGCCGCTTGATCAAAGTACAGATAGTAAACGGAGGTGCATCATCCCTACTGAAAACGGAGCTGATACGAGGATCTCATGGGGCATGCAACTTGTAAGCAATGTAAGCACTTCTCTTCAGAATCCTATCAAAATCTGTATGTCAAGCGTTCAACTTCTTCACGGTCTCAGAGCAATTTATAACCATCAACTTATTATCAAATGCAAATTCCTGTAAATACTATATGGGTATGCAGTAAATTTGTAGGTGTCAATAAAAGTTGCTATCGCCTAGTGATATCATCAATTTGTATAACATGCAAATGCAATGCAGTGGCATTCTAAGCATAACTCCTAACGATGGGAGAATGAGTTATGTGTGATGCCTAGGACACATATCTAATGATGGAGGTATATTGGACTTACATACAAACTCCAAACAACCAGAAAAAAAGTACTAGAAACCATCAGTTGGATTTTGACAAGAAACTTAGGTGACTCAATAAAAAATGAATCGATAGGAACAACCATAAATTATATTCAGCACAAGGGACTCGAATTGTTTACCAAGCATTGTGGGTGTATCAGGCTCAGCTATCTTATCTATGTCATCACTGATACCATCAGAAAACGCATGGATCTCATCAATAGTTGGTGTGTCGAAAGCAACTGAAATGTCTTCAATTATACTAGCAGTTTTAGGAGGAACGTGGACATCTTCAACAACTTTCGAGTCGTCAACATCATCACTAGACATTGTTCTAACATGTTGATACTTCGAGGGACACTCATAATCATAATGTCCATATCTCTTATACTTAAAACATCGAGCCTTGACATTGACTAGCGTTTTGAAACTCAAGTCTAACTTTAATGCAACATCAAAGGTCTCTTCAATGGTGTCTAAATCATAAGAGCTAGTAATCACATCACGTCTTATTTTAGATCGTAAATCCCAAACAAACCTAGTTATAGTATACGAATGGTGTTCTCTCACTTCATTACGTTGGGTTAAGTCCTTAAATATGACAATGTAATTCTGAACAGACATATGACCCTGATGGAGGTTGTGTAACTGATCTATAAGGTGGTCCCTACAATGTTGACTGGTCATGATAGTTTAAATGCAAAATCCAACAAGCAAACAGATGCAATGGAAGATCCTAAACTCAAATAAAATAAATGCATGCACTAAATATAAATACCATACAGTTCAAGCTCTAAATGTAAGAAAATGCACTCCTAAAATGATTAAAAGTAACATACACTGATGCAACCACTAGATAAAAGCAAATAGCATTTCAATCAATAAATTATAACAATCCAAATAGTAATTGTAAGTAATTTGACAGTTAATAGTTCAACTCAAGTTAGGTTATCATCTGAGGGTGAGTCGTTCACGCCCAAACGCAAACATCCTCTAAGATTTCTTGGAGAAATGCCCGCACCGCAGAGAATAAATCACCCATAGAGTCCTGATATAGCAGTAGTATGAAATAGAAGAAAGATGCCTCGAACTGGGCTCAAATCTGAATGAAAAAGAGGGCCTGAAACACTATTTTTCTATTGCACGAACAGTTCGGCTCCAAACAGAGGCCAGAAGAGATCAAATTTGGTCAAAAAAATTGTAAAACCTTAACAGTACAGCTACTAACCCACTGCTTTAGATAAAACTTGATTTGGACTCCGAATGGGCCTGAAACGAGCTTCAAAAGGGACGAGTTTTTGGGTTTAGGAGGAGATAGAACAGTAACTGGGTGGTTACTTACTATTCACAGGAACAGTAACCTTTACTGTTCATTGTGAACAATAATCGAAGGTTACTGTTCACTGTGAACAGTGAACAGTAATCGAACGTAATCGGAGGTTACTGTTCACTGTGAACAGTAATCGGAGGTTATTGTTCACGTGAACAGTAATCATTAGTGTTTTTTTCCCTCTGTTTTTCTGTTTTTTCACTCTTTTTTTGTTTCTCTTCTTTTTTTCTGTTTTTCACTTTTTTTTCTCTTTTTTCTTTTTCTGTTTTTTTTTTTTTGCAAAGTAGGTCTAGATCTAACAGTTATCGATTTTTTTTTTGCAAAGTAAATCTAGATCTAGAAATTTAGATTAGGATTTGAGGAAGAGAAGAAATTCGAAAGGGATTGGGACCAAGGCTCTGATACCAAATTGACATAATACAGGATCGCAATCACCTTCAAATACAAATATAAAGGAAAAACTAGAATTTTACAAAAAATAAAATGAAAAGAGAGATTAGAGTTGAAGAAAAAAATCAGATAACTTTGAGCTTCGCACCCCTTACGCGGACTTCACACCCCTTGCACCACAAGCTTTGCACCCAAAACTCAAGAGCGCCCTCAAGAGAATTTAACTAGAAAAAATTTTAATTATTCCTTGTCTGCTCAATAAAGAAGTCTGGGGTCTATTTTAGCCTTACAAAAGTTCGGTTCTCAGATATAACCGATGTGGTACTAAAAAAACTACAATCAAGACTATGACATAAAATAAGTGGTAACTGGCGTGGTGCCCTCATCAGATAACTTTCCATTTTTTTGATTTCAACGAACGGAGCATTTACAAAAAGTTGAATTGTTTGTCTCCTAACATAAAAATCCTTTCTGTCAGTGAATGAGTTTAAGCAGAAATCTTAGAAACTAGAATTAACTTTTATGTCATGCCAAAGGATGAAGGGGACAAGAGGAAAAAATGAGATTTCTAGGCAGTAAGTGATAAGATTTTATTAACTAGCTCCAACCAGCGAAATATGAAAATTGCATTAGCTAAAGCATACCAGTTTCACCTTACATGGTGAGGTCAATAGTCTTTTTGAACTGATTGGATTTCTGCAAATACAGAGTTACTCTTGTGGTTTTGCATGATTTATTTTTACAAACTCAAAAATTTATAGCCAGTCGCTTCAGCTAGCAGAAATATGCTGCTCTGCAATCCAAGACTGCTCAGGTTCTAGCTGGATTTTTCCAATCTGAAAAAGAACATACCAAAGTAAGATTTGCAGATCATTTTCACAGGAGACAAATTGCAGTAAGTATGATTACGGTACCTGTGCATTTTCAACACAGACGAAATCTTTGTAGCAGGCTTCCATCTGTAAATGTGGATTCCACAAAACGGTATCTGACCAGCTGCATGAGCGATAAGTGTCATAGAATGTATATAGAGCAAAGTTTAAGGGAGCAGAAGTCCATAAACAAGACAACGGAGGTCCAAAATGAAATACGGTTACATACTTTTTGTTCTTGATAGTTACTACATCTCCCAATCCGTTGTCAAGATGTAGCTCGGCAGGTGCATTGAGGTAAATACAATCAACAAATCCAGGAAAAGTGACCACCTCCCTAAATCACAATGAAAATTGTTAGAACTTGGAATAATTAAATGATTGTGCATCACATGCATGCATGAAATCAGGAGCCATACTATGTGCCATCTGATGCATGAAGCAAAATATTTACAATCCGATATACGCCTACAATGAATAAATGCGTCATTAGCTAAATCAGTTGGTAAAAACAAAGTGGGGTAAGCTCAAAGTGGAAACATGACACAGAGTGGACTGCAACTCAAAGCAGAGAAAGCGCCACAGATAAATGCCGAAGCTTCTACACTAGCTGTTAACCTGACATCAACTATATCAGATGTTCTTAGACAAGGTAAGAAGCGAAACAACAACCTATATCTATGGTCTAAGATAGAGCATCAAAAGACTCCTCAAGTACCCCCTCTTCAATGAATCAAAGTGGCAAGACTACAAACTGATGTGTGAAATCACATTCATCACTATGGCATAACACTACGAGCCAAATGGAATCATATTCACACTAATTGATAAATTCATCATCTAGATTCTAGAAAATTAATTTTTTCTACATTGCGGTAGATTATGCCTTGGGAAAAGTACGAGTTCATTCAGATTTCAGACAACCACAAAATATAAATATGAGCAGCAAGCCAATACAAACCTTTCCTCCGTGCCCTCCAAAGGATTGGAAGGGTCAGGATCCTTGTTGAGAGTTCTACAGCCTTTAAGACCTTTTACTGATGCTCCCGATACAGAGGCCTGCAAAATAATCAATGTGATATAAATGTCTAATTGGACATCTTCAACCTTTTGATATACAATATAAAAATGGAAGCAAATGGCGTACGACAGAAAACAGTGTGCTCTTACACTGAAATAAGTGTGCAAGGCAGTGGTAAAGAAGAAGGGCTTCTTGTCGGTGTTGGTGATAGTTAAGACAGTAGAGAGACTCTTAGAATTTAGTCTGACCTGCAAAACACCAGCAAAATTAAATGATACCATGAGAGAAAAAATAGTATAGAAATGTGAAGTTGTTATGGAAATCATCAGATAAGGGTAAAACTGTATCAAATATATTCCACTAATCTATGTATCAATCATAGTACAGCCGTCCACAAGACTAAGTTGTCATTAAACTGTAAGAAGTGGACAGGTCATGGTTCACAGTCGCGGTCTCGGCCGCCGACTCGACGGGCACTGAGACGGATCGGTCTCGGCGACTCGGATCGGTATCGGGCGAAACGCGCAAAACGCTACATAGAAAACTCAAAAATTCTGAAAAAATCACGACAAATCTTAAAAAAAATGTAGATATCAACATTTATGTAACACGTGTCCAAAATATATCACCTAGCATACTACACATAAAGCGAAAGCATAAATACACGCGTCGTCGGTATAAGCATATCAAAATACATGTACAATATAGTAAATTACACAAACTACATTCATAAATACATGCTAATGTAGTTATTTTCACATTGAATTGCGATGAGGTACAAAATCATCATCATAATGTCGAGTCGACCGAGTCAACTCCGATTCTCGGCCGAGTCGGTCTCCTCTGAGTTGAGTCGATCGACTCCTGACTCAGACTCGTCTCGGAGCGGGCCGAGATGGGTACAACTCGACTGACTCGTCTCCGACTCGGCCGAGTCTTTGAACCGTGGGACAGGCCTGGCCTTAATGCAATAAAGATAGAGAATACAAATATTGAGAAAGCGACATTTCAGATCATAAAAAGTTCAAAGGTGTGTTCCCAACCTGATACCTGTCCTCATATATGGCATAGTTTCCTAATGAACCATGCAACCAGAGTGTTCTGGAACCAAAGAAAGACATCCAGTCTCTTAGACCAATTTATATTTGCTGTGTAGACCCCGTTGTATATTTGCTGTGTCGACTAAATATGCAAAGCAGGATATTTTTAAGCCTCATTTTATTACATATATACATGATATTTAGAAAAGATTCTTATAAAATTCCAATATTACTCATGTATTCCTCTTATAGATTGCATAAATGATGTGAAGTGTGTATGCGTGCAAGACAGGAATCAGCGATATAATTGAATTTTATAACGTTTCACCAAAATTATGATCTTCTGCATGTTAAACTTGTAATATTGAACAGATAGATTTAAACAAAAATGCAATCGCAGGTTGAACCATTCTAATCTCAAACAAATTAATGCAGGTACTCAGTTATGGTGGCAACAATTGTACGTTCAATATTAATCCATATTAATAACCAGCAGTTACAAGTGTATCCAATACACAATCTCACAATTATTTGTAGCATTAAAAAGTATTGATAATATTTTAGAGATTGTATATCAAAACTCGATAAAAAATGGACATGTCTAAGAAACTCACCTACTAAGGGTAACGTCGACCTCATAATCCTGCTGATGTCCGCTGTGATGTATAGAGTTGTCCCCCACGACTCCAACGCTTTGAGAACGACTCGAACCAGACTTCAAATGGCTAAAAAACTGTCGAAAACCCAAACCCGAAGCTTAACAGTCTGTTGTGCTGCTTACGGGTCTGCACTGCTGAAGTGGAATGGGTATGTAGCTTACTTGCGAATCGGGTTTTAACTTTGATGTTGTATTAAAGTTAGACTTGACTTTCAAAACGATAGTCAATGCCAAAGCTCGGTGTTCTAAGTGTGAAGGATATGGGCATATGATTATCAGTGCCCCTTGGAGAGTCAAAATATTAGAACTCTGCCTATTGATGATGCTGATGACTCAAAGGTTATTGAGGATGTTCAAGTTTCTCCTAAAACTGTTAGTACAATTGAGGACATAGCGGTTGGTTTCGACACACCGATTATTGATAAAACTCACATGTCTTCTGATAATGCCAGTAATGACGTGAATGTGAAAGTTAAGCCTAACACCACCACTATACCTAATATGCCAGTCAAGTCCCCTGGTGCTGAATATAATTTTATGATTGTTCCTATTGATTCATCTTTTAGGGAGTCACTTGAATTTCTTGCCAAGATCTAGCAGATGATTTCTAGTGCTTCATCTTCTTTTGGTTGTTTAGAGTTTGTATCTAAGTTCAATGTACCTCCATCTGTAGGGTTAGATATGTGTCCTCCTAGACATGTCATATCTCTCATTCTCTCCCATCTTTAGGAGTTATGCCTAGAATACCTATTACATTGCATTTGCATGTTGCACATATTGATGATATCACTAGGTCTATAGCAATTTGCAATGACACATACAAGTTTGCTGCAAACCATATATTATTTTGCAGGAATTTATAGTTGATAATAAGGCAATAATTACGAGTCACCCTGAGGCCGCGAAGAAGTTGAACGCTTGGTGTACAGATTTTGATAGGATCTGAAGAGAAGTGCTTTCATTACTTACGAGTTGCACGCCCCATGGGACCCTGGTATCAGCTCTGTCTTCAGCAGAAATGATGCGCCTTCGTTTACTATCTATACCTTAATCAAGTGGTCATCTATCACGGGACTAGCTCCACCTCCACCACCATGTTCTCGACGCGATGTATCAGTGTGGCTGCCACGACCACCACTTTGGCCCGACTGAGATGCTTTGTGAGGGGAGTCCTCACTCAACAGGGTCGAGCTTCTCCCACCCCAGGGTAAATAATGAGGACACAACGCCAAATACCACTTGCTTTATACCTTAGTCTATTTTGAGTGTAGTGTTTTCTTTATTGTGTTTTTTTAGTATCACATCGGTTATATCTGAGAACCGAACTTTTGTAAAGCCTATAAAATAGGCCCCCAGACTTCTTTATTGAGTAAGACAATGAATAATTAAAACTTTTTTCAATTAAATTCTCTTAAGGGTGCTCTTGAGTTTTAGGTGTGAAGACCATGGTGCAAGGGGTGTGGAGCCCAAAATTATCTGATTCTTTCTCCAACCCTAATCTCTCTTTCATTTTATTTCTTGTGAAACCTAGTTTTTCCTTTTTATTTGTATTCGAAAGTGATTGCGATCCTATATTACATCAAATTGTCAAGAAAGAAAAGAAAGGGGAAATCCGCCATAAGAAGGACTAAACATGAATTTGTTTCTACCATTTTCTGATCTTCCTATCTCAGCACAATCGAGTCATGATCAGTAACACAAGTTTTCTAGGTATTCTTTTTCTTTCAAAAAAAATCTCAAGTTGAACAAATTTCTATTGTTTTTTAATAAAATTGTTAAACTTGCTATCTATTGTTATATGAATTTGGTTTTTCTATTTAACATTTGTTCTTAAAGTTATTGAAATCTCTTATCACTTTGTATATACTTAACTGTTCTTTTTTTTTAAATTTATACTCACCCCCCTATGAATAATCTTGGTTTTCATCCCTGTCTTTATCCGTATGTCTAGTATCTCGACATGGGATATTGTACCACATCTTAAAACTTGTCCTTCAAACTCTGTAGTTTCTTCCAACACCAAACAACAAAACTCAATGAAACTTAAAGCTCTTAAATATTTTTTGTAAAAAATTAAATAAATCTGAGTTTTCGGATACATTTTAAGAGAAAGCCAAATGAAGCAGGCCTCAAGTCAGAAAATACATCAGGCGTGCAACTAAGTCATAATTGCTAGTTGTACCAAAAAGAGTAAATATTATGTGAAAGTTTTGAATGGATTCACAAAATATAAAGAAATGAAACTAAATTGGAATATTGAATTCTTTTACCTTATATAAAGCATGGAAACTGAAATCCCACATTGAGCGACTATAGGTGTCATCCTTGAGTTCCAAAGTTATAACTGGATCTCCTTCACTGTTCTCAGAATCAGCAAGAGACCAATTCATGTTCCTTGCAAAACCGTGCTGCCAAATAAAATTAACGCCCCATTTAAGATATTATAAGAAAACAAAGAAATTTGGACTGCTCTAAAAGAAAAGCTTAAAGTAAGAACTACACAGTAAGTCAAAAACAATAGAAGAACTAAGATGAAGCTGTGACACTTCGTTGTACTTAATATCAGATAAGTATCATTCCATAAGAAAATAAAGACCAAACAGAAACAACAACAACAAAGTTGTTACCTAAGTTTTCAGGGTCAACTACATGAACCATTTTTCTTCCATGCAGCTCTATAAAGGTCATTCAATTAAATGAAGCACCATCATATCTTTCTTAATTGGCTACATCCAAGTTCGTTTAGGCCTCCCTCTTATCCTCCATTCTCTCTCATTTTATCTTATCTTAGTGGGAGTAACCTTGACCTTCTTATGGATACACTCACTTCTTATTGTATCTCTTAATTATTGCCACAAATCCATCTCGGGATTCTCTGGGATATTTTATTTCTTCACTGCCCAACATTTGAATCATACAACATCCATGTCTAATAGCCGTCTTATTAAAAAAAATCCTTCAATTTCATAGGTATTCTACAATCACACGAAACCTAGATGCCGTCATTTAAAAAAAATTCTTCAATTTCATAGGTATTCTACAATCACAGGAAACCCTAAGATGCATTCACCATTTTAACTATCTCCCCGCAATTTATGAATCGCGCCTTCCTCGACACCTCCATCTTGATAAATGATTTATTCTAAACAGTAAAACTTGGCACTTTGAAGTATTTCTTGACCATCAACCTGTACGATACACTCATTCATTCTCACAACTTTTGGTAAAATTACATTCCATATATTCTTCTTTCATTTTACTAATTCTAAATATTTTAGATTCCAAAGCTCCCCTCTATGTTAGAACTTATTTCTTCCCTAGCCTTATCAACTAACATTTTTCTCAGCAAATAACATACACTATGGAACTTCCTCCTGAATATACCTAGCATCAATCACCAAATACAAAAGGATGAGGACCTAATTTGGTTCTTGGTATAAGCTTGTGGCCACAAGGAAATGTTGTCTCCACACTAATTATTCTCACCCTAGGTACAGCTCCATCATATATGTTTTTAATCACATTGATATGCTTGCTAAATATTTGTTTATTTTTCAAAAGCATAGATCTATTTTTTTCTCATGGTATTTATCCACTAATCAGAACAATAAATAAATAGCTTTTATACTTTACCTCTAAGGCATAAATCAAACTAGTTTTAGGGGGGAAAAAAAACATTTCCCTTTTAGTATTTACTCAATTACTCTATGCCAAAGTTCCATTATATGGCTCATAAGCTAGATTCCATGATATTTTGAACAACTTTACATCTCTTTTATTTTCTATATATAGGAACCAAAGTGTTAATCCTTCATTCATCTGGCATTTTCTCAGCATCCATAAGTTGTTGAATGTTTTAGCCATGCTAAGATTGTATATCCTAGACACTTTCAAACTTCACCGGAATATCACAGTCATGTCCTACAACTCTTTCACATTTCATTTTTCTAGAGCACCCTTAACTTTGCCAAGCTCAATTTTTTGAATACGCCTATAGTTCCAAGCCCTAATTGAACCATTGTTTGTTTCAATGTTGGTTTTCTTGTGTGATTCTCATTAAACGCTTTATGAAGATAACTCCACCATTTTTTAGTTTCATCATTCTTTATTAAGAATCACATCTTCACTCTTAGTGATCTACATAAGTCCCTACTTTTTCTTTCCCCATCTTGGTGAGCTTATACATATCTTTCTCTCCCACCTTTATTTCTAACTTCTTATATAAACTACCGTAAGCCTTGGTTTTCGCTAGGTTAACCGTTTTTTTAACTTTTTTTGTTAAATTATTTTTTTCAAAATTTTCCTTGTTTCTACACTTCTGTGAATCCTTGTAAGTCCCGCTTCGCTCTAATTACTAGTTGGATTTCCTTGTTCCACCCACCAATTCTCTTTATTTTTCTTGGCTTTTCAAGGATTGGCAATCGTTCCGCCCACCAATTCTCTTTATGTTAGACGTTCCTTTGTCATCTTGATCAAAACTTAGCCAACATAGAGAAATGTAGTGATGTAGCATAAAAACCATTGCCAACATAATAGTATCAAGATCTAGATCTTGGTTGAGTGAAGCATAGAGGGAAAATTAATTGTGACAATTGTCGTCTAAGGGTACCTTCATAATCAAAGCCATGCTTACAAGGTCTACATTTAGACCAAAGGATGATCTACTAATAAGTCGCACAAAAAGTTAAATCTTTAATCATATTTCAATAGAAATTGACTTCAAGGGGAACATAGTCATTTTATGATGATTTTAAACTACATATATATTCTTTTGAGACAATTCTTAGCAATCGTTTTCCCCACAAACACATGATTACCTTGTAAATGAAAGTATCAAAAGCACAAATATTTGACCAATTTCTCCAACAAAAAAAATTGATCATTAAATTAACAGTGAGCAACTCTTGCACAATGTTGACTAGTGAAAAAAAAAAATCCAAAGAGCCTTTGTTAGATAACTTGATTGTCTATTCCCTTATTGGATAAGCTCTTAGATCCACAAGAATCAAAGATTTTATTACTTCGACTTGGTATTGTTCACAAGAAGGACGATGAAGATTTTTAATATGAAATCAAGCCTTCAGCTAAATATGATTATTTTGGCTTTTCTAATCCTGTAAATCAATCGATTTGGAAAAGGATGGCACAATGAATAGTTTGCCAGATCATTAGATAAAAATTACAACATCCACAGGAATTGGTTTTGAAAGCCAAATGCAGAGTTAGGCAATCCAAGCAAACAAGTACACCTGGATCTTATGTTAGAAAAGGAGTTAGTATGACTATTAGTATATACAATGTTCTGAAATTCTCTTCAAAAAAATGTGCCAAATTGTAAAGTTGATTCAAATATTAAGTGCTTAAACATTATTGCAAGTAAAGGTAATTATTGGATTAGAAAAGGGGGGAAATAGTGTAACTTCTATAAAAAGAATTGACCAAAGTCATAAAATTGATTTGAGATGTTGCAATAGGAAATATGGCCGCACCTGCTGCATTGGACCTGGTCCAAACTGTGGAAAACAATGGGGGATTCCTCCACTGATTAAAACAAAGCATGTTAGATTTCATCACTTCATGATTTGGAAGGGGGGAAAGGGGAAAAAAAAACAAATGAATAAAGAATATATTCTACAAAATGGAATTTTAGCTCTTACATTTTTTTTATTAATAGTTATTGCATTAATAATGATTTCATACTGAACATATTGAAAGTATGGTACAACGCATTCCAACAATATGTGACCAGCTACCATCTATTAAACAACATAAATGCCAAGAATGCTAGTGTTTCACCGGCAACCAATCATCCAACCAAAAGAGTGAACTTCAGCAAAAATTGCATCAGAATATTGCAAAAAGATTATTTTTTTATAAGTATAAAGCAGTACTTGTTATAATATAAGCACAAATGCATATGAATTCGTTTTTAAATGGATATGTTCCATGGGTCTTACAGAAAATGATATTGGCCACATCAAAGAATATCTGAGTTATATATCCCATGAATCTCAATGAAATTAATATTGGTGTATCAAAAGAATGTGCTAAACAGTAGCATATTTAGGTGAAACTTGAGTGCTTTAATACAAAGTAAATAAATAAATGAAAGCAAGAAGCCAAAAAAAAAGTCATATTGACTATGTAAATATGTTATATACAACCTGATAGGTTTCTTCCCATTGAAAATTGCATCTGGTCGAACAAAGAGGAGGTCTTTGCCATTGGCAAGCTTCCAAGATGTGACGCATCCGCCAAACAGATAAATCTCGGCCTCACTGCAAAAACATTGAGATTCTATCAATTCTTCTAAAACTAGCAAGGTTTATTCCTAATAGAAATTTTATTCTATCTCCATTTATTTTATATTCATCAAATGTATTGTCCAATGATGATTGTTCGATCCTATAGCCTTCCACAAAGTTTTCAATTCAAAGAGTTCCTATTTCTAACCGAAAAAAAAAAGACAATATTTACAGGCATTAACGCTTCCAATTCAAGTAAATTACCAAAATCTTCAGAAAAAGATTTCTGCCCCCCAGTCAAGAACCGGGCTCGCTCACCTGCCATGAGAGGAGGTCAACGAGACCTTGGGAAGCCCCCCGTTTCCCTCGCCAATCTGCACTCCTTGCGAAGTCGCAGTCTTTTGATTCAAAATCGCAGCAGCTCTGCAAACAAAAACAAATATCACAGTTCGCCAAAGAGATCGGAGGATCGAAGAAGAATCGATCAGACTTTTGATTCAATTACCTAAGATTGCGTGGGGGCCTAGGGCTCGATGAGAGAGAAGAAGAAGAGAGCATTGAGATGCTCGAAGCCATTTCTTGAGATGTTTTCGGTTTTTTCAAAAGGCAAACCAACAGCGACTTCTATATCGTTCTTTGGCTGTGATTTGAGTAAGCAAGGAATGCCGATAGCGTGATAGATTGGCCGGTTAAGTTGTTCCGCCGGAGCGCTGTAATTTTGACTTGTTCGTCAAGTTTATGCCAAGGGAATATTTTCTCTCCCCTTGGGAAAAATTTTCAGATTTTTTTTTGGGGGAATCTTTTGGTTTTTAAACACAATTCATAGATAATTACTTGGTTATTATGTTTAGAGATGTCTCATGTTTCTAAGAAATAAAAAAAAAAATTAAAACAACATATTTGAGCAAGAAAATCTTTCAATTTCTTTTTGAATTTGAGTTTCTCTAACATTTGTTATTTTGAAGAGAAATATATTAGATTTGGATAATCTGAAACCCCATCCCCCATCCGAGACAGATTATCAAGTTTGGATCAACTTGGATCCTAACTCTTTTAGTGAGTTTGGATCCTCGAACTATCGTAATTTTGTTTAATGGGTTTGAATCCTCGAGTGGATCCGCATGTGAATATTGTAAGACGTGATTCGAATTTGACCCGCCACCGTCCCCACAAGTACACTGGGCTTAAAAAAAGAACTTACTTCATGATAAAGAACTCCCCGCTATCAATCTTTAAGCGTGACAATTAACAATTTAGTTCCATAACTTTTTATGTAATTTTCAAGAGGGAAAAAATTAAGAGAAATTTAGTTGAGAAAAAATCAAGGCAATGATGAGCGAGGACCAAGTAAATTTGGTTCATGATATAATTATTTCTTTGAGCAGTAAATAAATTTCATTGACGAGACTGAGGAAGCAATATACACAGATGGTGATTTATTAGACTACTGTTTAACCTAATATTGCCATGCTTCATCCTATTCAAACCCACATATAAAAACCCTAATTCCTCGATTGCTTTTCTCTTCCTCGTACTCCCCCTCAACTCAAAAGAGCTAGGCATGAAGCCATGGTTGACAAATATTGGAAGGAAACTAATGACTGAGATCCAGTCATCTGAAATTAACCAAACTAAAACCGTATTTAAATTTTCAGTGATTTATTATGTATGCTACTAAAATTTCCAAAACAGCCGTTTATCAACCAAAAAAAAAAAACAGCCAAAAAAATTCTTAAGAAGCCATTAACCAAGAGGATACAAATATATGATTATTTCTTTCTTCTTTTTGTATAGAAGTATTGATTCAAGAGTACTGCAAAATTAGTAATAGTTAGTAGTAACAAAAAAATAACTGAGAATTACAGGCATAAATAAACCTACAGGAGTTACCTAGAGAAATCTCAGATTAACACAACTAAGACCCCAAAACCCACAGAGACCGGTGTCGTCAGTCGAAGCTTATAGATACCTGGCGAGCCTCACAAATTGCAGGTGGCCACTCCCTCATCCAAGTCGAAGATCAACTAGGTGTATAAATTTACATTTCAAATAAATGTTTTCAGAGAAGAATCTTAGTTCAAGAAGTCCATGTCTCTGATCAATCAGAACTGCTGGTCGCAGCAACCGTCTTGCCTGTGTGCTTCTGGTATCACACGAGATGAGCAATTATGAGTTTCATGGAACTGATTTATAGAAGCGCAAGAAGAAAACAGTGACAGAAATTGAGGGGGTTTTCACCTGCCTCCCCATGTTGAAGGGGATGTATTTGTATTTGATCATGTGTAGAATCTGGCGCTTCATCGTCAAGAAGAAGAAGGTCATAACAAATGACATGCAGATGGCTTTAGAACGAATCAGTAACAGACATACAGACAAAGATACTACCAAGTTACTGTTTCAAAAAACAAATCAGTAACAAAACATACAGACAAAGATAAAACAGCCGTCTCCATTTCAGATCAATGGAAGGTTCCCTTCTCAAACAGTGCCACTAACTAGGTTGTATCTTGTATCCAACTGCACTGCTTTTGGTGACCCTGCCATGAGAACTAGGATGTTACCTCTTGAATGACCTTGCTTGCACAGTAGTGATACTTGAAGATTATTAAAACGTTGTGATCTTAGAACTATCTCATTCGGAAGTAATTTCCCAGTTATTTCCTTAAAAGAGTTCAACGATCGAGCGAACCTTGATCTTCTAGGAATGTTAATCAAGGGATATTTCCGGATATGAAATGCATCAATTGCCCTCAAAATCCATTTTTCTTAAATTGTAGTGCAATTGGATACGATCAAGACAAGGGAATCTTGAAGTAGATCTTATAGGCAGCCAAGAGGAACTAAGTAGCACTTGAGCGCATCTTACAGACAAGCAATTCGCTATTAAGTACAGTATGGGAAGTGCATATCTTATGGTTAAGAATTAAACTTAATCTCGAGTTATAACTACTAGGTAGCCAAATCCAGCCTCAAGCTAAAAGAATGAAACAAGCCAAAAAAAAAATGCATGCCATCAATTTTCCTCTGAATCATATTGTTAAGTTGGGCTATTAATATTAGGTTATTGGGTTGTTACTCGTATACCCTCCTTATCTTTTATATATATATATCTTATCCCTATGAATAAAATCAATGTTTTCTTTTGAGGGTTTCTATTTTTCTACATAGTATCGAGCAAAAGACACTCTGATTCTAAAATCTATCCTCTTCTATATGTTATTGAACATTTTCTTAATGAAATAAAAAATTCAATTTTCTACTACAATTCGTGTGCTTCGTACTGACAATGTCTTAAAGTATGTTAAAAAAGATGTATCTATTTTTTGTTCCAAAAATTAGATTATTCATCAGACCTCTTATTCTCACACATCCTAACAAAATGGAGTTGTTGAACGCAAGCATAAACATATTCTGGATGTCGCTAGAAGCATGATGATCAGAGGCGGAATCAGGAATAAATTTGGGGTGGGCTGCAATTTTTTATAACTCATGCTTATGAATTATATGAATTTATTAAAGAAAAAAATAATATTTTTCACTAAATCAGGGGTAGAAGCAGAAATAAATTTGCCAAAAAAAAATTAAAATAGAAAGAAATTTAAGACAATATATGAACCAAATCATGATTTACCATATACAAATGAGTTTCCCGTGATTTACTATACATTTATTAAAAAGTTGCATCGTAAAGTTCCCATTAACAATCAAAGAATTTTTTTTTTTTTTAAAAAAAAGTGGGCATCTAACTATCTCATTAAGCCCCAATACGCTTGACAGTGAATAGAGATCAACACATGCGGAGGAAAAAAAAAACAGCACGTTAATTAGCCATAAATGAGCATTAATATGCTAACGACACAAAATTGACATTCTTGTGTGACATGAACCTAACTTTGTGATCGGGTCACGTCCAAACGGTTGCAGCGGACACTTTCGTACCCGTTAAAAAAAGAGGGATTGTTTGCTTGTTTCCTGTTGTTTGAAGCAAACGAGAGCCACACATTCTTTTGCCCCCTTCCAACGGCCAAAAGTCACGCAGAAATAAATAAAAGGATAAAAAAATTTGAAGTCTTTTGTTTTATTTGTAGCCAATGAAAGCGGGACGCGGAGGGATGCGACCATGATTTGACTCTTCAGATTACCGGTCAGAATGACTCCACGTATGGGTGAAGTGGCACCGAAATTTTAAAAGAGGGATTGATTTTTTTTACTTTTTCCCATATCAATCCATGTAAATATTATTATTGCAGCTCAGACATCCTCGATGGCTGTGAGCCGACACGAGAATAAATAAACAGTAATAAATAAAATAAAAACACGGGGATTACATGCTATCGTCAAGAATGATGATTGCATGTTGATCCGGGTTCATATTTATTTTCTTGATTTGAATAAAGATATGGATATCGATTTGATCAAGGGCGTGTTTGATAACATGCAAAATGTTTGCAAAATGTAAAAATTATTGCAACTTTGTATTTTATACTTGTTTGGTTTCGTTTGCAAAATGCAAAAAACTTTTGCAACTCTTCTTTTCTCACTTGCAGTTGCTACAGTTAAATTTGTGGTCACGTAAATCTCACTTTTACACTCATAATTTCTCACTTGCATTTGCTACAGTTAATTTTGTGCTCATGTAACTCTCACTTGTAGTACACTTACAGTTCAAAACAGTTATTGGATAATCAATATATAATTTAATATTATTAAATACTTAATATTTTAAATAGTGTTCAATTTCTTATTTAATTATTTAATTATTTTATATTTTTAATCTTTAATTTTTTTTATTGTTTTTAATATTGTTTTAATATTTAATATTTACTATTTTAATTTAATTTTTTATTTAATATTTTATTTAATACTTTATTATTTTATTAATACTTATTCCATTTTTTTTTTTATTTAGAGTTAATATTTTATTAATATAACAATATTATACTTTGCTATATATTTAATTATTTATTTTTTTAATACATAGTTAAATATTATTAAATATTTAATATTTTAATAGTGTTCAATTTCTTATTTAATTATTTAATTATTTTATATTTTTAATCTTTAACTTTTTTTATTGTTTTAATATTTAATAGTTTACTATTTTAATTAATATTTTAATTTAATATTTTATTATTTTATTAATACTTATTTCATTTTTTATTATTTTATTTAGAGTTAATATTTTATTAATATAACAGTATTATAGTTTAATATAAAATTACCATATATTTAATTATTTATTTTTAATATAAAAATTACTTTATTAATATCAGAATATATTTTATTATTATATTAATATTTTATTATGTTAATATTGTAATAATAATTCAGTATAATAATACTATCATGATAATTTATTATTAATTTATAATTATATTTTACTTTATTAATTTATATTTCTATAATATTACAATAATATTATAAAAATTTATATTATAATAATTTTCAAGTATTTTTAATATTATAATATTATAACTATATTTATTATTGTTGTAACATTTTTTAATATTTATATTTTATTAGTATTCTTGAAATTTTATTAACGTTCTTTAGATTTTCTTAAAATTTTATATTATTTATTTAGTTAATATTTTAGTAATATTTTACCATTTATACTAATATTTTATTAATATTATTGTTATAAATAAAATATTAAGATTATTAATTTTTATCTCAAATTTATTAATACAATTTATTTTGCAATAGTAGATTTAATTTAATACTATTTATAATATTTAAATTACTGCTACAGTTAATTTTGTGGTCAACTTTTCCACTTACACTTTTACATTACCAACCAAACACCGTAAAACACAATATACTTTACCATTTACACTTTCACTTTATCAACCAAACACCGTAAAACACAATATACTTTTCCATTTACACTTTCACTTTATTAACCAAACACCGTAAAACACAATATATTTTCTATGCTACAGTTCATTTTTTCCATTCTCATTTTACGACTTACGACTTGCGACGTTTTGCAACGAAACAAACAGGCCCTAAATCTCTCTCTTTAACAAGTATGCTCCTTTTCGTTAAAATAGACAATCAGAACTGGTTTTACTCATTTGATACGTGACTTGCTGAAAGCTAATTCCAACTAACCTCTAATGAAACAAATACTCTTAACTAACTCATTCTCTACGATAGTGTTCAACATAGGGCATATTTTTGTTGTTTTTATTAGTCAATTGATTCTTTGTTATTGTGTTTATGCTTGTTGTGTTTTATTCTATTGTGTTTGAATGCATTCGTCGTACTTGTATTTGTTTGTAATATAAAACTTTTAAAGAGAAGTTTGTAATTTTTTATTGCACATAGACCAAGCAAAGTTTAAATATTTTAAGTAACAAAAAGTCACCATATTGATTGCGACCAAAATTTAATAGTAAAAAAATGTACACATCAAATATTTTTTTTATTTAAAAAATATTAAAAGAATGCGTAACTCATATGATGTTTAGGGGGACTCGTTCTTTATCTTCTTCTTTTCATGATCAGCTCGCAAACGTCATAATTTTCTTGTCATGTACATATAAAAAAAATAAATAACTTAAAATTTGTTTAATTATTACTTTAATAGTTTAATTTGTTTTATTATTAAAAAATTATTATTTTTCAATTTTTTAATATATAAGTAAAATAAATTTTAAATTACTATGTGGGCATGGCACGGAAATTATAATACGTAATTAGATCGTAAAAAAATGATAAGAGGAATTGGAGTTTTAAAGCGTAGAGTACGTTTAAATAACATTAATATATATTTTTCTCATAATAATAACTCAGAAAAAAATGTAATTATACTCGGAGACGACGGGGCCAGTGATCCCCACACGTCAGTGTCCAAATGGTTACAAATAGCAGTCTATTTTCAGTGTAAGAATATTCTCCTTCCGAATATTTTCCAACTTTTGTAATAATTCGATAAAAAAGAAAAGAAAAACAGTAGAGGAAGAAGAAAAAGACTCAACAGGGATGAAAAAAAAGGCTGGCGCTTTGTGAAACGCGAGAGAGAGAGAGAGAGAGGGGGAAGAGTCCCATCAGTGTCGACGAGTTCTCAGACACACAGAGAGAGAGAGATCAAAACCCTAACCCCAGCCCTCCAGCTTTCCCGGCAGCTCTTGGGAGCTCGCGTGTTCTCCTCTCCCATGGAGGACCTGCGCAGCTCCCGCCGGCCGGCGAAGTCGTTCGACGGCGACGTCTTCGGTGGGCCCCCAAAGTACCCTGCCCCCTTCGCTGCCAAATCCGACGACTACGCCGAGATCTTCGGGGGAATCTGCGGCTCCTGCTCCATTCCCTTCCTCGATCTCCCCCCGGCGGCGGAGACGTACGACGGCGGTGAGCGGATCGATTACTCGGAGATCTTCGGGGGTTTTAACGGCGGAGACTTTGCTGTTGACTACGAGGAGTTGTTCAGTGAGAAGAGGAAGGCGGCAGGGAGTTCGGCTTCTTCGAATGGGAGGTTAGGTTTCTTGATTTTCCCTCTTATTGTTGTGTGTTTTTTTAAAAAAAAAATAGATTTCTTGATGTTGGTTTGGGTTGTGCTTTCAAATAATGGGGTTTGAATGGGGGTTAGGTTGTTTTGCTTGTGGTACAAGCTTTTGTTAGCGAAAAGTGCCACAAAATGGGGTTTTGAAGAGTGGGTATTTGCAAAAAAGTGAGCTTTTGTTGAAAATGTGATTTCGAAGGGTGGGTCAACCATTGGCATCTCTAATACTGCATTTGAGTATAATGGAAGGCAAAAACGCATCAGCATTCGAGAATGGTTAAGCTTTTTGAGATATGTTTGGTTTTATTTTTGTTCTTTTTCTTAATTTCTTTTTTAGTTAAGATCATCTTGTTTAGAGCCAGTAAATTCTTAATTTTTTCATTCAGTATCAAACGGGGATTGAATGGTGAAGGCAATAAGGAGGAGTAGACTAGTAGTACGCTCCTATGTTTCTTTCTTTTTTGCCCTTCAGTTTCTTCTGTGACGCAAGCTGTTATAACGGAGAATTACTTTATTCAGCTATCTAATTTGACCTCTGGAGTCTGGTGTCTTGATAACCCTTAATGGTACAAGGGGAGCAGCAAACCTTTTTGTTTATGTCACTGACTTTTGCTTCAGCACTTAGTACCTGTCAGACTCTTTTGGCAGCCTTCAAGACCAAGAAAGAGGGAAGGGCATTATGTTTGAGTTACATTCAACAATGTCGTTCACTAGATTTGCAAAGAGCACATCATAAATTTATCATACTCTCCAACCCTTTCAACTTCAATTTATCTGCATTCCGCTTACTATCCTCAACTCCCTTAAACCTCTATGCTCAATGTATACTGCTTTTATGCAAAAGATTAATGCAGACTAGTCGAATGCCATCTTCTCATTGTTCTTAGGAAGTGGTAGGACTCTCTCAGTACTCTGCCATGTCCTGTTCCTCAACGAAAGCATCCCATGTTCCTCAACGTCATCTTTGTAGATCTCTCTGTGTGATTGAGAGTTCTTGTGTTTGTAGATCAATTAGGTTCTCTGCTTGGGAAAGAGTTTTGTATGGTGCACAATATGTAATTAGGTGAGTCTTTGAAACATGATATTTTCAAAAAAGGGATTGTTTGTCAAATAGGATTTGAAGAATGGATGATCTTTTTGGAGTCCAACAGTCACTATGTATTAGTGTAATTGAAGACATAAGAGCGTCAGCAACCGGACAGGAGTCGAGGCTTTCAGGCTCAATTTTAACATGCTCTTTTAGGATTTCAGGCCTCCTTTTCTTGCACATTCTGAATGTATCATTTTCTGCTGCCCTTTCAAACTTCTTTAACTCATTTCTCATCTATTAATGTCCTTAATCCCCTTAAGTCTTATAGGCTTCACGTCTAGATACACAGACAAGAAGGCTGATGTATCTTATCCATTTTCATCTTCTCGTCTTTCTTGAAAACAGCTTGAACTGTTGATTCTCTGCCTTGTACACTTCCTAGACAAAAGTGTCCTACTCATACTCATAAACATAGGCATTGTGAATCAGCTCATTTGACCTCCACACATGTGCAATTTGACAAATTCCTTTCTAATATACCATTCTTTCATGGGGACCAAAGTTCTTTCCTAACAGACTCGCTAACTCTTTTCTCTGCTAAAGCTGACTTTATAAATTATCTCCTGTAAGTTGTAACAATTTTGGCTGAAGATACTGTTCTCTTTGTGGAATTTTGAGTGATGGGGTGTTAGAGAACTCCTCATGGATTTGGGTAGTGTGGCTAGTTGAAGCAAGGGTTTGGTAGTCAGACAATGGAGATATGACATTTTTGGTGTGGGATGAAGTAGAGGTGTGGGTGGACAATGCCTACGGACAACATAATCGATTGCAAGAGGAGCAAGTGAACTTGATATGGTGTCACATTAGCAGGTTGGTTTCTGAAACATCTGTATCTACCCTTCATTTTCAGTGGAAGAATTTATTCTGAACACAAGGCTCAACGCATGCGACCCCCGTGATGAACCAAATAGCATTGGATACCCAATAAATTCTGGGGCTATTATCTTCTGTTATGCTGAACATGTCTTCATGTTCCTAACTTTAGTGATTTCTAATCCAGTTAAACCCTTATTTGGTGGGCTTCCTAATGGTGTTCAGTTAATTATTAAATTTAAACGGTCTTTCTCTGTTAATGGTGCGGTAGTCTTCCTAGTGCTGTGTGGAAGGGTAGTTAGTTTGTTATCGTGACAACTCATTCCGTTGCCATTCTGCATTTTCCACCTCTCTGTTCGTTTGATCTTCTTCTCTAGCTAAATGGTATCTTATGCTATTGTATTTGGGACTCAATACATTATAGTGTTTTTTTTGTTACTCAGTTTATTATTGTTGTTATTATTATTGATCTGTATTGTCTTTCGTTGCATTTTATGTGGAAATTACTGCAGGATTTCCTGGTTTTGTGTCTGTGAGTTTTTTTAGTAATTGTTATCATTTTTTGAATAGGGTTCGGATGGATGCAAGATTTGGCCAACATGCTGAAGTTTCAGATCTCTTGCCTGAAGGGGACAGTAAAAATTATGGGGCTTCTTCAGAGAAGAATAAGTTGTTATCAAGCGACAACCAGTCAGATGATGGCTCAAAGCAATTCAATATGTTGTATCATAGGACAACCCGTGGTAGCATAGAGGATGTAATAAGTGGGAAGACACACATAACCGAGCTTCATGCCGTTCCTGGGTATACCTATATGATTAATTCATGCTCCTCACAGGATGTAAGAAGCAATAATTCTCCAAACATTCAAATCAATGATCTCACCAACAATGTAAGTTACAACAGGCAATTGAATGATTTGAAACAAGAAAAAGCAGCCTCGTCCACCTCTTCTATTGATAAGACGAAGAGTTCTGGAGCTGACTTGAGAACAAATCTGAAAGAGTACAGCGCTAGGCATGCTGCCTCAGACGATGATCCTGTGAATGTGAAGCATCATTCATGCTTTTCTAGCAATTATTCGGCTTCTAGTGGAGAGATACCTTATCCTGATTCTACATATATAAGTATTTCTGACATCAACCTCCGGACGCGACCATCCAGAGTGCCACCACCTTCAAGAGCACCACCCAAATTAGCTAGTAAGCAAGATCATAACAAGAGCCGTCAGATACACTACAGCATTGGTGCTTCAAGAAGCCACGGGCGTCAGGGGGTTGCAAAGGACAGTTCCTCTCATTTCCTTGATGTGGAGGTAGATGCTAGTTCAGCTGCTAAAGCTTCTGCTGCTGCTATGAAAGAGGCAATGGAGCAAGCTGAGGCTAGATTAAAGAGCGCAAAGGAATTACTGGAGAGAAAGCGAGATATTCGTAAGAAGCCGGCTCACAAAGAAGGTGCAAAATATGATGAAAGCAAGGAAGTTAAAGACTCTGATGTAGTAAAAGATTTCAGTGAATTGACAGCTAGGAAACTATTGCCAAAGGGGTCTAAAGGAATGAAAGAATATGCTCTGAATGACACGAACAAAGGCACAAAAGTAGGCAAAGTTTCGCCAAATCATGGAGAGCAGGAAAGATATGTTGTAACAGCTGAAGAAAGTCATCAAATGGGACAAGGGAATGGATTTAAATCATCTCAGATGTGCTATAAATCAGAGGAGGTATCTGGGGAATGGAAAAATGTGGATCAATTCTATGAGTTGATAAACAATGAGAAGAAGTCACGAGCAGTCAAAGAGGCCTCCCAGCAGGAGGATGTTGAGAAGAAAACAAAGACAACCACAAAGGTCAATGAAGAGAAGGAAATTTATTCTGAAAAGGATGAACTAGCCAATGAATTTAAAAGGACAGTGAAGCTGCACAAAGTTAATGAAACTATCGAGAGGGATGACATTGATGGCAACCCAAAAGTCTGTAATATGACTAGCAAGCAAGAATTCAGGAAGATACCTGATGAAATTCTAGAGACATGCATATTGAACGAACCAGAAGCCTCCTCTAGTTCTTATCACCGAAATGCTAACAAGAAGATGCAAGCAGCTCAAGAAGCTCTTATCAGTGGAGAGGAACTAAAGAAACCAGATGCCGTCGAGGAGGCTTCTTGTGAAGAGAATGAAATGAATTTGGAATCTTCTAATAATTCTTTTAGATTTGAGGAGATTTATCATGATGATGACGTAAACAGGAAGTTGCAGCCTGCTAAAGAGGCTTGTGAGCACGGCGAAGAGGAGGAAGAACTGAGTGGAACTTATGTGACCTCTGCATGTGAGGAAAATATGAAAATGTTCAGAAGAACAGCTGTGCAGAATGAAAATGAAAATGAAATGGAAGTTAATTCTGGAACACTTGTGAGGGAAGCAGAGGAGGAGCGGGTTGCATGTGAAGAAGCTTACTTAGATGAAAATTCTGACTATACAAGCGGAAATGGTAAACTTGAATCCTGTAATGCAGAAAATGAATGTAAATTGGAAGGCACTATTTCAGTCAGCAAGCATGTGGAAATTGAAAAATCAAATGAGGTTCAAGGGCCATGCATTCCAGCTGAAAATGATTTGCAGACTGAAGCTAATCAAGATGGCAATGAAGTGAAAGAGAATGCAGTAGAAGTTAAACCAGCACTAGGCACCATGGGGCTCGGAGTGAGTGAGAAGAAAATGAGCTCAGCAAAAGAGACCTCCTGGCCGGATTATGTAGTGGAAACAAGAGAAGCTCGACCGGGACTTCAGCAAAATGAGAAGAAACAAAATGCAGATCAGACACCTTCTGTGGTGGAAAATATTATAGATCCAGGAGTTCTGGGAGATGATCACACAGAGCGTGAAAATGGAAAGTTTAAAGAAGGTAATGGGGTTCTTGGTTCAGAGGAAGCACACCCCCATTGTGATGCAGCTCAAGAGGACTTTCAGAGGGTTGCAGACGAGGATATAGACGATGTGCAACAAGGATCTAGCACTCAAAACAAGGATCTAGGAGATGCTGCTGAAGATGTCTTCCGGAAATCGCGAAGTTCATCTCATGATGCTACAGAAACTCCGGGGACTGTCGTGAGTGAGAATTCTGAATCTGGTGCACATAAAAGAGAAAAAATGGATAGTGAGGAAACAATAGAAAGCGAAACATGCCATGAGAAAGAGCAGGCAAGAATATTAGAGGAAGAGAAAGAGAGGGAAAGGGAAAGAGAAAAAGACAGACTTGCTGTTGAAAGAGCAACCCGTGAAGCACATGAACGGGCAATCGCTGAAGCTCGGGAGAGGGCAGAAAGGATTGCAGTGGAAAGGGTTACTGCTGAAGCTCGCCAAAGAGCCCTTGCAGAAGCCCGGGAGAAAGCAGAGAAGGCTTCTGCTGAAGCTTTGGAGAAAGCATTAGTTGAGAAAGCACTGAAGGAAGCTAAATTGAGGGCAGAGCGAGCTGCAGTTGAGCGAGCAACAGCAGAGGCTCGAGAGCGTGCTGTAGAAAAAGCACTTGCTGAGAGAGCTGCTGCTGATGCAAGACAACGTGCAGAAAGACTCAACTCTATGTCGCGGGACAAGAACAGGAAAGAAAATGAAGCAGGAGACTCATTTAGGGCAAGTGATAAGGAAGATAGAGAGATAAAGTTAAAGCCCAGTTCTTCTGTAAGTAGTGAAGCCGTGTTAAGCTTTATTCCACATGTCTTAACAACACTCTACTGTTCATGCTTATTAGTAATTGTGGTCATGCAGGATGTTCTACAGGATATAAGGTTTAAAAGCACAGGATCTTCCAGCAGTTCTCAAAGAGATTCTTCTGCTCATGGTAATATGTGACTCTGTATATTTTTGCTTTTATATTTTTTAGAGCAATTCATGAATGTTCTTTTAAATCTTTTGGGACACAAAATTCAGATTTGGTGTATGCATCTAAAAGTCGTTACCTTTATTTGTACTATTTGAAATTAAAGATGGTTAGTTTAAATGTAGGTGAGGTTGAATCTCCTTTAAGGTGTAAAGCAAGGCTTGAGAGGCATCAACGGACTGTGGAGCGAGCGGTACGTGAAGTTCACATGCTTTATATATTTCTAGACCAATGTTATATTTAATTTGTATTTACATTCTTGTTTCTGATCATTTGTATATTCTTTTCAGGCAAAAGCTCTTGCAGAAAAGAATCTGCGTGATATTCTTGCTCAAAGAGAGCAAGCAGAGAGAAATGTAAGATTGATACATAGTCAGGAATATATAGAATCTATTTTGTACCCCCTTCTGACCTTTGATCAAACTGTCATCACAGAGATTGGCAGAAGCACTGGATGCTGATGTCAAGAGATGGTCAACTGGAAAAGAAGGAAATTTGAGGGCATTGCTATCAACACTGCAATATGTATGCATTCTTGTTTTTCACGCTTAAATTTAGTAATTTGTTTGTTGTGGTTTAAGCAAAGGTGTTATTTGTTGTGGTTTAAGAAAAGGTGGTGTAGTTTCAGAAAAGGGTTATGATGTTGCTTTATATTGCCTGTTCCCTCAACTGTATTTAAAGGACAAAGTGAGTTAAGTGATTTTAGTCTTGTGATGGAGGTTCATTCACTTTCTTAATTATAGGAATCTTAGGATTTAATTAAATGGAAAGGTTGGTCTAGTTTGTATGTCTAGGAGTGCCTCTAACTGACTGGGATATTCGTTCTTGTGTATACTGATATACTGTTTACTCTACTGTAGTGCATTCTATGGCTAGAAGTCCCCATTGGTTGATGATAATATGACCCTATTCTGTGCTTGATGTGATCTAACTGCTCCTTTTCTTTTTATTTTTGGCATAATTGACTGACCCATCATTGTGTTAACTTCAGATTTTCTTTTTCATGTTTACAAGGTTATTCAAGAACATTGAAAATTTAACCTTAAACTGGCATGGTTATGTATAAAGACGTCATGTAATACCTGTTGTTGCTTTTAGTCCGCACATCACCAACTATTACATTTCTATCAATCATGGTTTAAAATTTCAGTATCATTATCGAATTGGCCAATGGTTTTTAGTATCAATGTCGTTAGTATCTGTCGTCAATTTGGGCAATATCGGCTGTATCCGCACTATGAGCCGATGATATTATATGTTTAACATCATATCGGATACCTCAATACCCAATACAATATTGCCGATATATGTCGAAATTGGGTGATATATGAAATCATGCTATCAAAATCTGTTTAATTTAATACATTAGACCTTGAAAATAAGGTTTCAGAGTGTTAGTCATCTTATTTTTTTGTAAAGCCACGCGTACACGATCATGGCAGCAAGTCATTGTTTTAAACCTTTTTGTTCATTTTCAGTTTCTTATCATACATTCCAATTGATTAGGCATTGACTAATGACTATATATGGGTGCCTTGATCATGAACTCTCTTAACTTTCTCGTAAGATCATCATTTTTCAGGTATGTGTTGAAGATTGATGAAATATCTGTGTATGAGTCAACCCTCAGCATCCAAAACCATAGCTACTTTTCTCATGTTTACACCGCTTCTTTGAAAGACCTTTTTTTAAAATTTTCCTGTCAATTACAGGGCTTTATCTTTTGACTTCTCCTACTCACTGATGGTACCTGCAGGGCTTCCTCTTCGAATGAAAATCTAACCTGCTGTTTCCTGAAGTGTCCTCCATCATTCACTTATTTATTTCTTTGTATTATGCTAATACAATCGTAATTGGTTGCATAGATTTTCGATGCTGCCTGCAATGGTGAATTTTGAATTAGGTTTTTAGGCATGGGGAATTTTTTGACTGTTAGTAACCCACTAACTGAATTTAAATTTCCTATTACTCTGAGGTACCTCTGACACCACTAACTGAAATTAAATTTCCTATTACTCTGAGGTAACTCTGACGCGCCTTTATGACTTCTGGAAATTGCTATCCTTTGGGTCCTGTCATCTTGCTAGATATAAGTTCATTTTGTTCTTTGTTCCTTAGAACCGCATGTGATCAGTTTTTCATTCTAAGCAAAAGAGAAAAACTTGAACATAAACCAAGAGCTTCTGGTCTATTAGAGATTTTGGATCCAACTTCTTATTATCTGGATTTTGTTTCATACTACTTTAAGATTATCACCTAGTGGACTGTGGAGGGAGGTGAGGATGCATGCCTCTCATCATACTTTCTGGAGATTCATTTGTTTAAAATCATTAACCGTGGCCGCTGCGTAACACATTACCAGGCAGGGTCAATTATAGATAAAAAATATATATAGAAGTAACCTAACCTGATTCCGTTTTGTATCATTATTTTGACAAATAAGGAGATACTATATCGTCCCATTTAAAGTATGGATAGGGATACAGATAGTGCTACAGTATATGAATTGCAAATGCATGTTTGAATACAGAAAACATGTACCAACACATTTAGATCAAAGATATATGAAGTACGCATACATTATATAACATTATGATTAGAAGCTAATGTGATTTTATATTTTTTCTTATTTTAGTGTGAGAAATGCACAGAAATTAAAGTTCCAGTTCATTCTTCTTTCCAATTGCTAATCATTATTAGTATTGTTTGTCACTTTGTATTTGCATTTAAGTTTCATTTGTTTTTGTGAACGTGGATATTGAGTTAATGTCTGTATTTGTTTCCATTACCCCAGAAGAGAACAAGTGCAAATATTAACCTATGTCCACTCCATATTCCTCTTTCTACACCACTACCATGTTCTCAAGATCACACTATAATGTTCTGCTATCTGGAGAACATCCCTTGAAGTTTGGTTAACACCCGCTAGAGTCACCCAATTCAACTTGCACTATATCTACTCAAAAGTTCCATCTTATGTTCTGTTAGTGTCAGCAAAACCTACCTTTTTCTTTTACTTTTTTTAGCAATTTGCTCTCATATTCATTGATATTAAATTTTAACGAGATGTTACCTAAAATGGTAAAGCGTTTGTGGGACATGTGACTTTAACCACCTTTTGTTTCAACTTAATTGGCAGATCCTTGGTCCTGAAAGTGGTTGGCAGCCAATCCCTTTAACAGATGTTATTACCGCTACTGCTGTTAAAAAGCTTATAGGAAGGCTACTCTTTGTGTTCATCCTGACAAATTGCAGCAACGAGGTGCTAGCATTCAACAAAAGTACATTTGCGAGAAAGTATTTGATCTTCTTAAGGTACATCCTTGTCTGTATTAACTTTATTCAGTTGCACACACGCACAAACACACAAATTCACACAACAAACACACACAGAAGCAATGATGTCGCTGAGTTGACTCCACAAAAAAACAAAATGATGAAGACAATTAACTGATCCTTGTTTAAGGAGTGGATGGATTGACAATGACTCTAGAACTAACAGAATAGGCATTGAGTCAGTAAAAAGAATATGATAGTGGTTTACTTAACAGGAAAGGCGACAATTAAGAAAGATGAATGGAGAAAGAGGATTTTTGTAGCGAACCCCCAGATATTTGGAATAAAGTCTTGTTGCTATATAATCCATTCTAAGAACCTCGTAACATAAGCTTTAATAGTTGCTTGGCAAACTTAGCACTCAGTGATTTGATGATGGTTAACCTGGGAGGCCAATTAGTTCCCTATTTGAAGTATTGGTTCTCAGCCGATAGTTGTTAAGTTGTTGGGTCTTTAGTAGTTAGGAAATCACATGTCTGATATAGAGAAGATAATGACATAAGCACTAACTGGAAGATGACTAGCATATTCTTTATTTTGTTTCTGAAGTGATCTATGAGATAATTGTTGAAATAATTTACTCTTATAAATCTAGTTGATCTATTAAGACTAATGGTTATTGCATTAATGCCTATAAGTGACGATAAGTGCTAACCAGGAGACAATTGTCATATTCTTTATTTAGTAGGAAGTGATCTATGAGGATAGTTTTGAAATAATTCATTCTCAAATATTAATTAGGCATTTATGCAATACCCATTTCTCTTAATAGAACAACTTGATTTTGTAAACATTTAGTAGATGAGAAGAATATGCATCAAGGTGTATAGACCTTGTGTATCTATGATTTTGCTCTACATCTTGGTGTTTTGCTTTCTTTAGATCTTAGCCCACTGTAGGTCATTTCGTTATGCATAGCAAGAGTCTCATTGTACACAGTCAGTCAATAAAACCCATAAACAGTGAATCGTATTTTATTCTTCGGTGACTGGTTATCTGATAACTATTGTTTATTAGTTTCTCAATGATATCTTCTGGAATGTGATTCCATTTGATACTTCGTCGCTTTTGTTATTCAGGGACAGAGATAGATTTCCTATAGTAGATTTTATAATCTTACCTCCTTGTCTAGATTCTTTTTACATTCGAGGGGAATCTAGGGTTGCTCCTTGTTGCTCAAGCTTCAATTGCATGACCAGACAAGATATGTTTATCTATGTGAAATTATCATCCAAAATTAAAATCTCGCTATTGGTATTGGCATTGGCTAATGCTTTTAGTATCAGAATCATCAATATCGGCTATCATAAGGGCCGTGTCGGCAATATCAAACTCGATATCGGGCACCACTACAATAGTAAATATTGTATCACGTACCGCAAAATCTGATACGATATTGCCAATATAACATCTAAATTGGCCAATATTTGAAACCATTATGTCATTGGTTTTATGGCAGGGTGCTCGCTCACCTGTATATGAACGTAACATCAAAATAGGAGGTTAACATGAGGTCAAAAGAGTTTGGTTTATTTTTTGTGGAGCTTCCACGACTGAGTTCTGGCCCATGATCTATCATATTTTGATCTCGAATGGATAAGATGGTGCTGTTAGTGGCACTGGTGATGGTGATCTTGTCAAATATGAGATCTAATTATTTTTGTTAGGCATTAAAAACTTTGTTGATGCAACTATACTGACTGGTAATATGTATTAAACGCCTAACTCTGAGGGTCTGGTGAGATATCTTCTTAACGAGAAAGTATAATGTCTCGTGGCTTCTAGATAATATCTGTCAGTATCTGATATTTGCTAACATGCATTATTTATGAATCTTAGTTATTTATTTATTTATGTTAGTTAATTAATTAATTTTTCTGAAGGTTTTTTTTTGGGCTGGGGCTGGGGCTGGGGATACAAACTAATTTTGGATTTTGAGCCATGGAAATGCCATAGTAGCATTGCTTGGAAACTCTTCCACCTTTTGGTTGCATTAAGCCTCTCAGAATCTCCATTTTCCTTTGGCTTTTGACTTGTATATGAACTAAATGTTTCTGCATCATAGTCGTTTGATATCATTTGTGGTCAAGATTGGTGATAACACACTTGTTTGTATTTGAATGTTGACCGGTGATTTTGTAAAGTTGGTTATACAAGATTATGAGTTGATATTGCTATCCTCATGAGTTGGATAAATTATGTACATTGGATATGTATCCAGCATGGGTACACTAGAAATTTAAAATTATATTATAACAGTAGCCTCCATTCCCTGTCCAAAGGACTTTTGGTAACATCTGGTTTTAAGTAATTAATGAAAATCCTGAAATTTGGAAGCTGGTGTGAGCAAATGAAAGGTTAACGCTTTCTTGATTGAGGCAAACAAACCCGCACTAAGAACCATCATATTCTCTCTACAATATGGAATATATAAGTATATTGTTCTTGTCCCCTGGGTTATACTCCATGTTCATTTCTATTTAATTGTTAAGAAAATTCATATTCTTCAAGGATACTGCTGTGGCATTATCGTGTTTGTCTTTCTGTCATCCTAATCTTATGTAAATTATAAATTGGACTCTTGGTACTTGTTTCTTTCAATCGCTGGTTCCCTTGTATGCATGAATAATCCTTTCATCTTTTTGAGCTCCATTTTGTGAAATGGTAGGTGATATTGATTTTAGTTGTGGCTCCTTTTTGTTCACTTCTTCTCATTTCATTTTCTGTCAATGTTGCGTCAGGGCAATTTTATGAATCTATGTTGCATCAGGGCAATTTTATGAATAAGGACGCTTTTGATCAGTTTGCATATTCATAAATTATGTAACATGGACACTTCTATCATGAAGCCGTGTCGTGTCCGAAACGTGTCCGACACGCGTGTTGGACACACATCATGTGTATTTTTAAGAATTAGCCATGTGTCGTGTCCATTTCAATGTTGTCGTGTCCGTGCAACATAGCTCATAAATGACACCATTTATGCAACATGCTCCCATCAGTGTTTCTTTTCTTTTCTGAACCACGTGAACCTTAATAGAGACAGTTACGTGTTCTCCATATGGAATAAGAGCATTTACCCTAGTCTTCTGGCTTCTACCTGATCTCCATTTCTACCTTTTGTACTCTCAGGAATATTATTGTTGTATGTCCTTGCTTGCTGCTTCACCTATTTCTTTATGCTTTTTATAGTATGGGCTTTGGGTGTTTGTTTCTTTCTCCATATTTTTGCTGTGTATCTTGTATGTATGCAGGGGCAGTAGATGATGTGGTTTCATGTTGTTTAACCCAACCCAATTATGTCTGAACCGAGCCCACCTGTCTACTAAATGGGTGAAGGTGACCAACCTGAACCCTACCCTCCTATATTTGGGTAACCCGACCCCGCCTCATAACCTATTTATTAAATGGGTTGGGTTTGAAACAGGCAGACAAGTTACACAGAATAAACGTACCCCCATCATGGGTGCGCTAACCAATTTGCTAGGTTAATGCTATTTTCTTGAAGCCTATTAGTCACGTATTAAAATGCAGCAGGCTTTAAACAAACAAGCTAAAAAAGATATTTACTCTTTCTGAGAAAAGGAATATTAACCCAAGTTAATAAATAGATCAGGAGGGTTATCTGGTTATGACCTGGGTGCCAATCATGCCCAATGTATGCCAACTAACTTTTGTTCTAGGTCTGGGGTTGAGTTATTGGATCTGTCAAAATTCCCGCTTTATTCTGCTTGTGGAGTGCTTATGTTTCTTGGAAGTTCATTTAGGGAACAAAGTTGAGTAGAATTGATATAGTTCTTCTCCCTCTTTGTTCCTATATCCTGAATGTCATCTTTTGCAAAATTAAGGGAAGCTACTCCAAATCAAGGTTCATTCACCTAATCTGCATAATGACAGGACTGAAAAAAATAGGCCAAGTCAGAATTTCTGATAGCTGCTGCCCTGATGTAATTTTCAATTTGAGATCATAAATATAATTTGCGCATAAGAGGATGACAATGAAGCAAACTTGCCAGTGCAATAATGTTATCGTTAAGAATATACAACAACAACGATAACAGCTGGAGCAGCAACGACAAAGAAGCCTTTATTCCAAGTTTTTGGAGTCGGCTACTTGAATCCTTTTCTTTCAACCGAGAAGATCAGATGGGGCTTTTTGGCTTTGGGTAAGCTTTGGAGCAATAATGGCTGATACTGACTGAAATCAATGAAATATTGGCAGAAGTTTATGTCTGGGCTTAATGTCTTCAGTTATTTGAGTAAAGAACAATGAGAAGAAAAAGAAGTGGGAGAGAGCGAGAGGAAGAGAGGGAATATATAACTGAGAGAGTCAGAGACTGCCATATTCTGACTCTTTAGGTCTACCGCTTTCTAATGTCATCACCACTCTGGCCATGTTCAGCTAATGTATATAATAGGGGGTTAGGACTTCAATGAGATGGGAATAGGAATGTTCCTCGTGTATTGATTTAGGGTCTGTTTGGTTGTCGTAATTGACCGTAATTCGTAAGTCGTAATTGGTAAATTCTTTCAATGTTGTAAATGAGTTACATGCATGTAAGTTTTACGGTGTTTAGTTGATAACATAAAATTGTAATTAAAAAAGTGTATTGTGTTTTATGGTATTTGGATGTCGTAATGTGTAAGTCGTAAGTGAAAAAGTTGACCACAAAATTAATTATTTGGTGATTTAAAATTTTTTAATATTGCAAATAAATACTAAAAATGCTAAATATTAAAAAAAAAATTAATATAAAAAATAATACAAATTTGCATGACCACAAAGTGGGATGTAAGTGAGTGGTAATTGGGTTGCAAGTGAATGATAGTTGAGTTGCGTAAGTTTTTTACAAATTACGGTCCAAACAAACGCCGTAGTTGTAATTGGGTTGTAAGTCATTTTAGAATTACAGCTTTTTACGACTTTTACGTCCAAACAAACAGCCCCTATGTGTCCATGGTATTTGTATTACCAACTCACCGGAAATCCTCGCCTTTAACCTCGGATGTGTGCGTTTGAATTCAAGTGAAAAATACAAGTAATTTGAACCCAAATTATGCCCAATCTAGTCATTTGCATGGTTTTGTGTGTATAAATAAACCCATCAATTTGTTATATTTTATATTTATTAGGAAGAGTGATTGCAGTATTGCAGGGTTTTCACTACACCCTTAATGTATAATTTTTCTCTGATTTTTGTTCTTGAAATTTAGAGATTACATAGTTTCTTCTCCTTTGTGCTCTTTGTAAGGCTTAGAAACTCTTCTTGGTAAGCTACGTTTCTCTTTATCTACAAATTTTTTTTCATCAAATTAAATTATTTGTTACTCTTGCTAGCGAACACAGTATTGAGGCTAACAAAAATCAATATTATTTTAAAGTTTTCATTAATTAGTTTTCTTATCTATTGAATGCTTAAATGAAACCAGAAGCTTTTGGTACTGCCAAAATCAAACCCCAATTAGGAACCTTGAACACAATATTTTCCCTTTGTTTAATAACACGGGTGAACTGATACTAAGTCACAAATTCTGGTAATAAGGAAACCTTATTTTTTCCCCTCTATTATTTAACTTTTTCATCATTTATTGGAGTTACTAGATTGACTCGAAACAATATTTTTACCCATTTTGACTATACCTATTGAAGTCACATTGTAACTTTCACTACAAGCAACTGACAAGGATGTGTTTCTGATTCAGGACGCATGGAACAGATTCAATTCAGAAGAGCGATGACAGTGGACATCAGGTAACATGGATTGTAAATTAACATCTGGCATGTGTTGTAATTTTAAGTCAAACTTGTTTAGTTGAAACTGCATAATGGTTATTGTTTTGCATTTTTGTAAAATGTAATATTCCATTCGTCCACTTGAGAATCTCCTATTGGCCTTTGACTTTGGCTTAATCTGGCCAGCAGCTAGGAATTCCCAAATCTTTTGATAGCAGTTATCTGTAGGGCAAAATAAGTAACTAAATAAATAAAATTTATGGAACTCCAGAGTGGCAAGGAAATCAGGAGCTAATATGTTGTGTATTAAGTATCATCCATTCACACCTTTACTCATTGTTAGCAGCAAATATGGCCCTTCATGCTATCTATTTGTACATTTATCTCAATGGTATCTTGCAGTTTATTATTTGATCTATATCTTGATACATTTTCATGTCTGTAAAATTTAAACCAATGAATGTGAAATTTGTCGATCAACTCTGCTGTAAGAAACATTGTTCTTTTGGCTCTTAATGTTTCCAACCCTTGTAAGGGGATTTATATATACATAATGCCTGTAGTCGTGAGTTAAAATCCTCTCGATTTTCCCAGTGAAGGATTTATTTGGTAAATGGATCTTATGGAACAAATAGCATGACAATCCATTCCAAATAACTATTCAACAATAACAAATTAAAATGCCACGAAACCCAAATTCAATTTATTATATTGCCATAATCAGCTAGCACTTGAGTTTGTCTAAAACCCTAGTGTGTAGCAATAGGGACCTTCTCCTCTGATCCATTGACAACAGCTTTAGTCATGCTTTCCAATCACTCCCAATTTGCCATTCTCAGGGAGGACTACTGCCTCCACTGTCTTAAGATGTATGAGCTTCTTACTCTGTGCACGAGGGTATCGCCTCATCCAACTTGCCATTCTCAGGGAGCACCACTGACTCCACTGTCTTGAGAGGTATGAGCTTCTCCATGCACGTGTGTATTGCCTCATTGAACATCTCCTCCACTATGTTCTTGTACTCGAAACCGAGTCCAAGAGCTTTGTTGAGGAGAAGTGCACTGGTTGAATCTTGTCATCAATGCCTTTGATCCTACAACATAATCTATGTAAATCTTTCCCCTTAAATCTCTCCTTAAAAACCACAACAAAAATTTAATAGAAAATTATCTTACCTTTGGGGATGTGATACTGATGATACTTGTCTCTGATCATCTTTGCAAGATCATAGCTGGTAGCAGCATGAGAAGAGCATATACATCTCCCATTTGCTTTGGGGTGATTGAGGAGGACAATGTGAGCATTGCACAAGTCATCCAAGTGAACCAATTGGATTTGCTTTAGTATGGAGTAGTGAGCTTCATTTTCTGCCATAGAACCATGCATTGAAGATCTTAGCATAACTTTCAATGTGAAGAAGAAAGAGAGATTTGCTAATATATACTTTGTGATGAGATATCCCAATGAGATGTGATGTACCTGTGATGAGTGACTATGCAGTGACCATGCTCGTTGGCATGTGTTAAACTTATGGTCTCTTTCAACAAGTCACATCTCTATCTAACTATACTTACTTCATGGGCTTCACCTTCTTCATGTTTGCTGAAAAATGAGAACACAACTTTTAGTAAATCCTTAACTAATATGCTAAGGTTATGTTGCAAAAAACTTCTATCCCTTGATCTTATATTTGAATGAGTGAATTTACATAAAAGATGAGTTTTGTGTTATTTGTCTACTATATGTGATGTGAACCCCTTGAGAGAAAAATGCAATTGATATTTTTGACTCTACTATTAATAATAACTTCTATTTCAGTATCAAATTACCATCATAAAAGAGTAGTTCATCTTAGACCATGTGATTGATTGAGCTTCATGTCTTTGAAAATGTTTAGTGTGATCTATCTTCCAAAATGAAATCTACATTGTTGGATGTGATCTGATATAATGTTTATAATGAAATCTACATTTCATCTAACTCGGACTATGTTCTCACACTAGCTAAATGAGACACATGTTGTAAACATAATTTGACAATGACTCATTCTTTATCTTTATCTTTCAGTGTGAGATTAAATTTTACTTACAAGGATTGAGGTTAGGCTGTGAAAAGTTTCAGATTCGAGTTCAAACTACAATCTTAAAATAAAAGAAGGTAAAACTCGAAAAATGCAAGGGAAGATGAACTAGTTACATGGATCTCTCACCGTGGCCCTGACAGTGTACACATCTTGGAGGAGCTTCATCACCAGCCATGAACCCATAGAGCCACTGTCCTCGGTCGCCACCGCCGGCCCCTTCCTCTTCAACTGCATCTCTCTCTCTCTCTCTCTCTCTCTCTCTCTCTCTCTCAATACTAAAACCAAGTTCACTCAATCAAACACTGATCAAAACTAGAACAACTTAAAGACAACTAGGGATGAAATTGAGGTGGAGTCCGATGGGGTGTGTGTGTGTATTTATATATGTTTGATGAGACAATGATTTTAGAGGCATTACTCATATTGTACTTGGTTAATGAATGGAACATCAAAGTAAATGATTAATATTGAGAGCCCAACTGTCTCTCTCTCTCTCCCATCTAACTTTCAAAGTATTGTTCTATGGGTTAGATACAACGTGCCATATCTTCCATTCAAGCAAAATATGAAAACCCTAACCCTAAATACCTATTTAGACAAGAACCAGACAAACTAAAGAGGCTGACGCTTTAAAAGGGAAAAGTAGTCAATTTCTTTCTTGTGTACCATATATTGCGCGTGCCCTAGAACTTGTTCCTTGCTTACAATTCATGATGGCTCTACCTTTTTATTTATAGTCAGAGAATCTCAGGGTTTTAGAAAACCACAATTAGATTCGACCCCGTAGAAATGAAGTCCGAATCTGATTAGGAGAAGCAGGTTCACCTGTCAGCCGACCGGGCGGTCGACCAACCCATTCTTTCGGCCGATTGGTTGGTCCACTGAAGCCAACAGAGAGTTGGGCATATGTCAGTTAGTCGACCGTTTCGATCGACTTGCTACGGTCGACCGGGCGGTTGACCGGGCGATCGGTCGGCCGTTTTCTAGCCTGCATATGACTATGTTCTCGCTTCCTTTTAACTCCGATCTCTGCACTATTTTTTCTGATGAGTTAAAAAACTCTTCCATCAAACTCCATCAACCTTTTATCTCTCCTCTCCCTATAATTCTCCAGCTCAGTAAAGATTTTCTAAATCTGAGCCAAACTCCAATGAACTCCAAAGAATATCTGGCGAAATCAACACACGATCTTGGTGAAATCGACACACGATCTCGGCTTGGCCGAATGGACCAACCGGTTCCTAGAAAAACGAATCGCTAGTACACATACAAGTGATTTCAATTGATCACACCGGATCCAAATTGAGTTTGTCGTTGCTACTAGCAACTCTCTCCAAACTCCAATATCAACTGTAACGATTTCAAATATCAACTCAACTATCCAAACAGAATGTACCATACATGCCTCCCAACACTTCACTGAAGAGAAACAACACTATATGAACCGACCAACGAACGTGTCTACAACTCAGCAACTGAATGAAGCACTATTCTAAATGGCCTCAAGAAGAACCCATCATGAGCCAACACTGACTCTCCAACTGACTGGCACTCCAGTCCAAATGACTTCAAGACGGTCCAACCAAATCTGAGTAGAGCACACCAAATACCAACATGGGCTCAACAAACTGGATGCACGTCCCCCTTATGCAAGCTCAACTATCTTCTCTTTAGAAGATCAAATGTTCATCGAGATCACAACACTTCACCTCTACGTGAAGTCCAAATCAGCTTCTCGAGAACTCAAATACACCAAATAGCTTTATACGGTTTGCATCACCAAACGGCTGCGCCTATGTGGCGGTCTATGTACCTTGCCCAAGGGATCAAGCCATCCGCAGTTCATCCAAACGAGCTCTACCGAGCTCAAGCAAACTATGACTAAGTCTTTAGCAGCGAACTGAACTGACTGAGTCATATGAATCTCCTTACCAAAACCGTCATGGAGAGCAATGATCTTCAATTTGAGCTTGTCATGCTCGCCAACTTGAGATTCATGCTTCTTTACCTACTTTTGTGGATTTATCTTTGTTCCAATAGCTGCAAATAATTCGATATTCTCGTCAATGTTTTCAACCTGTTCAACATCAAAACTGGCTACACGATCTCCACCCGGTGTCACATCTGATGAAGTCCTTATTGATACCGAACCAACTGGAGGTGGTGGAGTAGCATCAATCTCCACCCGCAGTGATACATCCTTGATCTTCAATCTCTCCACCTGTTGAGAGATGATAGACTTCAACAATAAAGTCTCATCAAATGTGACATGCTTACTCAGCAGAATCTTCTTGTTTTCAGGGGCGCATAATTTGTTGTCTTTCATATTTTTTTTGACTCCTAAAAACACAAACTTTTTTGCTCGCGGATTTACCTTGCCATCTTTGACACTAAAGTAGGACGGACTTTCAAATACCTGCAGCAAACTATAATCCTGAGTAGCTTTTCCTGACCAAACTTCTAGAGGAGTTTTACCTCCTATCACAGTCGATGACAATCCATTTATGAAATGGCTAGCATATACAGTTGCCTCAGCCCAAAACAATTTGTCTAATCGTGCATTAGACAATAAGCACCGAAGCTTCTCCAGCAAGGAGCGGTTGATTTTCTTAGCCAACCTATGTATTTCATTTATGAAGTGAGTACCAATACCAGTGTTCTGGCCAAATTATAGGAATTAATTCTTATATTTTTCAACATTACCAATTTGTAGCTCTTTAATATTCCTACCAGTCTGTTTCTCCATCTTATCCTTTCACTTCACTAGCATACCTAGGACTTCAAATCTTTGTCTCATGGGATATATCTAACAATGTGTAACGCCCCGATCCCAAGGATACGGAGACGTTATGGCGACATACATACGCGAGATGAAAACAACCTCACGCGTACGTTAAGCCTCAGTACAGTACAATACCTCCATATAGATATGAGGTCCAGCATGAAAGCAGTACAAGAATACCTGCAGAAAGAGGTCAGCGATCATAATAGATATGAAAATAAGGATAAATAAGATAACAGAAATAAATGACTAAGGTACCTATGAATAGTCCTGATGCGGAATCTCCCATGTGACTCCAAGGCACTCTCTGAAGCTATGGTAACTCGGATCTCCAATCTGGGCATGCAAACCCAGGGTCGTCAGAAAGCGACCTAGTGAGCGGTAAAATGAAGGAGGCAATAATATATACAATAGTAATACAATCACGATATATAATACATAATGTTGTACTGGTAATATCATATAATAAGGATATAATAAGCAGGAGAAATAGATAAACAGGTTATCTTTTATTACTATCACTACCTAGCCAATTATCATCGGGTCATGTCTATAGTTGTATCCAGTTTTATATACCTGTTTTATATACTCATGAATGTTGTCTAGTGGTGACGTGATAGAAGTGCACATGCAGGTGGGCGTATGCAATATGAACATGCAAGTGGTGACGTGCTAAACGGGTACAGGTAGATGGGCCTATGTAGTGTAATCACTATACGGTGTGGTGTATATACAGTAGTGATGTCTGCTATACAGAAAGCATAATATATGCAATGTAGAACATGCGTCGTATGCCATGCAATGCAGAACATGCGTCATATACCATCACAGATAGTATAACATCTGCCAGGTAAAGTAACAAGTATACAGGTAACATGATATCGGATAAAGTAGCATGAACAATAACAAGATAGCATACCGGTACCAGGCATGTCATGTGATTTATACAATAGTAGTAATCAGTATCACCTGGTATTACAATCACTCTCTTTCAGTGTCCCATACCACTGGCAGTTCATACTGGAGCCCGCACTCCAGTCGAACTCATCTGGACATGGCCTACGGGTACCATTATCCAAACGAGAGAATGACCAAATAACAAGTGTTCCCGACGTCACTATTGTGTATACTGTTTTATTATGTTAATTGGAAACCCATGGTCGAGGAGTTCTTATCGGGTGGATGTATCCCGTGCATACCCGGGATCACGGCCTTAAAC
Source organism: Agave tequilana (assembly GCA_038442645.1). Lineage (NCBI taxonomy): Eukaryota > Viridiplantae > Streptophyta > Magnoliopsida > Asparagales > Asparagaceae > Agave > Agave tequilana. The sequence goes on from JAVJIF010001486.1 coordinate 287,293, forward strand.
AAGCCCCTGGCTGCCAGGATCAGGGCCCTCCGCTAAGAGGGGAGCATGAATCAAGTAACAAGAGCTCATGGAGCAATTGGTAGGCAGCCCTCCTACCGTCCCCTGCAGTGGGAAAACAATATGGATCCAGTACATCACCCGATAAGATCTAGTCAACCGTCAAGTCTCCCCCATACCCAAGTTATCATTATGATCTGATATGTCAAGTATACGATGTAACAAGAACAGATACAGTACATGATACGTGTAACATGATAACTGGACCAGAGTTCTGTTGATAGCATAGAACAATATAACGAGAAACGAGAACAATATAACATGAACAATATAACGGGAAACATGAACAATAGATGTGGAAGTCCACATATAGCATATCAACAGCTCTCATGTCCAGTATCGGAAATATCCATATCATTGTAACAGGAATCAATCATATAACATGAATACGGGAACATGGAATAATAATACATGTAATATGCATGGTGATCCATATGACAAGAATATAGAGAAACCATATAAGCATGTGTCACAGGGAAGTATGACATGCATGTGTAACAGTGATAGGTCAACATGACATGCACGTGTAACAGGGCTATGTAAACATGACATGCAGGTGTAACAGTAATATGTAAACATGACATGCATGTGTAACAGTAATATGTAGACATGACATAATATGAAATGCGGTAGTCCGTGCATTGGTCTATCTGTTTACTAGTGGAAGTTATATGTGTGTAAGAATCCGTGTCATATCTATATGTGATAGTGGTAATAATAGTGGTCAGTGTATCATACCATATCCAGTGAACTACGGTATCCGTGTAAGGAGGATATCAGTGCATGTACTAATGGTGTCTAGCAGTCATGTCTAGTGACAGTGTAGTGTCGTCAAGTATCGTGAATCAGTATACATGTGACGATAGTTATTTAACTGTGAGCTATTACATGAAGTGATCGTATCCACTAACATGGTGACCTAGTGGTTCGTGGGTCAGTGGCGGTACAGTCATGATATCTGTGTCCGAGTTGTCTATGGCAGTGTTTATTATTATTACATCACTAGTACAATAGTAGTGGTTATTCCTATTCAATGAGTGTCCAATAATTACTAGTTAATAATTAATAGTTACCGTCTTTTATCCCTAATCAAGATCTATCAATCAATTTCACTAAACATGGTAAAATATAATTTAGAAAAGAAAAACACTCACAAGCTGGTCATGAGGAGGTAGCTCTCTTTCCCACGATCGCAACGGATCCAGAATCGCTCGAATCGGAGTCCGGATGCTCCAGATATCGCCCGAATACGAAAAATAATACAAAAGGATTAATTATGTAAATAACATATTAAATGCAAATACTGAAAAGTACAAGGAGGTTTTCTGTACAAATTACCTGTAATGGGTTTGGATGCGGGTTTGGGCTCATAACGGGTCGGGTTTGGATCCAATACCCAAACCCGATGACGTAAGTGGAAGCGGGTTAGTGGGTAGGCTTATTGGGTAATGGGTTTCCAATCACTCAAACGGGTTATAGTGGGTTCGGGTGTGAACTAGAACCCAACACACACGCACACACTCAGCACACACACACACACTCAGTCACACACACAGACACACACACACACAGACACACACATACAGCACACTCACACCCACTCACTCTCACACACACACACACACACTTACACACACACAGCAGCACTCACACCACCATACACACACCCAACACACACACACAAAACACACACCACTACACTCACACACAACACACACACAAAACACACACCACCACACTCACACAAAACACACAAACCACACATACACCACAACAAACACACACACCACACACACTCTCACCCTCTCATCAACAGCAGCAGCAGCAAAGGGGCTGCTGCTGCTGCTACGCAGCCATGGCCGGCCAGCCCGGCCGGCGGCGGAGGAGCCCGCCGGCGGCGGGCCTGGCCGCCGGCGGTGGGTTCGGCCTACACAGAGAGAGAGAGAGAGAGAGAGAGTGAGAGAGAGAAACAGAGAAAGGGGAGGAAGAAACAGAGTAGAGAAAAAGAAAGAAAAGAAGAAGAAAAGAAGAAGAAGAAGAAGAGGAAAGAGGATAGGGGTGGCCGGCTTGGGCGGCGCCGGTCGGGACGCGGCCCGGGGTCGCGGGCGGCGGCGGCGGCGACGAACTCTGGCGACGGGTCGGTTGCTCCCCCATGTTGGGTTGCACAGAGAGATGAAGAGAGGTTAGAGAGAGAGAGGGAGATTAGTGATTGTAATTAGAGAGAGAGTGAGGAGAGAGAGAGGAGGAGAGAGTGTGTTTGGGAGAGTGAGAGAGAGAAGAGAGAGAGTGGGATTTTATTGGGAGAGAGAGAGGCGGTTTGGGCTACACAGTATGGCGGTGGCGGAGCTCTCCAGAGAAATGGAGAAAAAAAGAAGAAGAAAAGAAAGAAAAGAAAGATAAAAAAAATATTTAATTATTATTATATTAGCCCCATATTTGACCAGACCCGAACAGTGCCCAAAAATTATAAAAAATAGAGAATATTATCCTGAGACTTAAGATGAAGACGGTTTACAGAAACTCAATCCGGTTTGCCAATTAATAATCCCGGAGTGTCTCGCCGATACGGGCGACACCGGTTGGCCGGATTTTCGATAAATTTAGAAAAATCCCCAAAAATACCCAAACGTAGCTCATGTGATTCTAAGACATACGGTGAAAGCCGATTCTCAAAATTATAATCCATTTGTGAAATAAAAATCAGAAGGCCGGTTATCGGTATCGGTCGACACCGACTACGGAGATTTTCCAAAATAATTCCAAGAAAATTCCAGAAAATCTTGAAAAATCTAAAATATTAGAAAATGATTTTTAACATTGAAACTAGCTCAATCGGACTACTACGAAGGTCAAATCAATTTTTGTACGTCGTATCGCGTACCGATACGGTGATACGTACACCGGGGATCAGGGTGTTACATTTCTCCCCACCTTACAGAAAATTGCGTCCTCGCAATTTCAATCAGGTGTGAGAACAAAATTTTCAACCCCAAAGCCTAAAGGTGACGTGTCCACGACACTTCCGCTGCGCACTCTGCTATCTATACGGAACTCGGGATGGAGCAGTATGGTAGTGAACGAACAAGGACGGATTGGGAAGCACTAAGATGCAAAGAAAACGAGAAGGAAGTCGGATATTCTGGCTGACAACTGTAGGTAAGGAATACAAACGAGGCAAGGAAGGACTTGTCAAGGTCATGGTATTCTTGTACTCGTTGCTGGAATGCCCAAATTCAGATACAGATCAGTTAATCTGAACCTGATTGTACTGTTGGTAAGAGCCCGAGTATTGACCCAGGTGGTTACCCACACCAGGTGTGTAACCCAATGCCTAGATAAATTATCAAAAAAAGAGGCAGTACTTATGACCTCCAAGCAATGCACTCTTGGCAGGTCCCCAAATACTAATGTGAACACAATCAAGAAGACCTTCCGAGTGGTGAGTAGTGGTGCTGAATTTCACCTTCGTCTTCTTGTCCAGAACGCCGTGTCCATCCAATTCCATGTTGCAGGTGAATGCAGCTTCCAATGATTCCTTCTTTGCTGGAGCTTGCAAAAAATTTTCTCATGTATATCAGAGTCTCATATGCCAAACTTGTGTACAAATATCATCTGAAGAAATAGAAGTCGCCACTAGACCTGTAATTGTACTACCCTGCAAGTAGTAGAGATTATTTCGGCGGATGCCCTTCATAACCACCATTGAGCCTTTGGTCATCTTGAGAACATCATCTCTCATAGATACCACAAGAACCAATGTTTCTAAAGCACCAATTGAGATAAGATTCTTTTAAGTTGAGGTAAATACCTCACTTTCTTCAATTCTCATACCATCTCATCAAACATCTTAATACGAACTGTACCTATCCCTTTCATTTTACACAGATAATCATCATCCATGACAACGAAACATCCATCTAGCTTTGTAAAGTTAGAAAACCAATCCCTATTCAGGCACACATGATAGATAGTTACCGCATCTAATACCCACTCAGAATTAACTGAGTAACCAACAGTAGGAGTCGTAACGGAGCAAGAAAATACCGATGAGTCTGAGTCCGATCCATCTGCCTGTGAAGTACTGGGGTGAGTACTGACCACCTGTGTGAGATTTGCCTCAGTCTTTGACTCCTTCTTATCTTTGGTCTTTGGACAATTAATCTTTCAGTGCCCTAGCTCTTTGCAGAAGGTGCACTTATTCTTCGTCAGATCTCTGAAACCTGGCCTGGATTTTGATCTCTCATGATCACCTCTGCCCTTCCGATTGGAACTCCTGCCTCTTACCGCCAACGCCTCTACTGATGTACCCTCATAAGAAGACAACTTGTTTTGCCTCCTTCCTTCATAATTTACAAGAGCAATCGGCACATCACTATAGTTAAGTGTTTGTCTACTATTGATCAAAGTTAGGGTAAAGGTCTTATATTCTTCGTCAAGAAGAGACTTTAGTAGAATCATCGCCTTCTCCTCTTCATCGATCTTGACATCCACATTAACTAAGTCTGTAAGAAGCTTGGTGTAGTTGTTCATGTGTTCATCAATGGAGAGTCCTCTCTTCATATGGAAGCGATAAATCATCTTCTTCAATTGCAACCGCGACTCGATGCTTTTTGTCAGATATTTCTTCTCTAGAATCTCTCACAACTGTCTTACAGATGTTTCATGTAAGACATGATACTTGATGTCTTATGTCAAATAAGACCTAATCAGACTACACGCCATTTGATTCATTTTGTCCCTTCAGAAGTAGCATCGCGCTTTTCCTCCAACCGTAGGGTGTCTTCGAGATTAGATGCCGTTAATGCATCTATCACCTCACATCTCCACATCCCAAAGTTCTTGCTGTTAAACTTTACTACATCAATCTTCAATGGATATGGATTCATAGTTTTTCTCATAGATGTACTATCTCCAGCCATCTTCTCAATAGATTTCTCAAAGTAATGTGAAAAACAAACAGAGTTAGATTAAAAAACTAGATAAAGATAGGATCTTTACCTCAAAGTGAAACTCGAGGAGGGTTTTCGAAACGATATACTCCACCAAATTTGAATCCTTGAGCAATCCAAAAACGTTATTCTGATTACGACACACGATCCCACAAACAGTCACAACGTTGCTTCGAGATCGACACGATCTCCGTCAAACAGCCGCCGATGCTCTTGGAATCGACACACGATCTCACGAAAAAACTGGAATGCTCTGATACCACTTGTTGCGTGCGCCCTAGCCTTTGCAACAACCAATGAGGAACCCAAGTACTAGAGAGAGAGATGCAATAGAGAAGTACCCAAAAGACAAGAACAAAATGACAAGAGAGAAAGCAAATACAATATTTTAATGAGGTTCGATAATTTGCCTACGTCCTTGGGGCAATGGAGAGAGATTTTATTGATTCAATAATCAATTATAACTTGTTCCTTACTACAATTCATGAGGGTTATACCCCTTTATTTATAGCCAGAGTCCTAGGGTTTTAAAAAAATCACAACTAGATTCGACCTCTTTTCAGAAATGAAGTCCAAATCCAAGAAGGAAAAGTAGATTCGCCTGTCAGCCGACCAGGCGGTCGACTGACCCCATCCTTTCGGTCGACCGGTCAGCCGACCGAACCCAACAGAGAGTTGGGCATGCCAGTCGGTCGACCGGGCAGTCGACCGTTCTCCTTGCTACGGTCGACCAGGCGGTCAACCGAGCTGCGCCTGTGCATGTTGTGCACACCGGTCAACTGGGCGGCCGGCCGGCATGTGACTGCGTTCTCGCTTCCTTTTGACTCGATCTCTGTGCTATTTTTCCGATGAATTAAAAAATTCTTCTATCAAGCTCCATCAAACTTTTATCTCCTCTCTCCCTACACCATACATTTAGATTTTGTTTGGATGCTCCATTATTTTGTTCTCTTTTTGTTCATTTTGTGGTCAAAAATAGACTTCAACATTTCTTCGGATAAACAGACTATTGCAATCTATCACCGATCAAACAAAAAAAATACTGAGTTGAAGACTCGGCAGCGGAAGTAGAAGTGAAAGCGTAGAGGATCTACCACCAGCAAGCAATTAAAAATAAATCACCACACAACCAAAAAACACCAGATTTAACGTGGTTCGCCAATGTGTCTACGTCCACGGGGAGGAGAGAAATCTTTATTGAAAATAGAGAAGAAAATACAAGAGTTATAAGAAGATCTCTCTTACAACTCTCAATGATGAAAATCTGAAATTCTCTTGAATTTTTAACACACTTTGAAAAGGCCACCCCAAGGGGTTTATATAAGCACCTAGGATGATTGTAGTCCAACACAAACTTCAACAACCAAATCAGCACCGTCTCAGAGAAATAGAAACCTGGATTACCAAAATAGGAAACAAAACCGTATTAGGAAACTGTCTGAACCCGATACTAGTCGACTAGGGCAAATTACTAGTGAACTAATACCAAGCATTAGTCGATTATACCCAAAACCTAGTTGACTATTGTAATGCAATCTGAGAATCCAACTTTCTATTGCAGGGCCTAGTCGACTATACCAAAGTATCAGTCGACTAGCCCAAGACCAAGTCGATTAATAAGACTTATTAGTCGATTAATAACATGCACAATGCCTGTACATGTCCGTCCTTGATTTGTGAAGCTTGTAACACCTCCACCTTAACCTGAATTCCTCTCCAATAAATATGAAGCACTCCAAATGTAAACACAAACAACCCCTTAGCCACTATTTTTTATTAACCATAAAAACACTAGAATAATTGGAACGTATCGAGTACCTAAAAGACACCCTTTTCCGTATTTTTTGAGAAGAATAGTGAAAGGAGGGAACATGCAACATATATCGGCAGCAAACAAACAATTTTTTTATATTATCAGAACCAAGTTGAATTGATGAGATAAAAAACTTTATACATAAATGATTGAAGGTGAAGATCACTGGTCATTCTCATTTGGAATGTTCGGTTAGTTTCAAATTAGGAAGCTCTGCTGCTCGGCGATGACTCATCCGTCACAATAATTGGTGTTGTAGGAACAAACTATAACTCTCCAAAGAGAAAAAGGTTGGAAAATAAACTTAAAAGAAAACCTCTGTGTCATTAAGCTCAAGATCGATCGATCGATCAATCTGTTGAAAGATGAAGGAGGTATGCTCCGCGCCATTGCTCTGCCAATGTCTGTTTCGGCAATGACACCTGTATCACAGATGGAAAACCAGGTCAATCCACGAAAAGCTCTGCAGCAGAAGGTAACTGTAACTTCAAAAAAGATTCAAATCAAACTAAATGCATAACGTAATACACTGATTTTCCACAAGGTTTAGAATCTGAGTGTCATTCAGAAGAGTGTAGTATAGCTAAAAGAGTCGATTAAATTCATGTATGCAAGAAGACAGACTAGAGAACTCCAGCTCATGAAAATAGAACCAGAAGATTGTAACCATGCAATTTATTTTTGACGAGATAACTAGACTCCTGTAAAGACATTACAACTTCTTATAACACCCAGCAAATGAGTAGGTTATGCAGATGTTGGATTCACTGAAACAGGTAAAAAGAAACTGATGTTTCACAGTACCAATATGAAAATGTATGCATCACAGAAGAGTTAACCTAGAGTTAATATAGCTACCAAACACGATCAAGAACAACTCCGATGCTGCAAGTTTAGAAGTGCATCTCAGTTAAGGAAGTGGGCGGAAGTAAGGAAATGGGGAAGTATAATTGCTCACTTCCCTATCTATCCAAACACCGGAAAAGAAAATAAGAAAACCCCTTTTCCTTTTTTTCTCTCTTTTACACAACCATTTCCTCACTTCCAGAGTGCTACAGTTAATTTTGTGGTCATCTAAATCTCATTTATAATAAGTTGTAGTATAAAACAGTTAATTTTTTGGTCATGTAAATCTGACTTACATTCTAATTACAATCCATTTTTTATTTTTCTTAATTAATTTTTATTTTAATATTATTTTGCGGTCAACTTTGTGGTCAACTTTTTCACTTCCACTTTCCATTACCATCCAAACATCGGAAACGGCATAACATTTTCCAAACCACACTTCCCAACAATATCCAAACACCGGGAAAACTTACTAACCAATTCTCAAGTTCCAAAGGGAACTAATACCACTTCCTCACTTCCTTACTTTCTCACTTCCACCCTTAACCAAACAGGCCCTAACAGTAAGAATCAGCACCTCTTGATTATTCAGATCTTGGTAACTCATAGGTTGATCGTATAAATAAAGTGATGCTTCACAGCTGCTTAAAATGACAGTACTTTGTAGTTCAAGAAACAAGAAAATTTAGGAAATACCTCAAAGTTTCCTCGATATTCTTTTCTTCACATTTACAACCCTAAATTTGTTTTGAACTTTTGATTTTGCACAGTAATACCGTACAAAATGATTCATCCCACAAAGAGAAGAAACAAAAACATAATAAATCGCTTCTCATAGCAGCATGCAAAGGATAAGATTTAAGACATTTGACCATGCAATAAAAAACAAACTTACTAATTAATTACATTAATTACAACAAATTACAAGAAATCAGCATCTATATATATATATATATAGGAGGAACATTGGATCCCCTCAAACCTGCATTAATATATAGATAAATAATCAATTTTTGATGATGAAGATGAAGATGAAGATGAAAGACTCTTCAATTTGCATTGCAATCCTACTGCTGATCATTTCGAGTTCAAGTAATTTATTTCTAATTATATCCTTTCTTTATTTATAAGTCAATTGCCGAGTGACCTAAAATTTCTTGGTTCTTTCCAAAAATTATTTCTTATTTTCATTCGGTTATTTGTTCTTGTGTTTGCATTTATATACACATAAGTAATAGAAATCTCTTTTTTTGAGTATATGTATATATATCTTGCAAATTAACATCTCTTTTTGCCATCTAGAAATCATAAGAATTAAATATTTGAGAAGTAAAGAACATTTCACTTAATTTTTACAACTAAAAAGTTAACAGTATCCTCAATTCGTCTATCTCAATACTATTTCAGTTAGAAGTAATTGTGTTAATCCATTAAACTTAGCACTAAAATAGATAAATTGAGTGAATACCACTGAAATTAATAAATTTAATCTACTTCTATTCTTTAAATCATAAAATTAATTAAACTATAGGGTCTGTTTGGTTGTCGTAATTGGCCGTATTCGTAAGTTGTAATTGGTAAAGTCTTTTACAATTGTATGTAAATTTTATGGTGTTTGGTTGGTAATTTAAAATTGTAAAGTGAGAAAGTGTATTGTACTTTACGGTGTTTGGTTGTTGTAATGTATAAGTCGTAAGTGAAAAAGTTGACCACAAAATTAACTATTTGGTGATTCTAAAAGTTTTAATACTGCAAATAAATATTAAAAAAGTTAAATATTAAAACATTTTATTATTAATATAAAAAAATAATACAAATTTGTATGATCACAAAATTAACTGTAACTGGGCTGTAAGTGAGTGGTAACTGGGTTGCAAGTGAGTGTTAGTTGAGTTATGTAAATCTTTTACGAATTACGGTCCAAAAAACGCCGTAGTTGTAACTGGGTAGTAAGTCGTTTACGAATTACGGAGTTTTACGCGAAACAAACGGCCCCTAAGTATGAAATATATGGAAATAATAAGGTGAAATGTATATGTAGTTCTTGGACAATATAAGGTCAACATATGCTAGAAAATTTTAAGAATTTAATTTTAATTTTTTATTTTCTTATTCTCTTTTATAAAATTTCTTTTTATCGTAATCATTTTTAATAGGTCTTTAAGTGGGAGAACAAAGAACATGAATTTAGATATCCTGTATTAGGATTCGATCAAACGGAGAAAATGAATCTTGTTTATCACAAAAAAGGAATTAAAATCAATTACACAAGCAACAATCTAAACAATTTAACACAAACACCAAGAATTAAATTAGTCTCACGATTTGGACACCACATATTATGCAAACTGAAATAGAAAATTATAAAGGCAATACATTTACTTTATAATTTGACCCATTAATTTAAAACTTTTTGATTGACATCATTTTGTTATATTTTTATACTCTTATTTATCTGCTTTTTATTCATAAGTAATACTACTCGAATATTTTAGTGTTTTTGTGTGAAAGTTAAGTTTTGAATAAAGAATAAAGAAAAAAAACTCAAAAAATGAATTTTTACAAACCCAACTAGATTAACTCAAATACATATCTGCATGAGAACAAATCAAGCAATTAAAAGCAAATCAAATTAAATCAAGTCAAAGATTGTAGAAAATAAAGTGATCAAATCAAATCAAGTCAAAAATTGTGCAAGTTTTTTCATATTTGTTTTGATCTTTTGTATCTTTCTCATTTGACTATAAAACGAGAGAAAATTTTATAGTTAAGGACACACTATATTTTATTAAAAGATTATAGAAATTTTTGGAGTTTATTGTTGTTTCTTCAAATTCATGTTTGTAAGTTTCTTTCAATTAATAGAAGTGTTTATTTTCAGTTAAACAATTTTTGTTCTTTTTTCATGAATCTATTTTGGTATTGTATCTATATTGATTTTGATCTAATTATGAGTAGTTAAATCTTAAAAAATATCTAAGTTAGGTGAAATTAGATTAGTAACTTGTTAACTCATCTAAATCTCTTTATTTTGTACTTTGTTGAAAATAAACACAAGATTACGCTAGGTTCAAAGTAAGATAATCCTCAGATAATCAAGACTTTGATAGATTATATATTATTAAATAATAATCTATACTTAAAATTAAAAATTTAGGGTTATCATGTTTAGATCTAATTAATTTTAATTTATATTTCATATAGTTGTTGATTAAACCTAAATTGATAGGTTATTACATAATCATGTTAACTTATGCTTTAAAAAAATAAATTGATAATTATAATGATGATTCTTAAAGAGATCTAGTTAGTTTTCATATTACTAATATAGCGGATTCGAACCTAGATGCTTGTTATTTTTCAAATTATTAGAAATTTTTAAAAAAGCAACAAATATTCTTCTCTCTATTTCTCAATTCGTCTAAATAAGATTATTAAAGTAGAGATAACCATCTGCCTTAAGGATTTGACCTGTAAAGTATTATGATTAAATACTATACGCTCGCAATAACACATTAAAATTCACATCTTCTATCTAACTAAACACATGCATGCTTGCAGTGATAATACGAGTTGGTGCCCGTTCAGAGGACGAAGAAGAAGAAGAAAGGTTCAAGTACATTATGCCATGCATTGATGAATCTTGCATGAAAGCATGCATAGATTGGGGGTACAAGTGTGGGAGATGTGCTGGACTCCTCTCCCAGTGCAGGTGTTACAAGAAAGCCTGCAACTAGAGGTGTGATATGCCATGCTAAATGATAGATCTAGGGTTTCTATGTAGTTGTATCTTTATATGTGTTTGTATGTCAATAAAATGACTTGTCCTGAGGAAGGAAACTCTCTTCCACCCCATGCAAGAGAGAACTTGGGGGGGGGGGGGGGGGGGGGGGACCCTAAAAAAGAGAGATTGTACCTCATGGAGCATGTCTTAAAACTTACATTATAATGGAAGTGAGTCTACTTTTTAAACTATTTTCGTGACAATATATATTGTGTTTTCACTACAAAAGAAAATAAAATAGACCAAGTGTAAAATTTAGATGTTTATGTTGCAACAAATTAAACATACTTTGAGAGTAAATATTTATATGCTTGTGACACAGTCTTCTTCTTGTGCTATTTGAATAAAATAGATTTTATGGCAATTTGGTTGTTTTTTTTTTCCCTTGAAAAATTGTAAAAGATAAAATTTTCACTCAGGGGGAATATTTCTCTAAAGTGACTGAAATTCAGTCCTTCATCTGTCATTAGAATTGAACATGATTAAATGGTATGAATAGTCAATTCTTACTTCAACCTAGAAAACTTCATAATTATGGCACTTTTTTCTCTCTAAACAATCTTTCATGATGTATTTTGCATAAATTATTTGGTGATTGGTGATTTTATTCTACTTTCTTTGGTGTATCTTGGACTAATAGAAATGTTTCTTCTATTAATTAACAACAAATTTTAAGTATTGTGATACTACTCTTCTCCACTCAAATACCATTCCTTATTTTGTTTCCTGTGAGAGGTAAAGATGGAGAATTTCCTCTTCTCTACTTGTTGGAGCACTTCTTCTTTTTCTTCTTATTAATCATATCGAAAACTTCTTTGCAAATACATAGGAGATCAAAGACAAAAGACTCTGTTTCACACTAATTGTGATACTCAGCAACGCAACATAAATCATCATTAACAAATGACAACATCCGACTTGAAAAGATAAAGAGCGGTACTTTTTGCTCTTCATTCATTTCTCCTCGGCTTATGTTATGAAAAATACCTCATTGTTCCTTTCCATATTTAAGTTCAATATCCTATATTATTTTTTTCTTATGTTTAATACCCTAAAGGTTTTTTAATTTTAATGAATAGTTTGATAATTTTGCCCTCCAAATAAAATTCAAGACCCTTTTGTCCTCCTTTTCTTCCTCTAATTTCATGTTCTTTCTACCAAATCCTAATCCTAATCAATTAAAACTCACTCGTGCTTCCTCCTCATCATACCACAATTTTCTTTTTTCCCCTACCATTGTAATGGTTTTCTCTCTCATCAATTTCTTCATTTTTTAAAAGAAAAACTTAATTTAAAAGAAAACGTGAACTTATTTTGTCTCTCACCTCCATTAATATCATCACTTTCTCTTCCTTAACCTTCTCTGTAACCATCATATATTTTCTCCCTCTCTTTCAATAATACAATAATCTCAATCATATTTACCTAAAACCCTAATTAGATCTAATTGAACATATTTTCTCTCTCCTTTCATAGCACATCACCACTTTGTTCACAACCATCACCATTATCTCCTCTTTCCTTTCCTGTGGGCTTTCAACACTTTCATGAGTGCATCCACTCATTTTCTTTAAAATTAAGGTTCTGTTTGTAATTTGAGAAGAAGAAGAAGGAGAAACAAGAGTAATTTAAGGATTTTAATATTTTCAAGTTAGCATATTCCAAAAAAAAGTTTAAAGTAATAAACATGAGGAAAAGATAATGTGAGATATTAAACATGAGAGGAAAAAAAATTCAGGATATTAATTTTAAATAAAAAAATCTTTGAGATATTTTTTATAAAATAAACTTTTCTCCTCAACAAAAAATATAAAAAAAAGGCACAAATAACAGCCTGTAGTGCAGGGGCAAACTGGTAAATTACATCAGCAGAAGATGTTCTCTGTAGCTGTAGGTCCCCCGTCTCTCTCCAAGATCAGAGAAAATAATCACGTCCAGTTGCCATCAGGGACGGGGGTAACCTCACCGGCCGGTCACTCGACTAAAAAGTGCAGCAGACAAGATATTTTCGTGTCCTTTTTTATTATTTTCAAATTTTGATCCACGTGGCAAAAAATAATTTATTTACTCTTCATAAATAAATACATAAATAAAAAAACTCTCCAGCTTCTTCTCTTTCTTATATATTTTCAAAAAAAAAAAAAATAATTAGGAAAAAAGTACAGCGAGAGAAAACTCATGGCCTCAAGCTTGCCTCGTAGCCGCTCACGCAGGTCTCACCCACTACAATTTATCACCATGTATATCAATATATCAAAAGCGCAGGGGTCTTCTCCTCGCTTGTTCTCTCTGTTCTCTCATTACGAGTTTGGATATTGGCTTGTTTTTTCAAGTTGGGAAAAAAGAGGTAAACTTTTTTTTTTCCTTGATTTTTTTTTTTCAATTCTTTTAGCTCAGTTTTGGTTCAGATTACTTCAGTACACTCTGCTGCTGCTACTTTTTTAAAAAAAGGATTTAAAAAGAATTAAGGATTTTTCTACTTCTGGGTCATTTTGCGATGCTGGTGAGCAGAGAAATTTCATTTTTTTTTGCTTGTTTTAGGCTCTAGTCTTCATGATAAAGATTAATTACTGACCTGGGTGTTGAGATTTGATATGGGTTTTGTCAGATTCATTCTGATTTACCGTTCAAGATTTGAAGAAATTTGTAGTTGGGTTTATGATTTTTTTTTTCCCCCAGGGAGTAGATGATGAACTATGCTTTCATAGCAAGTTGAAATAGATGTATTATAACAGAGAAAATAATGTCTTAAAAAAAAAAAAAAACCCATATAAGGTGCTATTCTGTTCAGATCCTATTTTCTATACTGTTTGAAATTATTTGGAATTTTGTCTAGTGAATGATTCAGATGTATACATCTGATAATTTGTTACATTTTTTTAGCCTGTAAAAATGTGGATAAGCTCATATTTGGGCCTTTAAAAACTAAATAAGTCGGGTGAACCAGAGAATTTTAAGAAACTAGTGCAGTTGAGATAGCTTTTTAAATTTTTGGGTAAAGCAAAACCTCCCTGAACTTTTGGAGTTGTTGTACAAAACCCTCTTAGGGCATCTCCAACCACCCCTCCATTTTGGAGTGTACTTTCACTCCAAAATGGAGGGTTCAACAAAAACCTCTCCAACCATCACTCCATTTTCCACTCCAAATGGAATATTCTCTACATATTTTATTATTATTATTATTTTAGTGTATCAAATTTTAATTATCAACATATTATGTGATAATTTAAGTAAATTGCGTAATACTATTAAAATATTTTAAAATGTATTTAACTTTTTAATAATTTTATATAATATTTAATATTTAACTTTAATAATTAATTAATATTTTTATTTATGAAATTAAGAAATTATTTTTTAATTCTACTATATTCAATTATAAGAAATATGAAATTTTTAATAATATATTCAATTTTTAAATTAATAGATTTATTTTTCATTTAATTTATATAAAACAATATAAACACTAGATAATTGTACGACCGAGGTGAATCACAAATACAAAAGGAATTTATTTTACACTACGATTTTGTTAATGCACAACAAATTACAAATTTAAGCATAAAACAATTATTAACATTGAACAACCAAGTCCAAACTTAAAATATAAAATAACATAATATTACAATACACTAGTCATCTGAATTTGTAAAATTCTCCCACAAATGCTCTATCAATGCATTACGAAGTTCAAAATGAGCATCTCTGTTCTTGATTTGTCTGTGTCGGACAAGAAATTGTTCGATTTGTGTCAGTTTTAATTAGTAATATATGTGATTTGTGTTCCGTTATAATTATCTTAATATTAAATTATACGTGGTTCAGCTGGTAATAATTTTTAATTTCAAATTAGTGAATTTGACAATTTATAATTAAATAAAAAATATAAAATGTAAACTTAAAATAAAAAACTTAATAAAATATATTGAATTAAACAAAGTAAAATTATAAATTTAAAAACAAATAATTAAAAAATTAAAATATAAAAACTAAATAAAATACAAAAATATAAAAACTAAAATTTAAATTAACAAAAATAACTTAAACATAACCTAAAAAATCTAAACTTAAAACAAAAAATCTAAACTTAAAACTAAACTAAAATAAAAAACATTAAAAAATAAAAAAAAAGGCACCCGGCAAAATGCCGGGTGCTACAGTGCCGCGCCATTTCTGGCGCGGCACTGTAGTACCCGGCATTTTGCCGGGTACGAAATGGCGTGGGTTGGAGCCCACGCCATTTCTGGCCAAGCCAACCCACGCCAAAAATGGCGTGGGTTGGAGATGGCCTTACACTACAAAAATCTGCACTTTGCCCCACGGGCCAACTCCATCAATCTAGCCGTTCAAAAAAAAAAAAAAAACGTGGCATGCATGTAAAAACTAATTAATTAATTAAACACTATTTTAATTACCTACTTAATTAACTAATAAATTATAACTAAATAATTATTTAATTAATTAAAAAATAATTAAGTAACTCCACTCCTCCTCTGGCCCTTCCCCTCCTCCCTCCCTTCTTCCTCCATGTCTGGCGGCGAGGAAGAGGGAGCCCCTCCCCTCCCCTCCCCTCCTCAACGCCTCCTCAGATCTGGCGGCGATGTTGAGGAGGAAGAAGGGAGGGAGGAGGGGAGGCTAGCCGGGGGAAGGGAGGATGCAGGGAGGGCCGGGGGAGGCGGGCTAGGCGGTAGGCGGAGGTGAGGCGGGCCAAGGGGAGGAGGGGCCAGTGGGAGGGGAGGAAGCAGTGAGGGCCAAGGGAGGGAAGGAGGTTAGGAGGCCCAGGGGAGGGAAGGAGGGCCACCCCTTTAATTACATTTTTTTATTAGTTATTTTTAGTATTTAATTAATAGTGACAATTAAGAAAATAGAATTTAATTGATTAATTATGATTTTACGTGGTATGCATGTGCTGCTCATAACGGCAACACTAACCCAGAAGGCAAAGTGCAAATTTTTTAGTGTAAGAGATTTGCGCAACAAGCCCAATAGTATATGGAGCTTTGTGCAATTTACCTTAAATTTTTTTGGGTATATAATCATTATCTAGGTTAGTTTGAGGAGAATACTTGTTGTGGTAATACAGGAGGATGTTTTAGTCTATGAATTGCTTAAGTTGTGAACTACTTGCTTAAATTGAAGGGTGAATTTTATGAACTTTGTAAAATAGACATGGTTTATGGTTCAGGATATTGGATTATTAAGAAATAACATGAGATGAGGATATATTTTCTTTTCTTTTTGGTGGATAGAGATGAGAATGCTGAGATGGATGGGGATGACACACAGTAAACATGGAACAGAATAATGAGTGCATTCGTAATAGGGTAAACAGGATAAATCTATTGAGATGGTTGGTTCGGATGAGCAATGAGATCAAGAGTGCTGCTGTAAGATGTGATATTAAAAAGGAACTGCTGGGGCTCGCCTATGCTCTTGTCAAACTTGGGCAGACACGAACCTGGTTGGTCCAAATCTACCAGGTGCTAAGTTAGTTGATTGCAGTTGGTCATGAAAAGGTTAATTTCATCTAGGGAGTTGGTTTATGCACTGATGCAACCAATTCTACGCATAAGTGCACCCTAAATTGATGAACTTAAACTGAGGGAGATTCAAATAAGGTGTTGATAATAAAAGTGGTTATGATTTGTAATATTGATAGATAACCATCCTGAATCCAATGGCTGTAAAATCATAGAACAGACTGAAGATCAAGTGGCTTTATAGGTACATAGTTGTGGTCTGTCTTATGTGTCTAAGCATCCAACTCACCCATCGTCATTTAGAAGAGGCTATTTGAGGGGACATGAAGACCTATTTAGGACCATCTAATTTTAGTAGTTTTTATTTTTTATTATTTTTTATTTTTTATTAGGTTTTTAATTTTCTTTAAATGAGACACAAGTAGTGCACACGAATTCATGTGAGAACTTTCACGTGGGCCGTCGGATCTGATAGAGATCTAGTTTTATTTGATTTGATCTATCAGATCCGACGACCCACGTGAAAGTTTTCACAGAAATCCGTGAGAACCGTTCTTAGAGGATCAGCTCCCAGTGCACATGTCCTCTTTTCTATATATACTCTTATAGTTCTTTTACATAAAATAGATGGATTTTTAAAACTTTTGAGATTTTTTTTTAATCTTTATGTGAGAGACATGAGAGAAAGATTCTTCTAGGTGTGACGTCCAAATTTAAATCTCCGTGTGTAATGTATGGAGTCGGTAAGCGGTCACTTGGGTGAGAGGCCTGAATCAATTTTTATCTTTTCCTTAATTTTTCAATTTTTAGATTAGATTATCCACAATCTCACTACAAAACCTAATTTCTTTCTCAATTCCCACAACCCTAGTTTTCCTCTTCGGTCTTGCGTCAACAATTAACAGTCTTACTCATGGACATCAGAGCAAGTTTTTATTGTAAATCATGTCATGTTCGAGGGTGAAGTTAAAGGTGACATTGTTCAGCATTAATAAGACCCTCTGATTTGATCTTCAGAATCTTCCCATCAATTGGAACTATATATTTAATCTTCAACGAAACCTTTGAAGGGGTTAAAACTATATATGATAATCAAATCAATATTTGATAATCAAATGAATCAAATAATTGAATTATCAATATTTGATTTTGGTAGATGTCATATGTAATAGTCACAGCTTGAGTATGATTTTATTTTGTAATTCTTTTAAGTATCAATAAACTTGTAGTCTTTTGTAAACATGGTATTAAATCTAGGTCTTCACCACCGTTCAACGTGCCCTCATCATCTTTCTTCATTTCAGTCCTTCTTCTTTCTTCTTCCTTCTTTTTTTCTCTCTCTTTCTTTCTTTCCCAATGCCCCTACTCACTAGCGAAAAACAAAAAAAAGATAATGATCATTGGTATTATCCATAACAAAAGATAGAAATCTAGTGATCAGATGATTCAAATTGTTTTGGTTATAGAGATTGAGAATGAGCTTTGTGATCTAAGAGTTGATTCCTATATATATATATTATATATATATTATATATATATATATATATATATATATATATATATATATATAATAATTTTTATTTAGTTTGAAAATCTCTAAAATCTCCTCTTGTTCTACGTTTGAGGATCTTTAAAATTCTAACTCTATTTAAGGAGATGAATATTTTACTTTTCATGCAATTTTAACATTAGTGTACAATTTAGTTTTTAGTTTGCCTATATTCGGTTTGGTTTGGTTTGTAGTTTCGGCAACAACATCAATAATTTAGCAGTTTGGCACCAACGTCAATAACTCACCAGTATTTACTTTTAGTGTTTTAGCAGTTTTAATATTTGTTTTCATTTTTTTTATTGGACAAACTCTTATTGTCATATAATCGTGAGTTTGAGGGGTGATGCTAGATATACCAGATAAATTTAGTCATAGAGTCCTAATAGTATAGTTTTATATAGTGTTAGTAATATTACAAGTCATATTTGAGTAAAAATTGATTCTGTGTGGATTTATACAAGGAGATGATTGTTCATGACTCCATGTAATTGTATTCTATAATTTTTCTAAATATCAACAAAGATGTAGTCCTTTGTACTTTAACAGATTCATTTATTAGATGAATTATGGTAATACTAATTATTTGACTAGGCTAAAACAACCATCCAAATCAAATTGTATCAAATATTTAACGAATAAGTAACAAACTTTTTGTCAAAGTTCCAGCTTAGAGGACATAGAGCTTTGTATCCAACTAAGCAGCGCGACTCTCGTACTTAATGCCAACCCCAACATCACTATTATTACTTAAGCCTTCGCCGTTAAAACATCCTGCTATTAAGTACGAGACTAACTAAGAGGTCTATTTTAGAATATTGAACAAAGTTCACAATCGACTATCAACCTAACGTTAGCCCACCAGTTTGGTGCTGACTTCCTAACGTAGGAACTTGTCAGCATGAGAGTGTTTTGATGAGACCAGAAATCCAGAGCACTAAAGTCTGCCTAGTTAGTAATCCCAATCAGCCAGAGAAATAACTACCATAAATCTCCTAGGTTACAGATCCCGGAAATATGTTAAAATTTCCTGTAAACGAGAAAAGAAAAACACTATGGAGATTTTCTTATCGGGATTGCCTAATGTACCTATTTCTCTTCATGCCAACGATAACCATGGGTCAAACACATACAACTAAAACATTTAAGTTATTTAAAAGAAATCAGTGATATGTTTCTGACACCAAAATTGATAGCCCATTTTGTAGGCTGAAAACAGTCAAACAGCAAGATTTTAATCTTATTAAAGTGTGCATGGCTTGAGTATGAATATGGACAGTTTGATGCCATGTCAGATTACCACTAAAAACTCAGGCTGGTAGGTTGTGAAACCACAATGAATATCAAAAATCTTAAAGGACCACTCACCGCATATGGGCTAGAGGGAAGGTCTCCAGCGGAAAGCTGACTCATTCTAAAGCGCCGAGTAAACCAGAGGGGGAATAAATATATTTATACTGTCAATAGGGTTTGAATCTTAGACATCCTGAACCTGTGTTCTGAAATAGGGGTGCGAACAGATTGAATATAGACTAATATGGCATTATTGTATCCAAACATGGATAGGAATACAGATATACTTAGTTAAGGAAAACTCATATCATTGTCCGCCAAACTCAAATGTAGATACAGATGGGATATGAGAGAAACATATGATTTCAGAGGCTAAACGATACCATTATTTCACCATTCATAAAATTAAAACATGTTGCTTTCGAGTTCCATCCTAATATTGAAAAAGTTACCTAGCATGATTTACCAAAGAGAACAAGTTACTAACAAACTGCATTCAGTTAACAAATATCATGCGGGTATGCATGCAAGAGTATGAATAAGTAATAAAGGATGTAGTAGTGATAACCATAGGCCAGGCTAAACAAATGAAAAAGTTTTCCATTGGCTTGAAACATCAACTTAGTCTCAAAGAATAATGAACTAATTATGCAT
Organism: Agave tequilana; assembly: GCA_038442645.1. Classification (NCBI taxonomy): domain Eukaryota; kingdom Viridiplantae; phylum Streptophyta; class Magnoliopsida; order Asparagales; family Asparagaceae; genus Agave; species Agave tequilana. The sequence goes on from JAVJIF010001486.1 coordinate 307,721, forward strand.
TCTTTCCCATGAACTAATTATGCATAATGTGCTGGAAAACCTCAGTATTAAAGGTGCAAACTCGTATACGGATCGGATATGACATTTACCACATCCATATACTTTCTAATCATGGACACAGATAGAGGTACATATATGGTTCGTTAAGGAAAACTCATATATGTATCCACAACTAATGCAAATATGGAGCTGAGTCGGATTGGATATCCATAACGATGTGCACCCCTAGTTTTGATACCATGGAAACATGGTTCTCTGATACCATGTTAATGTACTCATCATGACAATAAACTCAAAATTCAGGATGTGGGTAAGGGATATAATTTTATGCTCTTAACAGATTTTGCAAGTTACAACTAACAGTATATTCTGGAAACCTCAGATTCCTTGTAAGTTCAAAAGGTCTGTCAGGTAAATCTCTGGCTAGTTTAGGCATTGTCTACCTCCTCTCTATATTTTCACTCGCATCATTTTAATATTCCCTAAACTCTTGTCCCTATGTGGTCATTTGATTGTTTTCTGTTGATGCAATGGTATGTCCTTCTGGAGTTCTATTTTCCTGTTCAGGCTTTCTGTGGTCTTACTGACTTTGCGTGTGAACCCCAAACGCTATGGTCCCTGAAGCACCTAATCAGTATGACTGTGTATTTGGAAATATCATTAGTTTTCTTTATATTTATCTCCTGAAGAGCTGTTAACACTCAAATTCATAGCGTGTGCGTCTACGATGGAGGAGTTGTGGCGTCTGCGATGGAGGAGCTTCTATAGGAAGCGCAGGAGGAGGGTGAGAGCACTAGGGATTTGCAGATATGGAGCAGTGCCAGCAGGAGTTGATTTAAGCGGAACTAGGAGCCTGACTTGCAGCGATGATGGGGGACTGTCTTTGAATAAGAGCTGTTTATTTGTACCATTCTACCTTTGGTTTCTCCAGGCACCTGCATGTGTACAGTTTTTTTTGTACTATTGGGGAACATAAGGTTCTTGTACATATTTGAGATTGTTTTCATTAATTTTATTTAATGAGACGCGGGGGACCACTTTGGTCCACCGTTTCAATGCAAAAAAAAAAAAAAAAAAAAAAAAAAAAAAAAAAAAAAAATCCAAAAATTCATAGCACCACATTCATGACATCCCTGGAATGCAAATGAAAATCATACTTAATACTCCTTTTAGTTGTTCGAAAAGGAACACACACACACACAACCACCCCCAAAAAAGGAAAAAAGGAAATGAATAATAAAATGAGAAATAGAGAAAAGAGTTATAAAAAAAGTCCTCCCTCCCTTTTTTTTAAGTTCTCTTGCAAGCCATTCATTTCCATCTACTGCATCAATTTCCTTAATTTTATGCTGCATGGATGCCAAAATTTTTGAATTCCCTTAACTGTTTCACAACCATGAATATTCATGTGTGACTCCTTATAAGTAGCCAGAATCATTTTTTAAAGGTAATTTCTAGTTGTCATAATATTTGTATGATATTTCTCCTCATAGCTCTTTTTTTTTTTTGTACTAATAACTTTGTTTCCAGTTGGCAGTTACTATTATATTTTGTGCCAGATTAATTTTTTAAAGTAATGGTTCTTGATTAATTTTTATATTTTGTGCTTAATTAATTATACTTTTGCCTTTTCTTACATACATAAGGAGGCTCTTTTGTTTCTGAAATAGTTAAGACTAGTTGAATAGAAGTATTTTCCTTATAAATCGCATGCATTTACTAATTGCACATCTGTTCCGTACATCAGTTCTGTAGATTAGAAATTGTACTCATGACCAGATATCTTATAGCAACTTATATTTTATGTTTTCCTTCTAGACCTATGCGGTTGGCTTGATACTTCATCATGTAAACACTTACATGCCTGTGTGCCTAGACTACAGCTTTTATTATGGTGTGAATTACTGTGCAATATAAACTCTAAGAACGTTAGATTTCTGGTTGCCCCAAAGCGGATGTTGCCTTTCAATAGGGATTTTAATGATTTCTGGATTTGTTGATTGCAGGGATCTTTGCAAGTACTGTTTGAAATTGGAAATTACAATCTTCTTTGCAAGTGGGTAGATTGTCATTAGATATTATAGCCGTTTGATTATGGCATCTATATATTATCTTGGGATCTGTGCTACTAAAGACTGCTGAGAGGAGGAATAGTCCACTTCTAACACTTTTGGAACAAATCATGTCGGAAGACCTCTCTGTGAGATGTACCAACGGGGAAGTTTTTAAGCTTGTCCTGGGTAATACAGATATTAGAGAACCTTTGCACTCTCATCAACTGCAATGGATGACACGCTGGACACAAGTTAGCAGCAGCTTATCCTTGCGGTGTCACAAACACTGTGCTGTGACAAATGCAATAAAAGATCGAACAGGGCATCATTACTTGCCAGTTGAATCTACGAAGCCAAGTTATCCATGTGAATGCAAGAACATCATGTTCCAATCAGCTGAAGCTCGGGGAGGTGACAACGGAAGATTTTGGAATATAAATAATCCTGTGATGAGGAATAATTTGAATTCCTTGGGTTCTGAAACATCAGAAAAATTATACAAACATAAGTTACCTGCCTCTTCAATGAGTGGTGAAAATTTCACCTCATATCATTTTCAGAATTCACAATGTGTAGGTTCAGAGTGGATGCACTTTCCAATGTTTGATATCAACCGGAAGGTAGCGACTATCATGGATCCAAAAAAAAGGACTGGTATGGATACTATGGCAGCTAAAATGAATGAACAACTGTTACCTTTGAGTGGACCTTCATTAGATCCCCATCTAATAGAATTTGCATCTAAAGGAATTCAGCATCAGCACCGGCAGCAAAATATTGCACAGAATGATAAAGAGATGAGGACATTTGAATCTGTAGAAGCCTTGTCATCTTATAACTTCCACAGTTCAAACATGACATCGAACATCCAGAATGACGAGGAAAATGGCCATTTTTGCTCTGGTCTAGCATTCAAAGAGCATTTTGCAAATGCGAATCTCACTTACTTAAAACATGAGCTATGCTGTGGTTCCAAACATTCCCCCATCATGGTTTCTGAAATGAAAACTGATAATCTATGTTTTGGGATTTCACGGACTAGGCTGAAGGATGGATCAAATTGTTGTCCTGGTGATGTTCCTCGCCCATGCCTAGCTGAAGAACGTAATAAAGAAATTGAAAGCGTTTTTTGTGGAACAAGACCACTCTTGGGTTGAGAAAATCAAATAAAATGTCAAATTGTTCAACTATAGGTAGTAAGAAAGAAGAACCTCAGAAGTTCTCAAATGCAACTCAATACTTGATCACAAATGAGGTGGGCAATGACTTGTGCCATAAAGACCAAACTGTTGGACGCTCAACAATTTCTGCTAATGTCAAAGAAACGGCCTTCTTTGAGAAGTTTACTTTACCTACCACATTAGACCGACATGGCCACAGGGAGGAGAATTTTCAAACTTTGGTGAGCCCGACCAAGAGCGAGGAAGGTGTTGAAGATATTGATACTCAATATATGGAGAAAGAATATGAGTTCTTGGTGAAAACTGATTTTATGCATATAGATGTCCCAGAATCTCCTGAAGGTACATATTTCAATACTTCTTCAGTCTAATATATATCCAGTCTTGTGGATGTATAGTAAATTTATGCTCGAGTTCCAGGTTTCTAGTAACTAGGTATCAACAAACATTGAAAAGGCTTGAAATCTGGAATAAATGCTGTCAATTCTAATTTAGGGATTAGAAGTATGAACTTAACCGCCTAATTTTCCTTTTATTTCTTGTTTGCAGTTGGAAGTTCTTTCGAATCGCAGAAGGTACAATTTTATTATTGAAGTTTATGACACTTCCTTCCCTGCTATTCAGCGTGCTCTATATTAAGTCTGGCTCATATGGAAGTTTTTTTTAATAACCTGCTATGCTCAGGAAGTGCTGCAATTATGTTATTTTCTATGTTTAACTGGATTTTATATAGCACATACTGATTATTGACCGTATCCATTTTTTGTAATTGTGGTACCTTTTCTGTAATTAACTATCAATAGTAACTGCTATACATCTAAGGAAAATCTATGTTTACCTGTAAAAGGCACCGACATGTCAGGGCAATAATTACAAGAACATCCTAGAAAACATGGGATGATGATGAGTACATGAATCTCCAAGGGGACTAAAATAATCACTGTGGTTATACTAAGCGAATACTATTACTACTAAATCTGACCGTGTCAGTAGAGAGATAACATCAAAGTGGAATGCTCGACTTCAATACATGCCTGATGCCAGCAGAGTTCAGCATCAAAGCAGGAGGGTTTCTATTGCAATATATACATGATATATGTGTTGATCTGCTATAGTTTCAGTTTGAACCTAAATTTCCTTTTGGTAATTGCTATAATTTCAATTTAAACCCTAATTCCTTTTGGGTTTGTTTCCATATCAATTGGACCAATCCCATAATTCCGATCTTCTGTCCAAAACCTTAATGCACCTTGACCTCATTTTCTCAGTACAGTGGCAACATGTTGCATCTTACGTGTGTATTCAAGCTGTCAACCAGGTCCACTTCAGGCGCGCATGCACACACTCATGCAAGCACTCTCTCTCTCTCTCTCTCTCTCTCTCTCTCTCTTCTCTCTCTCTCTCTCTCACCGTGTGTGTTCTTAGTATAGTATTCTACCTCTCATAAAAAATGCACTGATTTTTTTATACCATGCATACATGATACCAAGTACCATACGAATGAAGAAGATTTCTTACTAGAGAAGGAATTATAAAAATTACATAGATAATAACTATTATTTATGTCATGTACCATAGCTCTCCACATCCAGTCAGTAACTACGCTGCCTATAGAAAAGCATACCACACCCACCGTTGGTCCGTGTTTCCAAGTAAAGAACTTTATGCAAAGTTATATAACCATCCAACTGAAAGCATAGGCTATTAGGTATTGGGCCTATAATTATCAAGCCAATTTAGGACCCTAAAATTCTATATAGAAGATAGACCATATTGAAACAATTTCTGTAAGATGACTGAATGATACTCTTAATAACTGCAGGTTCCAGGTGATGTTGTGGACCCTACTTCGAAAATCTCTGAAATGGCAGAGAGAGATACATCTAGAGCAGAAAGCGTGGATGTCCTGTCAATGAAACCTCCTGATCCTTCAACTGAAAGCACACAACGTGATTCAGAACCGAGCTGGAAATGGCTCAAGCGTCTCCAGGCTAACCCTTTGGAATCTATTCCCCTCGGTGCGAAGAGATTCAAGATGGGAGACACATCTTCTAGTGGTGAAACGCAAGATCTGCTCACAAGAGTAGTGAATTACAACAGATCTATCTCTGACTTGCCTGAATGTCAGCAGCTTGATAAGACAACTTTCGTTCCCAAAAACAGTGAGTGCTTTCCAGGGGATTCAACAAAATTAATACCTGGATTCGTAGATGGTGTCGAAGAAGTCAAGAAACAGTGCCATCCACACCAGTGCTATGTGATCCAGGGGATTCAAAGGTGCTACCTGAAAAGTTTGAAGCAAAGCAGTTTCCAAGCCTAGCTGCAATGGCATTGATGGGTAAACAAGTGACCAACTTCCGTCCATGCGTGTTTCGTAGAAGAGAATCTACAACCGTCTGGAATATTTAAGGGATTATGGTACTTCACTTTCGTTTAAGGAGTGTGAATTACAGGATGGAGAATATAAAATAAGTTTGCAATGCAGAGAGTGCTATAGTTAACAGATGAAATTAACTCATCTGAGTTTGGGGGATTTAAAAGTTTTGCTTCAAATCCGTATGTTCCCTCCCACTTTCACCACCTACTTTTCATTACACTGTTATTGTCATAACATTAGCACAAATCTCTAGGCATTTTTTATAAATCGTTTGAATATGCACAATGCACACATACTGCCTTATAAACTCATATCATATTTATTTATGGTGTCATTGTCAATGTCCACAGGGTTTTGTCATGGAGTTTTACATCATTTCTGTTGGGATTTATGTCGAACAAATAGTCCCACGTCGGCTAGACATGGGATGGTGTTGAGTTTATAAAGATTTAGGCTACTCCACCTAGTAGTCTAGTTTTTTGGGATGGTACACGAAGTCCTTACAAATAGTATTAAAACTTAGTCATGTGTGTGGGTAATTTTCGATCCCCCAGGACGCAAAAGGCGCGTTATACCCTGTAAAGTTAGTTGAGCTCTCGAGGTTGGCAGTCTCTTTATTCGAGAGGGGGACTGTTGGGATTTATGTTGAACAAATAGTCCCACATCGGATAGACATGAGGATGGTCTTGGGTTTATAAAGGATTTGAAATACTCCACCTAATAGGCTAGTCTTTTGGGTGGTGCCACAAGTCCTTACAATTTCTACTGCTAATATGGAAATACGTCATTAGGTAGAATGTTAACAATTGAAGATAAGCAGATCCAGTGACAAATTTTCTTTCTTTCTTTTTCTTTTTGTTGTCTACTTCTTTCTTGTAGTCGCACTTTATTCATCTATGCAGCTTGGTTCCTTGAAGTAAGATTACTAGTTTTGAACAAACCCAGTTTCAGAAGCTTAAATATACATACATTTTAGTTTATTTTTCATTCTCACACTTGCACATCGTTGAAATTTACTTTCGATTAGTGACAAACTGATATCTGGATTTCTTGATTTTCAGGGTGGGCATACCTTGTTCATGGTGTTGGGAATATTTTCTTCACAAAGTCATGCTTTGAGCTTACCAACACTATCTATCTCAAACATTTCTCATCAGGATTGTTGTTCTTCATTGTGTATGAGCTGTTGTGCTGCTGTTTGTAATACATACATTTACATACACTCATGTATGCTTTTTCTCGAATTGTCTAATGCTCTTCTGATGGCAAAGCATATGGATTATTGTGACAGTATTGACATTGAAATCTCTAGTAACTGAACAGATCAATGGAATAATTAAACTTCTCATGGATTGAATCTTTATGTCGATACCAAAAGTTAGAATGTTGATGTTTTCTCTATTTGTAAGATTTGTGTTCTGTTTCAAGATTCAAATGCTGAAGGATATTTTTCCAGATGAAGGTTTCGTTACGAGCAATGCGGTTGTCATTTACAATTGTGAACTAGAATTTAATTGCAGCGCGACTACAGGAGGAACTGGACATCACTGAGATTATAAAGAAATAAAACAGATCAAAACTTAACATCAAACATTGAGAATATATGAATGATACAAAGTTTAACTCCACAGTAAGAACAAGCAAGAAAATTTTTAACATTATGTATTTGTGATGGCAAAACAAGGCTTATTTTGTTATGACCTTGTATCTCAAAATCGATTTGTTAGCTGCGATGAGCTTCTCTCTTTTCAGTTCTCTGAGTTTTTACCCCTATCAACAATCAACTTGCTCCCAGGCTTTTCACCTGAAACCAAGAGAAAGGAATTTGGATTTGAACCTAAAAAGCTAATGGTTGCAAACCAGTGACCCATCTTCGACATGGCACCCGGCTTGTTCCAGAGCAGCTTGGAAGAAACCACCTCCATCCATCCTCGAATCCAATGACGGTGGAGAGAACTGCGAGATGACGTCTCTGAGTGTCAGGATGCCCTCTAATTTCCCCGACTCATCGACCAAGAAGCTCTGCGAGCTATTTGACGCCACCAAACTTTTCATCGCCTGTTTGAGTGAGTCAGATTTCCGATTTGTTACCAAAGTATTCGCATGGGGAAGGAAGTCAGAAGATGTTTTGATGAATTCTTCCAAGGTGAGGCTCCTGCAGATGAATCACAAAAGTTGACATGAATGCATGTCCAAAAAGCAGAAAGAATATTTTCAAGATGGTAGTTATGGAACTCGGATACTGTATCAAATTGGGAAACATACAAAAGCAACACACCTTATAGCAACACTTATTGCTTAACTAATTGTTTTATTAGATAAATGGGTGAAAAAATGATTAAGCTATTGAACTTACTTTCTATTGTTGAAGATGTTATCATTTTCCAAGAGACGGTGTATATCCCTGCACCATACGACTCCAATCAGGGTTTCATTTCTCTGTTCAACCACTGGAACTCCGTCAGTTTGTTCATGCCACAGGACGTGCAACGCATCTGATAAACTCTGGTCCTTGTAAACACAAAATAACTTTCCGGCTTTCTCAAACCTAAATAAAGCTGATAATCATCAGCAAACGCAACTTTCAGAAAATATATGAATTAGTTGCGTGAGAGAACCTATCATTTTCCTATTGAGAACTAGAAAGAGCCGATTTAATTTTAGTTAAAGAAGAGATCCAGTCTGATCAAATATAGAATTCATTTCCTCACCCAAATTCTGCGATGGCTTTGTCTGCAATTTGATCAAACCAATCTAGCCCACAGGACTGGAGGAGCAATTGCACTATTGAATTCTAGGACAAAGAACAACTTCTTAAAATTTCAGAAACAACATAAAACACACAACTCGTTTCCTTTGCGAGCATGCAAATCGGGTTGCTTTATGAAGATATTGATATATGCTAATTACCTGATTAACGAAACCAACAACACGGGAGTTTGATGACTCAACAACTGGTATGACTCTCAGTCTAGGATGCTTAGAGAAGAGAAGCATCACGTGAAACAGTGTGTCCTTTGAACTCACAGGAAAGAAAGGTTCCCATAAGAATGATTTGGCCAGCTCCCCTATCTACTTCACATGGTCAAAAATAAAACTTGTGTCACCGGTGGAAAATTGCAACACAGATTCATGAAGATGCAGAATCATTGTAGAGAAAATGCAGTATGAGAGTAGTATAAGCATTTGACAAGCCACAATCACAAAAACAACACAGGTTCTGAAAATTTGAAGTTATGAGCTTACACATTAAGTATACCTTAGTCTGACCAATCTCCGGATTTTGTTCTAGCATTGAGAGAAACCCGTTGCCATCACATTTTGATTCAATTCTTGCTTTCTCAACTTCCTTGTAAAGAATATAACAAAAATGACATGAAAACAAAGGAATTCAACTTTGTTTAAGATGAAAAAGAAGTCAACTAATATAAGTGATATCTTGTTTACCTCGAGGGACCACAAAACCATGCTAGAAAACTCAATGAAACCGATGTCCCGATCAACAAATTTCCGGAGATCAGAGTCAACGTTATCAATGATCGGTGCACCCAACACATTCTTAGCGTAAAGCAAACCAATTGCATCTCGAATAAAGTCATTAGATTTTAGCTCCACAACTGAATTTCAATCGACCGCCAATAATCAATAACTAGTAAAGCTTTCCATTCAACAATCCCAAATCTATTGTTCTATATACAAGCATGATTGAGAGATTAAAATTCTAAAAATAAAAAATATAAAAAAAAGGTTAAGCAAAATTGAGTAGTAAACGATAGCAAATTAATAATTGCTATATATATATATATATATATATATATATATATATATATAGCGAGTTGATCCCCTAAGAACGGTTCTCACGGATTCCTGTGAGAACTTTCACGTGAGTCGTCGGATCTGATAGAGATCTGGTTTTATTTGATTTAATCTATCAGATCCGACGACCCACGTGAAAGTTCTCACAGGAATCCGTGAGAACCGTTCTTAGGGGATCAGCTCCCTATATATATATATATATATATATATATATATATATATATATATATATATATATATATATATATATATATATATATATATATAGGGCTTACTGTACCTCAGCCTGCAGGCTGAGAGAGTTTCTCAGCCTGCGGGACGTGGCTGAATATAGGCCACACATCGGTCGCAGAGTGTGGGCGCCAAAAAAATCAAAAAATCCCGCCTAAACAATCGTGAAACAAATTGACAAAAATACCCCTTTTATATGACGACTGCGACTTCTAGCATTGAAAAGTAAAAAAATATTCCATGGTCGCATACTTAATACAGAATAAAGAATACCGGAGGAAACATGCTATCGTATAGCAATGCGACCTCCTTCAGTACTGCGACCATAGTCGCAAACTTCTTTCTCATTACGATGGTGATGACGAGGATTAGAAGTTTAAAAAAATTGTATTTTGTTTTTTTAAATATATATAAATCTGTTTTCTAAAGTTAATTGTGTGAATTACATTTTTTTACTACTATGTCTTGGTTGAAATGCTGTACAATTGTTACAAACCTTCATTTTAAATATTTTACGCTAAACGAATATACTGCGACCATGGACGCAGTTAATAATTGTTGGCCCAAGGTTACAATCAACCCATGTTTAGTGTATTTTGATGATTACAAAACATATTAGTTATTGGTACTAATATAAATTGTTGTTTAAGTGTGTTTCAGGTTTATATATTAAAGAGATGGATTCTTCCCTAAAGGAAGGTACATTGGACTCAAGACAAGTCAAATTGGGCTCAAAGTGCAATATTGAAGATCAAGAGAAGATAGCTCAAGTTGAAGTCTTGAAGACCATTGTAGTTTGTAAGTTTAGTTTTGTAAAGATAGAATATGTGAAATTTGGCTCTAGGATTTGCACACACATTTGTTTTATATGTTTCTATGTTTTCAAAATATTTATTTCTAGGTTTATGCCTTAGTTTATACATACATGTACCCAAAACTTTACATCTTCAAAAACTTGTTTAAATACATGTATATAAACTATTTTCAGCATAAAACTTAGCTTCAGATTTTTAAAGATTTTATACAAAATTTTCTATCTTAAAATCTGCCCAGAAAAACAGTTTTCCAGGCAGACCGGTCGACCGGCCCAGTCGACCGGCTGCTGTGTCCGGACATGCACAAGTTGTGCATGTCTGTCGGTCGACCGGACCAACAGACCGGTCGACCGAAATTAGACGTTTGCTCTCTGTATCCTTCCGGTCGACTGGGTCGGTCGACCGGTAGAAGGAAACTGTGTTTCCTTTCTTGAGATCGGTCGACCGGCAGTCGACCGGAGCCATAACGGCTCTTTTGCCAGCAGGGTCCCGGTCGACCGGCAGTCGACCGGTAGGCCTGCAACACCTCCAACGGCTCTTTCCTCTTTGGGCTGTTCTGAAAAACTGTTTTATTTTCTGTTTTAACAGACTTTTTAGAGGGTTGTTGGGGTGCTTTTGCAGGTGATATTAGCTGGAAAAATCAGAGTTTTTAACCTATTCTCTCCCTATAAATAGTGGGAAATAGGCCTTAGTTATTTACCAAGAAAAATACAAGTTTTTCATAGTTTTTCAAGAGAAAGAGAAAAATAGTTTAAAGCTTTCATTTCCATACTTTCAAATTGGTTTTTCAGTTGTTGTTTGATCTCTAATATCACTCTACAACTGAAGCTTTTCTCACCACACTTCATAGAGCCAAAAATTTCATATTCTTTCTATAGGTGAAGTTGTAAAAGTGTGAGAGTGTTTGTAAAAGAGAAAAGAGTGTTGTGGTCTAGTTGAGATCACAAATTTGTAATCCTTTGTTCTTGTGGAGACAAGTTCCTAAGGGGAATTTCTTTGTAAGGTGAAGCTACGGGCTTGAGGTCTTTGGAGGCCTAAATTGTACGGGATCCTAAGGGGATAGTGGAAACCCTTCACGGAGGTGAAGGCGGGGACTAGAGCTACGGGCTCGAACCTCGAAACAAATCACTTTGTTTGCGATTGCTTTTGTGTCATCTTGTCTAATTCTCTCTTGCTTTACTTGCTTTCAATTTATTGCTTGAGAACTAACATTTTATTTGTGCAATCCTTACTTGTTAACTTTTCTTGCTATATTACTTGTGTACATTTCATCATCGCATTTCATACTTGGAATTGTTCGATCACACCTCAATACAACACGATTGCATTGCGCACCTCTAACCCATTTAAGGGGAATTGGGAGGAAGGAGTTCAGAACCTCGCAAGGGGTATTCGGCTCTTAGTCGTGTTTTGAGAGATCGTTGCATCACTCACTTAAGTAAATTTTAAAAAAGAGCATTAGATTAGCAATTACACCTATTCACCCCCCCTCTAGGTGTATTTCAATTGGTATCAGAGCTTGGACTCTAGGATTTGGCTTAACAACCTTAGAGAGATCCTTATATTGCTAATCACTTCATTCATTTCCACATAGTAAACATGGCCGATGGAATTAAGACCCCCCCTAAGTTTGATGGACTTAACTTTCCCATATGGAAGGTTAAGATGACCGTTTTCTTGCAATCTCTAGGTAGCCGAGTTGCGAAGGCCGTGACTAAGTCCTTTAGTGTACCCCCCGGTGATGAATCTACTTGGTCCGAAATTGAGACCAAGGAGTTTGATGCCAATGCTAGGGCTCATTATGCACTCCTACAAGCCCTCAATGATGATGACATAGCTAGAGTCATCCATTGCAAATCCGCCTATGAGATTTGGACCCATTTGCTAGTAACACATGAGGGGACATCACAAGTGAAGAGGGCCAAGATAGACCTTCTTCGGTCCCAATATGAAAATTTTGCTTGCAAGAGAATGAAACCATAGATGATATGGTTACTAAGTTTACAAAGATTACTAATGGTCTTGCTTCTCTAGGTGAAGAAATCAACAATGACCAAAGGGTGAGAAAGATCATCCGGGCTCTTCCTCCATCATGGGAAGTGAAAGCTACAACATTGAAGGAACTCAATGACAAAGATGAGATTGAGCTCATTGGACTCATTGGGAACTTGAAGACCCATGAGATGGAGAGGAAGGCAAGGGAGGACATGGCACCCTCCAAAAAGAAGACCATTGCCTTCAAAAGTCATGCTACTTACTCCGACGAAGATGACGAAGAAGAAGATGACGAGGAGCTCTCACTTCTAGTCAAAAACGTCCGGAGGATGTACAACAAGGCAAAGTTCCAAGGACGGAGGAGATGGCAAGGAGGCAAGGAAGAAAGGAAGATCATTTGCTTTAATTGCCAAAAGCCGGGACACATTGTAGCGGAGTGTCCGGACCAAGTGAAGCCATCTTCATCCAAGAAGCCATACAAGAAGAAGGCTATGAAAGCAACATGGGATGACGAAAGTGAATCCGAAGAGGAGATCGACACCGCCAATATGTGCTTCATGGCAAATGAGAGCACAAGCAAGGTAACCCCCTCAACTCTTCTTGATGATGATTTATCCATGGATGAGCTAGGAGAAGCTTTTATGGAACTTTCTAGTAATTATGATTTCTTAAAGAAGAAATATTTAAAAATGAAAAAGGATAATGAATCTCTTAATATTCAAATTGTAAATCTTTCTAAAGAAAATAATGATTTACATTCTTCTTTAGTTTCCACTAAAAATGATTTTGAAAAATATAAGATTGCTTGTAAAGGAAAGACCCCATTTGTAGACTCTAATGAGATTGCCATGCTTAAGGAAAGATTAGACTCATTAGATGTTGTTTTGAAAAAGTGTAGTGAATTTGATAAGAAGAAGATGGAGAATATGTTTCCTAAGAAACAAGCTCCTAAGAAAAATATTCATCATGCTCATGCTCATGCTCATGTACATGCTACACAACCTATGCATCATGGTAAACCCCCAAAGCATGCTCACACTTCACATACACACCATGCATTCATGTATAGAAAAGTGTACTCATGTTCACATTGTGGACGGAAAGGACACTTAGCTAATTTTTGTTATGATAGACTAAGTGCATCACATCATAATGTTTGGGTTCGTAACACTAACTTTCAAGGACCCAAGAAAGTTTGGGTACCAAAATCAACTATTATTTTAAATGATGTAGGTACTTTCCAAAGCCCAACGACGTAGAGGTTTGTGGTATCTTGATAGCGGTTGCTCAAGGCACATGACTTGGGACATCAACAACTTTGCAACCCTATCAAGATATCATGAAGGTGGCACCGTCACCTTCGGAGATGACGCCAAGGGAAAAATCATCGGTATTGGTAATGTAAAACTTGGCACCTCTCCTTTAATTGAAAATGTGGTTTTAGTTGATGGCCTCAAGCATAATCTCTTGAGTGTTAGTCAACTTTGTGATAAAGGTTTTGATGTTGTTTTTGATAATGTTTCATGCAAAGTGATTGATAGAACTTCTAATGTTTGTGTATTTTCCGGATTTCGTGAAAGCAATGTTTACATGATTGATATGTTAAATATGTCTTGTAATATTACTTGTTTAAAAGCCCTCGATGACGACTCTTGGTTGTGGCATAGGAGATTAGGCCACGTTTCATTTGACCATATTTCTAGGCTTAACTCTAAGGAAATGGTGAAGGGTATTCCTTCATTGAACTTTGAAAAGGACCGAGTTTGTGACGCATGTCAATTTGGGAAACAAACTAAGTCTTCATTCAAATCAATTAAGGATATCATGTCATCACGTCCATTAGAGCTAATCCACATGGACTTATTTGGCCCAACTCAAACCAAAAGTTTAAGTGGGAGTAGATTTGCTTATGTTTTAGTAGATGATTTTTCGCGTTTTACTTGGGTTTATTTTCTTGAACACAAAAGTCAAACCTTTTCACATTTTCAAGCCTTTAAGAAAAGAGTTGAAAAGGAAAATGACTCCTCAATAATTAAAATAAGAAGTGATAGAGGAGGTGAGTTCATTAACCTTCCCTTTACCACTTTTTGTGAGGAACATGGAATAAAACATGAACTTTCTTGTCCTAGAACTCCACAACAAAATGGAGTAGTTGAGCGGAAAAATCGTACCTTACAAGAGATGGCTAGGACAATGTTAAATGAATATGGTCTACCACATTATTTGTGGGCCGAGGCCGTTCATACTTCATGTTATATTGCAAATCGTGTTTTCCTATGTAAAAATACTACTAAGACTTCTTATGAGATGTATTTTTCTAGAAAACCTAATGTTTCTTATTTCAAAGTGTTTGGTTGCAAATGTTTTGTTTTAAATACAAATATTAATTTGGGAAAATTTGATGCTAGATCATATGAGGCTATTTTTGTTGGTTACTCAAATACTAGTAAGGCTTATAGAGTCTTCAATAGGTCAACTTTGACTATTGAGGAATCTATTCATGTTAAATTTGAGGAATCTAACAAGTTTGTTAAGAATTGTGTAGAAATTGATGCTTTAGATGAAGGCTTGGAGAAAGTGACCTTGGAGGATGTTTCTACCATGGGAGACAAGCCAAAGGATGGTGATGGAAGTGAAGTCAAAGTGGAAGAGGCTCAAGGAAATGAACATCGAGCAAATGAAGAGGAGCCCTCTCAACCACTACCAAAGGATTGGAGATTCAATCCTCATCATCCCAAGGACCTCGTCATAGGTGAAGTATCAAAAGGGGTAACCACTCGCTCTAAGATTCAAGATTTTTGTGGTAATTTTGCTTTTATTTCTCACATAGAACCTAAAAATGTCCTCGAGGCCGAGGCCGATTCATATTGGTTGCTTGCAATGCAAGAGGAGCTCAATCAATTTGAGCGCAATCAAGTTTGGCACCTTGTTCCTAGGCCCCAAGATAGACCAACTATTGGCACTAAATGGATCTTTAAGAACAAGTTGGATGAATCGGGTAATGTAGTTAGAAACAAGGCTAGGTTAGTTGCCCAGGTTACACTCAAATCGAGGGAATCGATTTTGAAGAAACCTTTGCACCCGTAGCACGGCTCGAAGCCATACGGATGACCTTAGCATATGCCTCATTTAAAGATTTTAAGCTATTTCAAATGGATGTAAAGAGTGCTTTTCTTAATGGTTATATTGATGAGGAGGTGTATGTTGAACAACCCCCCGGGTTTGTTGATCCTACACACCCTAATTATGTTTATAAATTAGATAAAGCACTATATGGTTTAAAACAAGCCCCTAGGGCTTGGTATGAAAGATTGTCTTCATTTTTGATTTCAAATGATTTTAAGAAAGGAAAAGTTGATAAAACATTATTTACCAAACATATAGATCTAGATATCCTCATAGTTCAAATTTATGTTGATGACATTATTTTTGGATCTACTAATGTTTCACTTTGCAAGAATTTTGAATCATGCATGAAAAAGGAATTTGAGATGTCTATGATGGGGAGCTCAACTTCTTCCTTGGACTTCAAATCAAGCAACGTAGTGATGGGACATTCATCAACCAAGCCAAGTACACCAAAGAACTCATCAAGAGGTTCGGGCTTGAAGGATAGAAAGTAGCAAAGACTCCCATGGCAACCACTACGAAACTTGACAAAGACGAACAAGGTAAGGAAGTTGACATCAAATTATTTCATAGCATGATTGGTAGTTTACTCTATCTTACGGCTAGTAGGCCGGATATAATGTTTTCCGTATGTTTATGTGCACGTTTTCAATCATGTCCTAAGGAATCACACTTAATAGCGGTAAAACGCATAATTAGGTATCTTAAGGGCACAATTGATTTAGGTTTGTGGTATCCGAAAACTAACCAATTTACCATGACTAGTTATTCGGATGCCGACTATGCCGGTTGTAGGGTAGATAGGAAGAGCACAAGTGGCACTTGCCAATTCTTGGGCAATTGTCTTGTGTCTTGGTCCTCCAAAAAGCAAAATAGTGTAGCCCTTTCAACCGCCGAGGCGGAGTATGTAGCAGCCGGAGCTTGTTGTGCACAAGTACTTTGGATGAAACATACTCTTCTCGACTTTGATTTACATTTTGATCATGTTAAGATTTATTGTGATAATACTAGTGCTATTCACATGACCAAAAATGCTAATCAACATAGTAAAACTAAACATATAGACATTAGATATCATTTTCTTAGAGATCACTTTGAAAAAGGTGACATAGATATTGATTTTGTTTCCACAGATTTTCAACTTGCAGATGTTTTCACAAAACCTTTAGATTATGCAAGATTTTCATTTATTTGTGGTGAATTGAATGTATGTAAGATTGATACTTAAAATATCTTAGTTTGTTTTGTTTTGGTTTCTAATATGTTTGTTTTGTTTTGTCTTAAATTTTTTTTAACCCTTTTTGATGTATGACAAAAAGGGGGAGAAATATAAATATATATTAGTTTTGGGAGAAAATATATGGAGAAAAATATGTGGTTTGTTTTAAATTTTGTTATTCCTTATGATAGCTTATTTTTTTTTTGTGATGATATTTTTCAATGCTTTATGTATGTTTACATAGTGTTCATATTCATGTTAAATACATAGCATTGTTTAAGGGGGAGCTTTCCAAGCTCTTTCTTCTTTTATTTGTTTAATAACTCATATGTTTTGTCATCATCAAAAAGGGGGAGATTGTTGGCCCAAGGTTACAATCAACCCATGTTTAGTGTATTTTGATGATTACAAAACATATTAGTTATTGGTACTAATATAAATTGTTGTTTAAGTGTGTTTCAGGTTTATATATTAAAGAGATGGATTCTTCCCTAAAGGAAGGTACATTGGACTCAAGACAAGTCAAATTGGGCTCAAAGTGCAATATTGAAGATCAAGAGAAGATAGCTCAAGTTGAAGTCTTGAAGACCATTGTAGTTTGTAAGTTTAGTTTTGTAAAGATAGAATATGTGAAATTTGGCTCTAGGATTTGCACACACATTTGTTTTATATGTTTCTATGTTTTCAAAATATTTATTTCTAGGTTTATGCCTTAGTTTATACATACATGTACCCAAAACTTTACATCTTCAAAAACTTGTTTAAATACATGTATATAAACTATTTTCAGCATAAAACTTAGCTTCAGATTTTTAAAGATTTTATACAAAATTTTCTATCTTAAAATCTGCCCAGAAAAACAGTTTTCCAGGCAGACCGGTCGATCGGCCCAGTCGACCGGCTGCTGTGTCCGGACATGCACAAGTTGTGCATGTCTGTCGGTCGACCGGACCAACAGACCGGTCGACCGAAATTAGACGTTTGCTCTCTGTATCCTTCCGGTCGACTGGGTCGGTCGACCGGTAGAAGGAAACTGTGTTTCCTTTCTTGAGATCGGTCGACCGGCAGTCGACCGGAGCCATAACGGCTCTTTTGCCAGCAGGGTCCCGGTCGACCGGCTGTCGACCGGTAGGCCTGCAACACCTCCAACGGCTCTTTCCTCTTTGGGCTGTTCTGAAAAACTGTTTTATTTTCTGTTTTAACAGACTTTTTAGAGGGTTGTTGGGGTGCTTTTGCAGGTGATATTAGCTGGAAAAATCAGAGTTTTTAACCTATTCTCTCCCTATAAATAGTGGGAAATAGGCCTTAGTTATTTACCAAGAAAAATACAAGTTTTTCATAGTTTTTCAAGAGAAAGAGAAAAATAGTTTAAAGCTTTCATTTCCATACTTTCAAATTGGTTTTTCAGTTGTTGTTTGATCTCTAATATCACTCTACAACTGAAGCTTTTCTCACCACACTTCATAGAGCCAAAAATTTCATATTCTTTCTATAGGTGAAGTTGTAAAAGTGTGAGAGTGTTTGTAAAAGAGAAAGAGTGTTGTGGTCTAGTTGAGATCACAAATTTGTAATCCTTTGTTCTTGTGGAGACAAGTTCCTAAGGGGAATTTCTTTGTAAGGTGAAGCTACGGGCTTGAGGTCTTTGGAGGCCTAAATTGTACGGGATCCTAAGGGGATAGTGGAAACCCTTCACGGAGGTGAAGGCGGGGACTAGAGCTACGGGCTCGAACCTCGAAACAAATCACTTTGTTTGCGATTGCTTTTGTGTCATCTTGTCTAATTCTCTCTTGCTTTACTTGCTTTCAATTTATTGCTTGAGAACTAACATTTTATTTGTGCAATCCTTACTTGTTTACTTTTCTTGCTATATTACTTGTGTACATTTCATCATCGCATTTCATACTTGGAATTGTTCGATCACACCTCAATACAACACGATTGCATTGCGCACCTCTAACCCATTTAAGGGGAATTGGGAGGAAGGAGTTCAGAACCTCGCAAGGGGTATTCGGCTCTTAGTCGTGTTTTGAGAGATCGTTGCATCACTCACTTAAGTAAATTTTAAAAAAGAGCATTAGATTAGCAATTACACCTATTCACCCCCCCTCTAGGTGTATTTCAATAATTATATTACTTCACCCTTATAAATTTTTAAAATGAAAGGTTGCGACATTGGTTGCAGTTGCTGGACGCAGACTTAATAAATATACTGCGACCTTGGTCGCAGTTGCTGGACTTTAGTCTTAATCAACAACAACACTGCTACCTTGGTCGCAGTTTCTGATCATAGTCTTAATAAAATAAACTGCGACCTTGATCGCAGTTGTTGGTGTTTAGTCTTAATAAAATACACAGCGACCTTGGTCGCAGTTGCTGGTCTTTACTCTTAATCAACATCACTGCGACCTTGGTCGCAGTTGGTGGTCTTTATAAATAATCAACAACAACACTGCGACCTTGGTCGCAGTTGATGGTCGCAGTCTTAAAAAAATAATCTGCAATCTTGGTCCGTCACCGTAGCAGTCCCAGTCTTTGGTCGCAGTGTCGACCCTGGTCGCAGTAGTTACTGTTTGCAATGTATCTTATGCGACCTTGGTCGCAGTGTCATCTATGGTCATAGTTGTTTTGTTTGCAATGCATGGCTGCGATCAAGTTCGTAGTTTATTAAAAAAAACAAATATGCTTTTTATTTATGTCCAGGCATTTATCTCCAGGCATGTGAATATGATACAAAACGCTCTGTTATACAATAAGATTGAGTGTTACAATATAGCAGTACAAAGAAGACTAAACATCAAAAGAGCCAAGAAGATTAAACATCAAAAGAGCCCTTGTTGACTAAGAGCAATCTTCTTCTTGAGGTCTGGTGGCAGCAGAATCCTCCGATTCCACCTGACCCTCCAAAGTGGCGGGATACGATCTTTCGTTGATGAACATCTCTTTACCAGAAGGTTATCCAGTGAGTATGGAGTTTCCTCGATGTCACTTCTGGGGTAAGAGAGGAGGTTTTGAGACCTCACAGGGAATGCTACCCACCACTATATCCACCACATCCTCCGCCGCCATACCCACTCTGACCATCAATTATCAGAAAGCTTGACTGGTGCATCAAGTCAGAGCAGATCTCGGTGAGGCTTAAGTCCTCGTCAGGGATCATGACTTCTTCCCTTGTGAATGACGAGGACCATGACTTCTTCCCTTGTGGATGATGAGGTCTATGACTTCTTCCCTTGTGGACGAACATCGATCAAGTTCGTCCATAGGGTCATCTTCATCCATAGAGGCAGGCCCCTGTTAGAGACTCTGAAGAAGGCGGAAATTCTCAGAGCAATTGCTCTCGAATGATGACAGTCTAATTATGGGCTGTTAAAGGGAGAGGGTGAGACCTATTTATAGGCAGCCCATAATAACCATAATTAATGGTTCATTAATCAGAATCGTCGGCATTAATGATCTCCAACCGCCAGCGCCGGTTTGGCATTAAAAGACATTAACGCCTAAACCCAATGAAGAGCCGACGCGTGGACAACCGCTTCGGGAAATAACGAATGGTGCGGGTTCGTCAACGTAGACTTGACGTTAAAAGATCTCATAAAATCTTTATGACAGGTCGCGTCTCACGGAGTGACTCCAAGTCGCATCAGACAACAGACAACTTTTCATTTTTCAATTTCAAAAAATGACTTAATCCAAAACAACACTTAATAAAACAACACTTACTTAACGTACTGCGACCAAAATCGCATTCCATGTAATGCAACCCTAGATTGTAGTTGCTGGCCATCATTATCAATAACAACACTGCGACCTTGGTCGCATTTAACCATGTACACTGCGACCAAAGACTGCGACTAAGGTCGCAGTTTAAATGTACAATGCGACCAAAGACTCTGACTACATTATATACAAAAAAATTAATTACTTAACGTACTGCGACCAAAGTCGCAGTCCATGTAATGCAACCCTAGATTGCAGTTGCTGGCCATATTTATCAATAACAACACTGCGACTTTGGTCGCATTTAACCATGTACACTGCGACCAAAAACTTTGACTAATGTCGCAGTTTAAATGTACAATGCGACCAAAGACTCTGACTACATTATATACAAAAAAATTAAACTATAAAGTAGAATTTTATCGCAGGCTGAAAAAATTGATCTGAAAAGATTTTATATTTTCAAAAAAAAATTTATCGCAGGCTGAAAAGGAGAAACTAGATCTTTCAAAAAAGAGGTAAAGAATAAGGCGAAAAGTAATTTATATCCTATAAAGAGCGGCAAAATAAAAGGGGGGAATAATAATAAACAATAAGGAAAAGTTATCGAAAGGGGGATTTGGTAATTTAACTTCTTCCTAAAAGCGGGCCGCAAGTCAGTGACGTAACAAATTGAGCCACGTCACCGCAGGCTGAGAGAGTACTCTCAGCCCGCGGGCTGATATACATTTTTCTCATATATATATATATATATATATATATATATATATATATATATATATATATATATATATATATATATATATGGGGTATCTGTACCTCAGCCTGCGGGCTGAGAGAGTTTCTCAGCCTGCGGGACGTGGCTGAATATAGGCCACACATCGGTCGCAGAGTGTGGGCGCCACAAAAAATCAAAAAATCCCGCCTAAACAATCGTGAATCAAATGACAAAAATACCCCTTTTAAATGACGACTGCGACTTCTAGCATTCAAAAGTAAAAAAATATTCACCTTTATATAATGCTTGTTACTAGTATATTATCTCATACCTAAAAACTATATTTTTACTCAATCATCCGTAGTTCCCCCACCGATCCTACTACGGATGCAATTTATGGTCGCAGTTAATCATTTATCAGTTCCCAATGCGACTTTGGTCGCAATAATTACTGTTTTGGAGTTCAAAGTAATTTAAAGTTATAGTGTATTAACTTTTAAACTGTTTTGGATAACTGAACAGTCACCTAGGAAGTATACAATTTTTGGGAAAAGATAGAAAATATATTTGAGAGATATTCACGTGGTCAAAGAGCTTAAACCTTTTGAAATTCCGGGATTAAAAGTATATAAAGGGTCATGAGCAAAGGATTAAAAACATACTAAGTTATTTTTGCTCAAACTAGTTACTCTTAACTGTTCTGAAAATAAGTTCAAAAAATGTCTTCACCATCACCACCGTCTTCACCGGAAAGAAGCCAATACATTCAAACAATGTCTTCACCATCACCACCGTCTACCTTGGTCGCAGTTGGTGGTCTTTAATCTTAATCAACAACATCACTGCGACCTTGGTCGCAGTTGGTCTTTATAAATAATCAACAACAACACTGCGACCTTGGTCGCAGTTGCTGATCTTTACTCTTAATCAACAACATAACTGCGACCTTGGTCGCAGTTGGTGGTATTTATAAATAATCAACAACAACACTGCGACTTTGGTCGCAGTTGATGGCCGCAGTCTTAAAAAAAAAAAATCTGCAACCTTGGTCACGGTTTTTTGGTCGCAATGTCGACCCTGGTCGCAGTTGTTTCTGTTTGCACTGTAGTCTTATGTGACCTTGGTCGCAGTGTGGTCTCTGGTCCAAGTTGTTTTGTTTGCAATGCATGACTGCGACCAAAGGTCGTAGTTTATTAAAAAACAAATATGCTTTTTATTTATTTTCACGAATTTATCTCCAGGCATGTGAAAAATGATACAAAAACGATCTCTTATACAATAAGATTGAGTGTTACAATATAGCAGTAGAAAGAAAACTAAACATCAAAACAACCAAGAAGACTAAACATCAAAAGAGCCCTTGTTGAATAAGAGCAGTGGTGTTATTGACGTCCCCGTGTATTAAAAACTGTGGACGTCGAGGACCATGACTTCTTCCCTTGTGGACGAATATCGATCAAGTTCACCGGCCAAAATATTCTCCCAAAGGCCCAGCGAACTTGAAAAAGGACAATCAAGCTCTGGGTCTTCTTCGTGCATAGGGTCATCTTCATCCATGGAGGCAGGCCCCTGTTAGAGACTCTGAAGAAGGCTGAAATTCTCAGAGCAATTGCTCTCAAATGAACACAGTCTAATTATGGGCTTTTAAAGGGAGAGGGTGAGCCCTATTTATGGGCAGCCCATAATAACAGCTTCGGGAAACAGCGAATGGTGCGGGTTCATCAACGTAGACTTGACGTTAAAAAGATCTCATAAAATCTTTATGACAGGTCGCGTCTCACGGAGTGAGTCCAAGTCGCATCAGACAACAGACAACTTTTCATTGGTCGCAGTTAATAATTATATTACTTCACCTTATAAATTTTTAAAATGAAAGGTTGCGACATTGGTTGCAGTTGCTGGACGCAGACTTAATAAATACACTGCGACCTTGGTCGCAGTTTCTGTACTTTAGTCTTAATCAACAACAACACTGCTACCTTGGTCGCAGTTTCTGACCGTAGTCTTAATAAAATAAACTGCGATCTTGATCGCAGTTGTTGCTGTTTAGTCTTAATAAAATACACAGCGACCTTGGTCGCAGTTGCTGGTCTTTACTCTTAATCAACAACATCACTGCGACCTTGGTCGCAGTTGGTGGTCTTTATAAATAATCAACAACAACACTGCGACTTTGGTCGCAGTTGATGGCCGCAGTCTTAAAAAAATAATCTCCAATCTTGGTCGCTATTGCTGGTTTTTAGTCTTAATCAACAACAACACTGCGACGATGTGACACGTCACCGCAACAGTTGCTTAGTCGCAGTCTTTGGTCGCAGTGTCGACCCTGGTCACCGTAGTTACTGTTTGCAATGTATCTTATGCGACCTTGGTCGCAGTGTCATCTATGATCATAGTTGTTTTGTTTGCAATGCATGGTTGCGAAAAAAGTTCGTAGTTTAATAAAAAAAACAAATATGCTTTTTATTTATGTCCAGGCATTTATCTCCAGGCATGTGCAAATGATACAAAACGATCTCTTATACAATAAGATTGAGTGTTACAAATACAGCAGTACAAAAGAAGACTAAAACATCAAAAAAATCCCTTGTTGACTAAGAGAAATCTTCTTCTTGAGGTCTGGTGGCAGCAGAATCAATAAGATTGAGTGTTACAAAGAACACTAAACATCAAAGTATCCAATAAGACAAAACATCAGAAGAGCCAAGAAGAGCCCTTGTTGACTACTAAGAGCAATCTTCTCCTGGAGGTCTGGTGGCAGCAGAAACTTTCGTTTATGAACATCTCTTCACCAGAAGGTTATCCAGTGAGCATGGAGTTTCCTCGATGTCACTTCTGGGGTAAGAGAGGAGGTTTTGAGACCTCACAGGGAATGCTACCCACCACTATATCCACCACATCCCCCGCCGCCATACCCACTCTGACCATCCGTCACCAGCAAGCTTGACTGGTGCGTCAAGTGAGAACAGATCTCGGTGAGGATTAAGTCCTCGTCAGGGATCATGACTTCTTCCTTGTGAACGACGAGGACCATGACTTCTTCCCTTGTGGACGATGAGGTCTATGACTTCTTCCCTTGTGGACGAACATCGATCAAGTTCGTCAATAGGGTCATCTTCATCCATGGAGGCAGGCCCCTGTTAGAGACTCTGAAGAAGACGGAAATTCTCAGAGCAATTGCTCTCGAAAGAAAACAGTCTAATTATGGGCTGTTAAAGGGAGAGTGTGAGCCCTATTTATAGGCAGCCCATAATAACCATAATTAATGGTTCATTAATCAGAATCGTCGCAATTAATGGTCTCCAACCGCCAGCGCCGGTTTGAAAATAAAAGACATTAACGCCTAAAACCAATGAAGAACCGACACGTAGACAAACCGCTTCGGGAAACAACGAATGACGCGTAGACCAAAGTCGCAGTCCACGTAATGCAACCCTAGATTGCAGTTGCTGGCCATCTTTATCAATAACAACACTGCGACCTTGGTCGCATTTAACCATGTACACTGCGACAAAAGACTTTGGCTAAGGTCGCAGTTTAAATGTACAATGCGAGCAAAGACTCTGACTACATTATATTCAAAAAAAATAATTACTTAACGTACTGCGATCAAAGTCGCAGTCCATGTAATGCAACCCTAGATTGCAGTTGCCGGCCATCTTTATCAATAACAACACTGCGACCTTGGTCGCATTTCACCATGTACACTGCGATGAAAGACTTTGACTAAGGTCGCAGTTTAAATGTACAATGCGACCAAGACTCTGACTACATTATATAAAAAAAATTAAACTATAAAGTAGAATTTTATCGCAGGCTGAAAACAATGATCTGAAAAGATTTTATATTTTCAAAAAAAATTTATCCCAGGCTGAAAAGGAGAAACTACATCTTTCAAAAAAGAGGTAAAGAAATAAGGCGAAAAGTAATTTATATTCTATAAAGAGCGGCAAAATAAAAGGGGGGAAAAATAATAATAAACAATAAGGAAAAGTTATCATAAGGGGTATTTGGTAATTTAACTTCTACCTAAAAGCAGACCGCAAGTCAGTGAGGTGACAAATCGAGCCACGTCACCGCAGGCTGAGAGAATACTCTCAGCCTGCGGGCTGATATACATTTTTCTCTATATATATATATATATATATATATATATATATATATATATATAGGGAGCTGATCCCCTAAGAATGGTTCTCACGGATTTCTGTGAGAACTTTCACGTGGGTCGTCGGATCTGATAGATCAAATCAAATAAAACTAGATCTCTATCAGATCCGACGGCCCACGTGAAAGTTCTCACATGAATTCGTGAGAACCGTTCTTAGGGGATCAACTCACTATATATATATATATATATATATATATATATATATATATATATATATATATATATATATATATATATATATATATATATATATATATATATATATAGACTTGTGTTCTTCCAAAAGGATTTGGAGACTAATCCTTCCGACTTAAATATCAATATCCGACATTCGAATACACAATCCACTCCGTTGAAGTTGATCTATATTATTTCAAGTATCTATAAATCAAAAATCAAGTATTTTGAATACTTTTTGCTTATGCATCAAGTAGGAAAAAAACAGACGGCCTAAATAGTAAGTTGGTTAGTTTAACGGAGTAGAACATTTGAAACCTAACAAAAGTTGATTTGTAGAGGTTTTTAAGTGTTTAGATCATAATCAAATGGCCGAATCGAGAATTTGTATGTCTAAAGACATAGATCTAACTAATTCACTGCTTTCGTCCGTTTATTTTGCGCCGCTTGATGGATGGATAAAAAGTATTCAAAATACAAGATTTTTGGTTTATAGATACTTGAATAATATAAATCAACTTCAACAGAGTGAATCTTGTATTCGAATGTCGAATGGGTGCGTTTGAATTGAAAGAATTCGAGTTCAAATCGTTTTGAAAGGACACAAGTCTCTCTCTCTATGTGTGTGCGTGTATATGTATATGTATATGTGTGTGTGTGTGTGTCTATATATATATGTGTGTGTGTGCGCGCGCGCGCGCGTCTATATGTGTGTGTGTACACGTATGTATGTATGTATGTTGGGTAGATTAAACGATAGCAAATTAACAATTGCTATACACACATATATAAGATATATATCTGTCATTCTACTGTTTTATTTCAAGTTCTAAGCCCTTAAATTTTTATCCAAACATATATTAATACCATTGAGTCAGTTATTAAGTTTCTTTGTTATGTTTCATTGCAATTAATGTTAGGGCTATTGTAATCAAAATTTGATTTCTTTGCAAGAAATGATTCTTGGCTTATATCTAAATTAATTGATTCAGTTTGATGATGATGATTAATAGGAGATAACTGTATCAAAAATGTTAAAAAAAAGAAGATTAAAAAGAAAAGAAATTACCTGAGGAGGAAATTGAGAGGATGGGTGTGATGGGGATGTGATCAAGAAAAGATTGCAACGCAAAACTCGAATCCATTTGGTGATGATTCTCGCTATCTTTGCATTTGCACTTGCATGCATCATGATCATAATTTTCCTCTTCCTCCTCTTTCACCAACTGCTTCAAATCCATCGCCATCCAATTTTTCTTTTTCTTTTTTTTTTTTTTCTTTTTTAATGGGTTGATTCAATCGGTTCTTTGAGTTCTATCTTCGTTTCCTTGAGTTTGTGTGATTGGGCACCTGGCAGTTAGTCTTGTCACCGCGTCTCATGGGCCGGGAACAATCAGCCCGCCCGGCCCGGCCCGGCCCGGCCTTGGTGCATGAATTTGCTAACGAGTACTTTAAACAAATTTGTAACTTGCAAAATGCAAATGAGTACTTATTGAGGAGGTTTTTTTTTTTTTTTTTTCCTCATAAAGTTTTCGCTTCTAGGTTTGCAAACTCCACGACGAGAATTTTATTGCAACTAGATTCTTGAAATATGATTTGTAATGATATAGTTTGTGCCTATTTATCTTTTTATTGTTGTGTTTTTTTTTTTCTTTTCAATTTTGAGTGTGAAATATTGTGTTGCTTCGAGGGGAGTGTAGTCCTCGCTAGTGTATTAAATTAAGACTTAATTTCAAGAAACCCCTTAGCTTATAGCTAAATTAGAATCCTGACCTCTTAAAATCTTATCACGTCTATAGGTTTTATTTACTACTTAACATCAGAATTGTAAAAGCTGAATTTTAGACAAGAATACCTGGTCTTTGCCAGCCCCAATGTTTGGTCCAAAATTTTAAAACATGAAAAAAATAAGAAAAAGAAAAGAGAGTAAGAAAATGAACCATAAATATATAATTCACATCACGTTCTTCTAAATGTTATATATATGTTGGGAGCAAATATTTCCCCTCAAAAAGTAGAGATGGCACCTACATGTGTGCTATTATTTTTTTAACATTTTCATTTTTGATAAAAAGTCCAAAGCAACTTTTTCTTCTTCTTCTTCCTCCTCTTTCCTCCCCTCCTCCCCGACCTCCTTCCTCCTCCCTGACTCCTTCCTCCTCTTCCACCCTCCCTGGCCTCCCCCCAATCCCTCGGCCTCCCCTCGATTTCCCTCTCCTTCTTTCCCCCTCCCCATGCCCCTTCCGCCCTCGCTCACCCCTCGGCCTGGCCGAATAGGCCGTAAGGGCAAGGGATGGGTGGAGAAGTATGGGGGGAGGGAGAGTGGGTGAAGGCCAGGGAGCGGGGGAGGAGGCGGGGAGGGGGAAGCGGGGGAGGCTGGAAAGGGAGGGGGAGCGGGGGAGGCTGGAGAGGGATGGGAGGGGGATTCGTCGGAGGGAATGGAAGGGAAGGGAGAGGGGGAGGAGAAGAAAAAGAAGAGGGTACTTTGGAATTTTTTTCAGGTGCCTTCATCACATTTGTGGGTGCCTTAATCACCGAGGTGCTTTCATCACATTTTGGAATGAAAATATCCGCTCCCATTTTGGTTGAATCACTCCCAAAATTCCATGTGTATAATTACAAGTCCCATGTTTGTTAAATTAGGGGTATTCCAACCAAAATCCTTATAAACGAACATGATCTAAATTGCAATAAGTATCAACAAATTAAGTTCATGTGTGTTTATTCAATTTCCTTGAATTATTGAGAAAAAAGATTTCATACCTTAATGTTATTACTATCTCCACTACATCTAAGAAAACTTCAGTTAGAATTCAGTTGCCTGCAAAAGAAAAACTCAATTGCAAATATTAAAATAAGAATTTAAGAAAATGAATAGAATATGATAGGTGCAACCGCTCGAAAATCTCTTCCAACTTCAATCACCATGAAACCAACCCTA
The DNA here is from genome assembly GCA_038442645.1 of Agave tequilana. Taxonomy (NCBI): domain Eukaryota; kingdom Viridiplantae; phylum Streptophyta; class Magnoliopsida; order Asparagales; family Asparagaceae; genus Agave; species Agave tequilana. Next base: position 336,262 of record JAVJIF010001486.1, read on the forward strand.
ATTTCGTATGCCATTTGTGAAATCTCGTATTTAATTGATGACAAAAAAAGAGAGAAGAAGAGAACGAGAAAGAAGCGAACAAAAAGAAGAGAGCGCGAAAAGGATAATAGAGAAAGAGAGAGAGTTTAATCTCCTAACTAATTCTTTTTCCCTTTTGTTGCCCTGCCATACTTATTAAGGGCAAATGTGTCTTTTTCATTTTGAAAACCAACAGTGTTATCTAATTATTTTTTTTTAAGAAAAAGACTGTGAGGCTAATAAAGTCCCCATCGTTTCATTAATAAGTCCTTAACGAAACAATTCTCAAAAAAGGAGGGAACAAAGATGTTAAAATACACAACTGATCCATCCGAAAAAAGAAAAAACTCTAACAGTGAGCCACCTTACTTTCAGACGTCATGACGACGTATCCGCATTGCATACTATCGCCTATGTGACTATGCAAGCGATTCTAGGCTTTTAATAACTCAATCCATCGAACTCCCCTCAGCTTCCTCCTCACTCCCACCTCCTGCTGACACATCCTCTGAAAATCTTACTCCGTTTCTACGAGCCCCGCAGAGAGTCCCACCACGCAATCTCTCTCCCCTTGCATTACCCTTTCGCATATTCGACCAAAAAACCTCTTATGTCCCAGTCGTCGATGAAGAGAAATTTAACTCCTCTCTCATGTTCTCTTCAAGATCTATCCATTACTGAGACAATTCTTCAAAAAAATGCATAGCAGATGGCTCGACTCTTTTGATCAATTCTACAAAAAGGAGGCTCATTCTTCCCAAATCCAGCTAGACTGACCTTATAGACCTAAGATGAGGACCCACAAAAATCCTCCCCTTGTCCCGAGTCGGACTCCCCGTCAAAATCTGCAACCACCTTGCCCGCAACTCCCGACGAGTTCCTCTCCGAAGAATCCTTCATCGGATCCACAACTCGCGCATCAAGAACCCCCCTTGAACCTTCACCGGCCCCATTTCTAGGCAAATCCCCATTCAACCCAATCCCCGACCCAAGACATACAAGCCCAGTCCCTTGGATACCCTCATGAACAGTGCTTGGTCCGTTTACTGGCCAAAAAAAAAAAAGGACATTTTGATCATTTTTGAATTTTATTAGAGTATCTTTATCAAAATAATGGGTGCCTTAATCTAGGAGGAGAGCGGATATCCCCCACCTCTCAAATTATTACAAGTATGTCATTATTTTTTTTGACATTTTCACCCTTGGTGAAATGTCCAAAACACTCCTTTCTCCTCCCCTCTCCCCTACCCCTCCCCCCTTCTCCCCCACGCCTGCCCCTCGCCCTCCCCCCGGCGAGGGGGGTTGTGGGGAGGGGGAGGGGGAGGGGGAGGAAGCCAGAAGGAGAGATTAGGGGAGGGGGGAAGGCCTGAGGGGGAGATGGGGGGAGGCGGGAGGCGGGAGGAGGAGGGGGGGCGATGGAGGGGGAGGGGAGGTCGGAGGAGGTGGTGGTTAGCGAGGGAGGGGCGGAGGTCGGGGGTCGACGACGAAGGTGAAAAAAAGGAGGAGGAGAAGAAGAAGAGTACATTTTGTTTTGTTTTTTTTCCTTTTTGAATGCTTTTATTACATTTATGGGTGCCTTGATCACTGAGTGTCATCGACACTTTTTGGGGTGAAATCTATCTAGGGATGCCTTCGGGCCGTTCCTCTCATCTTGTGTGTGTGTGTGTGTGTGTGTGTGTGGTGGGTTGGGGTAGGGGTGGCAATTGGGTCGGGTCGGGTCGACCCGACCCAATTACTGCTCGACCCATATAATAATCGGGTCGGGTCGACCCGACCCGTTTATTATATGGGTCAAAAATTCAGACCCAGACCCGACCCAGACTTAATCGGGTCGACCCGACCCAACCCATTTGACCCAATTATTAAGCCTTAAATACAATTTCTTTACACTATTTTACTAAATTGTTTGATGATATGGTTGGTCATCACACTAAACTCATACACTAGAGGTCACATGTTCAAAATTGGGCTCACGCATATTTTTTGACAATTTAATTTAGGTCAAGGGGAGGAGGCGGTGGCGGCGGTGGAGGAGATCGAAGGGGAGGAGGCCGAGGAGGAGAGAGAATAATTGGGTCTGGCGGGTCAAGCGGGTCTGGCGGGTTCGGGTCGACCCGACCCATTTAATAATCGGGTCAGATGGGTCGACCCGATTACGACCTAAACCCAAATAGCCCAAACCCATACCCGCTAACTCCGGGTCGGGTCGGGTCTGGCGGGTCGCGACCCGTCTGCCACCCCTTTGGGGGGGGGTAGCAATATCCACTCCATTGTCTTCCTATATTTACATCCTAGTCCCCTGTCAACTCCCCACTCTCGAAATTTCTGCTCATCTCTCTTGCGGTAATGGCGGCCAGTGGTAACCCCACCTCGGCAGCGGAGGACGGCACCGCCCCCCCAAAACTCCTCAAGATCTTTACCGGCGCCGACTCCTTCGGCTGCTCCCTGAAGGACTCCCTCGTCGCCCACCTCCGCTCCCTCCCCAACATCGACCTCGTCGACCTCGGCGTTGACAAATACTACACCATCGCCGATCTCGTCGGCCGCAACGTCAGCGCCTCCAAGGACCCGCCGCCCGCGGCCTCCTCGCCTGTGGCACCGACGTCGGCGTCTCTATCTTCGCCAACAAGCACCCGGGCGTCTACGCCGCCACCTGCTCCTCCGTCGCGGATGCCGTCAATACCAGATCCATCAATGACTGCAACGTCCTCTGCGTCTCCGGCATGTCCACGTCGCCCTCCGCCGCCGTCGAGATCCTCGACGCCTGGCTCAACACCCCCTTCAAATCCCCCTGCCCCGCCTCCGGCGACGCCCCCTGGCCCGCCGATCTCCAAAAATTCCTCGACGATTCCGTCTCCGAGATGAAAAAGATCCCATTTTTATCGTCAAATTGCGCGATCTGCTGCCTGAGGAAGAACCAGGGAGCGGGGGAGGAGGCGGGGAGGGGGAATGTAACACCCCGTTCCCGGAATACGTACTTAGTTGCGTATTCGTATTTTCTGATCGTATTTTTGATTTACTTCCTGTATTTGTTTTGTATTATGAATTATTCATATGGTCGTATTGCCTTGGGTTCGGATTTGTGAACTCGGAGTCAGCCCTAGTCTGAACCGGGGACTCGATCCTAGTAGACTTCTCAATTTGATCTTTTTGTTATTCCAAATTGACCGATTTCAGTTTTAAATACTGTTTTCCAATATTTTGGATTTTTCATGATTTTCTGGAATTTTCCTGAATTAAGTTGAAAATCTTCAAAACCGGTGTCGACCAGTACCGCTGACCGATTTCCGGATTTTTAATTTACAAACTAATTAGAATTACTAAAAGTGTCTTTAGACATTATTTCTCAAAATCACATTTCCTATCTAAATACCTTTTTCTGAGGATTTTACGAATTTATGAAAATTCCACCGGATTCGGTATCGGCCAGTATCGCTGGTTGATTCCAGGATTTTTAGTTTACGATCGGGATTGAATTTCTGAATTCCGCTTTCACTTTACTTCTTAAAATTATATTTTATTCTTTAATATATTTTCTGGGATTTTTCAGAATTTATCAAAATCCGACCGACCCGGTGTGGACCGGTATCGGCTGCTGACTTCCGGATTTTTAATTTGAAAACGGGATTTTATTTTGGAAAATCGATTTCATATTATTCCTCAGGATGACGTTTTCTACCTCCGGGTATTTTTGGGGATTTTTCTGGAACAGTCGATTTTCGCGGCCATATTATAATATTATTATTTTCCAATCTTTCTTTTCTTTCTTTCTTTTCTTTCTTTCTTTTCTTTCTTTTCTCCCATCAACCCCGCAGCCATCTCCCCCACGTGGGAGACACCCCCTCATTTAATTCCTCCCCATCACATCCCCATCACCATCACACTCTCTCTCCTTTCTTTTTCCTTTTCTTTTCTTTTTCCTTTCTTTTCCTTCATTCTCTTCTTCTTCTTTTTCTTCTCCTCCAAGAGAGGACCGAAACCCCCCACCTCCGGCCACCATCACCGCCGGCGTCTCCGGCCACCACGACGCCGGCGAGGAAGACCCCCAACTCCGGCCTCTCTCCTTTTCTTCTCTTTTCTTCCCTTTTCTTTTCTTTTCTATTTTCTTTCTTTCTCTCCCTCCTCTTCACCCACTCTCTTCCTCACTGTCGGGGTGGCCGACGGCCACCCCTGGCCTGCACCTACGACCGAGGGCCGGCGAGCCCCCGGCGATCCCCTTTGCCCTCTGACCGCACTGATGCGGCCAGAGTTGGGCCCGGCCAGGGCAGCATGCCCTGGCCGTGGTTTGCTGGTGGGAGGGGGGCTGCTGCCCCCTCCCTGTCTCTCCCCTGGGGTGGCCCCCGGCCACCCCAGCTCCAGCGCCCCGCCGGCGCTCCGCCGGCGGTGGCTGCCTCGCCCGGCCAGGGCCTCTGGCCGGGGCTCTGTTGGAGGGAGGGGGCAGCAGCCCCCTCCCTGTTTTCTTCCCTAGGGTGGCCTCCGGCCACCCCAGCTCCGGCGCCCCGCCGGCGATTCGCCGGCGGTCGGCGACCAGGTCCGGCCAGGGGGCTTCCAGCCCCCTGCGCGTGTGAGAGGGGAGCAACAGCTCCCCTGCTCCCTTTTCTCTCTCTCCCTGCGTTTCTCTCTTTCTCTCTCTCCCTGCGTTTCTCTCTCTCTCTCTTGCGTTTCTCACTCTCTCTCTCTGCGTTTCTCTCCCCTCTCTCTCATGTATTATCTCTCTTTCTCTCTCCTGAATCCTCTCTCTCTTATCCTCTCTCCCTCCTAATTTAATCTCCCTCTCCTCCCTAAATTCTCTCTCTAGAACTCCTTCTCTCTCTGTTGTATTTACCGACGCGGATCTCTCTCCCCGCGTCCAGGCAATCCGTAACGCGGCCTCCGCGTTAATGTATTGACGCAGCGCGGAGCCAACGCCCGCGTCTGTGTCCCTCTCGTGTCGTCACGACGCAAAGTTAACTCCCGCGTATGTGATCTCCTCGTGCTAACGCGACGCGGACCCCACGACCGCGTCTGCTATTCCTGCGTCTGTGATTCCCGCGTCTGGTACTTCTTGCGACGCGAACCCCGCGTCTGTGATTCCTGCGTCTGCTATTTCCGCGACGCGACTCCCGCGTCTGCGAACCCCGCGTCTCACTTTCCAAACCCGCGTTTCCTTGTGCCCTCTCTCCTTTCATATGCTTCTCTCTCTAGGCTTCTAACTCTTTCTCTCTCCTCTTCACTTTCTCTCTCCTCATAAGTATATATTATTTTATGGCGCATACGCGAGTTCCATGGATTCCAGACTTTTCGGCTTTCCGGTGATTTAGGCGAGTGTCCTCGCTCTCGCCTCCATTTGGGTTTCCCCGCTTCGTCGGGTCGACATGTGTTTTACTCCATGTATTTCATTTCATGTATTTTGTATCGGGCTGAGTCCCTGTATCTGTGTATGGCCGAGTGCCAATATCTGGACATGTATTGCTCTGTGACGAATGCTTGTACTAGAGTAGTTTCATCCTTGCACATATACCATGCCTGTGATGTATTGTACTGCCTTATACCATACTTGGCTTCCGGACCCTTCAACCTCCGGTCACTCACTATCTCGAAAGAGAGGTGATTGGGACCGGCAGGTCTCTCAGTTCAGCCTCCGGTCCCTCACTGTCTCGGAAGAGGCGTGATTGGGATCGTCAGGTTTCTCAGCTCCGCCTGGTGAGCATGCTTAGCACTCAGTGCTTTATTCACTAAATTCGTTTAGGCGAGTTGCTGCCGGATTCTCCACTCGTATCTTAATCCGAGTGCCCCGGTAGCCTCGCAGAGCGTATTAGTGTCTAAACTCTGTTCGCTGCCTGTGTCTCCAGCTTGCTCAGCTCCGCTTTGTTGTGCTCAGCTACTATTCTACCACCGTGTCATTTCTTCATACCTGTCATTTATGCATGTTACTATTTAACACATGTATATCACCTGTCAACTGATTCGCTATCACCTAACACCTGACATGCTACTTCTTGGCAAGGCCCCTTGTTATGATATGACTTGCCACCGGATTATTATCAATCTCTTGACATGACTTGTCACCTGCCAAATATCATCATCCTGTCATGCTATCACTTGACACCCAGCATGATATACTTGACCTGTGATTATCACATTTACGGGAACCCTGTCTTGTTATCCTGTACTATGTACAGTGACCTGATATCCTGTATCATGATCAGTGACCTGTTATCCTGTATTATATACAGTGACCTGAACTCCTGAATTCCTGATCATGTCCTGCTCTTGTTATTCCCGTAAATTGATAATTAATCTAATAATTTATAAAAGGAACCACTTGCATTGGGTCGGGGGAAACTTGCGGATATCAATATGTGTTCGTGTTTACAGTGGTATTAGGCATGTTGTGCAACTAAAATATCCGGTCTGACCTGTGGGCCTCCAGGCGACCGAGGGGAGTGCTGGCTCCCTCCTCCTGATACTATCATGATAAGGGCATACAATAAGTCCCTCCTGTTAGCCTTGCGGCAGGTTCCGTCACCAAGCAACGGAACAATCCTGGGCCGTGGTCCCGGGTATGTACGGGACCCACTGTAAACATAGTTCGTTGATACCCCCGCTGGTTTCCAATAACAACCTTGCTTTACTCGGATATGGATCTATGTGTGCTGGGACGCTAGTTCACATAGCTAGATATCAGGGTAAGACGAGTAATAATAAAGTGTCTAATAACCGGCTCTTTAAGTTGTAAGTAGAAGTATGCGGTATGGGACGCATACTGAAGCCTGCAGCCTAAACGGCTATGAATCTGTGATATACCTTACCATATTGCTTGTGCTGGTTTTACCTCGGATTTCCGGTTTTATGAGTATTATCGTATTAACTGCTCACGCTCTGCTTTATCCCTTGTATCCACCTGCCTCCTGTTTATTTTCTTATCATGCCCTGAGTGCAGTCGGATTGTATGTGCTTAGATTATGGTGACATAAGATAAGGGTATATAGATGAGGGTTTCCTTGTTTGGATTATTCCTTCGACGTACTAGTCTTATGGAGCCGTGATCTGAAACCATACAATCAGATTTGCTCGCCCTCGGCTTTATTTGGTTTTATCGCTATACATGTGCTTACCCTTGCTCGCCACTTGGCTTTTGCTTCACCACTCGCCTGGGGAGTTTCATCTGACTCCCCTGGATTCTCATGTCCAGGTCATGGAGCTTGGAGCCTGTGGATTCTCCCTGTTACTGATCAGAGTGGCGCAGCGGAAGCGTGGACCTCCAGCATACCGTCCGGAACTCCATCCTTCTAGGCCTCCTGTGTGCCTCTCGAGTTTCCTTGTAGTAAACTCGTGAGTGCCTTTTTACTGTTTACTCCTGTATATCTCTTGTACTCTCGCAATTGCGCCTGTCAGGTGATGTAATATTATTGTAATATTGATCACCTCTGGTGATAACTTTGTAATTGTACTCATATGTTGGAATGTATAATGCACCGCTTGCTTCCGTACTCTGATTCTTGCCTGTACTGATGCTTAGCGTATATACGTGAAGGTACTTCTGACTTGCGTATATACGTTGCAGTAATGTCTCCGTATCCGACAGGATCGGGGCGTTACAGGTTGGTATCAGAGCTTAGGCTCTCACCTCCTCAGTACGTCCAGACGGCAAATTAATGGTAAAGAAATTTGCAACTGGAATGCATGAGTCTTGGTTATACAATCCAAGTACAAGTACAAAGTTATCCATTCTCTCTTGATAATCTTATCCTTGAATTCTGAAGTTCTCCCATCCTTTCATACTTCAATTTCTTGTTATTCTTGGACCAACTCGGACATGAAAAGATGGGGAAATCATAACGGTTCTGGTTCTTCCTAGGGTAACCCTAACGGAGAAAATCTTGATTTAAGACTATCTCTGCAAGATATGATGAGACACGATCAAGTACAGGCGAAGGTCCCGCACCAAGGATCATTGGTTGCACTCCGGGAACAGAAGCCAGGCGACATGTTAGATTTCAGGAAATTACAGCCGGCAATCTTTTCAAGCATGGAGAAGCCCTGGATGCATAGCAGTGGTCAGTAAACCTGATGGATCTTCTAAGTCAACTTGGGTCCCTGACGAGAACTAGGTGAAAATGATCAAGATTCAGTTAGAAGATGTAGCCTGGATGTAGTAGTTGGCGGAAGCAGCGAGACTGGGAAAGCCCAACACTTGGGACTAGTTCTCGAAGGATTTCTATAGGAAGATTCTTCTCTGTAATAGCCCAGGAAGAAATGAAAGAATGATTTATCAAATTGCGGTAGGGAGATTGGATTGTAAATAAGTACACTGCAAAATTCCTAAGGCAAAGTCGGTCGGTGTTTTACATGGTGGCCGATAAGGAGAACCGAGCAAGCAATATCTTAAGTGAGAAATGAAGATGAAGAGCAGGATGTTTCTTATCCCCAAGCAGCCCAAGGAGTATTCTCAAGTTCTTCAGTCATCATCCGGGAAGTGGAATGGACCCAGAGGAGAAATATTAGGATGAGTTGCAGATGAAGTTGGTGAAGAGACCCTCTTAATTGATGGAAGTAAAGGCTCAGACAGGCCTCTGGACGCCCTACTAGCTAAGCCATCCCTCTAACCCTGCCCACAACATATGACCGGTGGATATTGTCTGGAGCTGGGCATCTACAACACAACCACCAGAAAGGCTATGAATTATGTCATACACGGGTTCAGAGATTAGTTGAAAAGTGACGGTCTGTTCAAGGAAGCAGAGAACATTACACCGATCAGATCAACCCATCCAGTATCACCGTCGTGAGGGAATCTAGGACCTACTGTCAGAATAACCTCGCTTCATACCCAGCATCCAGCATGGAGTCGTATACGAAGGAGACTAAGAGTTAGGGCACATGGTGAAGGGAAGCAAACATATGATCTGGCTGAAGGGGAAGTCAGGATGCTCAAGATGATGGAGTAAGAACAGAAAGGGTGTTCGATATCTGAAGGAGGAATCCTTGAAGTACTGACCGTAATTATTATCCCCATTTTAATATGTCCGGGAGTTGGTAAATTCTCTATATCATATCCTCCTCATTGTCCTATCACCTTCAATCCTGGTCCGTCCTATTTTTTCTCCCTATTTCGTGATTCCTATCTCTTCTATTTTGCTATTCTGGTTTTTTATAATCTTTATAATCTTTATGCCAACTTAATATATGTGTTGACTAGTGAGGTGACAGCAGGGCAGATATGGTTCGTTCTCATTATGTTCTGGCATTCCTTGACTCTGGTATATCACACTATCTTATATTGGGCAGATCTTCGGTCTTGCGTTATATTCTTATATTTATGGATACATCATGGGAGGCTAGTGCATCAAGCAGAGTAGTCGTCACTTATATAGTCAAATAGATTGCATCATTTCATGAGGAGTGTCAGTATATAACAGTAATTCAGAATCAGGACTTCTGGCAGACAGAGTTATGGTATTTTCTATTTTTATTTCTCTAATAGCGATCATGATTTCTTGGACTATGTTCATGGAATTCGGGTATTCTCAGAGCTAATCTGCAGTCAGGTTACTATTTAGAAGACAGAATTCGAGACTCGTTTCTATTCTTGTGATTTCTTGATCATGTTCTCAGAGCCACTAACTCCTGTCAGTTTTTATTGATTTGGTGGACCAAAGGCTCCGCTAGCCTCGCCAAGCGAGGGTCGTGTTCTAGTCATTCGTGAACCTAACCGGGTGTGAGTTTCGCTGCACCCTGGTGCTTAGCATTTAGCGTTGTGTTACGCGCTGGCTTCGCCTCGTGAGCTTCGCCAATTGCAAGCCTCGTAGAGCGTTAGCTTCGCCGCACCCTAATGCTTAACACCTGAGCTGTGTTACGCGATAACCTCATCTAGGCTTGGTTTCATCCGTGGCTAGTCCCTTCAGTGCTTGGCACTCTAACCATTCCTCGGATTTCTTCTAGCGTGCTTTTATGGATCTGCTGAACAGAGTTCCATCACTATATCTGAGCTATCGCCATGGCCTTATCAATGATCCATTCTACAAATCTTGCAGGGCTCAGATATCTTCTTCCTGTTTCATCTGCAGTCGGTTTATCATTCATAAGTCAGTATTCCAAATTCTTCACAGTTATTCTTGGCTACGTCTTTCAGAGTTAACAAAGCCCAGTATGCAGCCCGTCAGCGATTCTACTGCAAAAGGATAACATCTTACTATGCAGGGTTTTATATTATATTATGGACTTCAGCACTATGGATTTCATTAGCTTTAGCTCACAGTCTGATCGAAGTATTATTGATTATCTTATCAAGTCAGCTCACTTTATATTGTTCAGAATGGGTTAGTCTTTTGAAGTTCTGGCAGTGTTCTTTTATAAGCAGACATCAGATCAGTATTATTATGGCACCGTCAGAGGATGTATATATACGGCAGAAGTGCAGAGATGCTTTAGTCCTGAGTTAGTTGTTCAGTCAATCTGGGGGAGCAGCTCATAGTTATTCATATCTTGATTGGCATAATCCTCATTCCTACCTTTTGTGTTCATTTCACCCCTTATCGAAATTGCGAGGACGCAATTTTTTGTAAGGTGGATGGAGTGTAACACCCCGTTCCCGGAATACGTACTTAGTTGCGTATTCATATTTTCTGATCGTATTTTTGATTTACTTCCTGTATTTGTTTTGTATTATGAATTATTCATATGGTCGTATTGCCTTGGGTTCGGATTTGTGAACTCGGAGTCAGCCCTAGTCTGAACCGGGGACTCGATCCTAGTAGACTTCTCAATTTGATCTTTTTGTTATTCCAAATTGATCGATTTCAGTTTTAAATACTATTTTCCAATATTTTGGATTTTTCATGATTTTCTGGAATTTTCCTGAATTAAGTTGAAAATCTTCAAAACCGGTGTCGACCAGTACCGCTGACCGATTCCCGGATTTTTAATTTACAAACTAATTGGAATTACTAAAAGTGTCTTTAGACATTATTTCTCAAAATCACATTTCCTATTTAAATACCTTTTTCTGAGGATTTTACGAATTTATGAAAATTCCACCGGATTCGGTATCGGCCAGTATCGCTGGTTGATTCCAGGATTTTTAGTTTACGATCGGGATTGAATTTCTGAATTCCGCTTTCACTTTACTTCTTAAAATTATATTTTATTCTTTAATATATTTTCTGGGATTTTTCAGAATTTATCAAAATCCGACCGACCCGGTGTGGACCGGTATCGGCGGCTGACTTCCGGATTTTTAATTTGAAAACGGGATTTTATTTTGAAAAATCGATTTCATATTATTCCTCAGGATGACGTTTTCTACCTCCGGGTATTTTTGGGGATTTTTCTGGAACAGTCGATTTTCGCGGCCATATTATAATATTATTATTTTCCAATCTTTCTTTTCTTTCTTTTCTCCCATCAACCCCGCAGCCATCTCCCCCACGTGGGAGACACCCCCTCATTTAATTCCTCCCCATCACATCCCCATCACCATCACACTCTCTCTCCTTTCTTTTTCCTTTTCTTTTCTTTTTCCTTTCTTTTCCTTCATTCTCTTCTTCTTCTTTTTCTTCTCCTCCAAGAGAGGACCGAAACCCCCCACCTCCGGCCACCATCACCGCCGGCGTCTCCGGCCACCACGACGCCGGCGAGGAAGACCCCCAACTCCGGCCTCTCTCCTTTTCTTCTCTTTTCTTCCCTTTTCTTTTCTTTTCTATTTTCTTTCTTTCTCTCCCTCCTCTTCACCCACTCTCTTCCTCACTGTCGGGGTGGCCGACGGCCACCCCTGGCCTGCGCCTGCGACCGAGGGCCGGCGAGCCCCCGGCGATCCCCTTTGCCCTCTGGCCGCACTGATGCGACCAGAGTTGGGCCCGGCCAGGGCAGCATGCCCTGGCCGTGGTTTGCTGGTGGGAGGGGGGCTGCTGCCCCCTCCCTGTCTCTCCCTGGGGTGGCCCCCGGCCACCCCAGCTCCAGCGCCCCGCCGGCGCTCCGACGGCGGTGGCTGCCTCGCCCGGCCAGGGCCTCTGGCCGGGGCTCTGTTGGAGGGAGGGGGCAGCAGCCCCCTCCCTGTTTTCTTCCCTAGGGTGGCCTCCGGCCACCCCAGCTCCGGCGCCCCGCCGGCGATTCGCCGGCGGTCGGCGACCAGGTCCGGCTAGGGGGCTTCCAGCCCCTTGCGCGTGTGAGAGGGGAGCAACAGCTCCCCTGCTCCCTCTTTCTCTCTCTCCCTGCGTTTCTCTCTTTCTCTCTCTCCCTGCGTTTCTCTCTCTCTCTCTCTCTTGCGTTTCTCACTCTCTCTCTCTGCGTTTCTCTCCCCTCTCTCTCATGTATTATCTCTCTTTCTCTCTCCTGAATCCTCTCTCTCCTATCCTCTCTCCCTCCTAATTTAATCTCCCTCTCCTCCCTAAATTCTCTCTCTAGAACTCCTTCTCTCTCTGTTGTATTTACCGACGTGGATCTCTCCCCCCGCGTCCAGGCAATCCGTAACGCGGCCTCCGCGTTAATGTATCGACGCAGCGCGGAGCCAACGCCCGCGTCTGTGTCCCTCTCGTGTCGTCACGACGCAAAGTTAACTCCCGCGTATGTGATCTCCTCGTGCTAACGCGACGCGGACCCCACGACCGCGTCTGCTATTCCTGCGTCTGTGATTCCCGCGTCTGGTACTTCTTGCGACGCGAACCCCGCGTCTGTGATTCCTGCGTCTGCTATTTCCGCGACGCAACTCCCGCGTCTGCGAACCCCGCGTCTCACTTTCCAAACCCGCGTTTCCTTGTGCCCTCTCTCCTTTCATATGCTTCTCTCTCTAGGCTTCTAACTCTTTCTCTCTCCTCTTCACTTTCTCTCTCCTCATAAGTATATATTATTTTATGGCGCATACGCGAGTTCCATGGATTCCAGACTTTTCGGCTTTCCGGTGATTTAGGCGAGTGTCCTCGCTCTCGCCTCCATTTGGGTTTCCCCGCTTCGTCGGGTCGACATGTGTTTTACTCCATGTATTTCATTTCATGTATTTTGTATCGGGCTGAGTCCCTGTATCTGTGTATGGCGAGTGCCAATATCTGGACATGTATTGCTCTGTGACGAATGCTTGTACTAGAGTAGTTTCATCCTTGCACATATACCATGCCTGTGATGTATTGTACTGCCTTATACCATACTTGGCTTCCGAACCCTTCAACCTCCGGTCACTCACTATCTCGAAAGAGAGGTGATTGGGACCGGCAGGTCTCTCAGTTCAGCCTCCGGTCCCTCACTGTCTCGGAAGAGGCGTGATTGGGATCGTCAGGTTTCTCAGCTCCGCCTGGTGAGCATGCTTAGCACTCAGTGCTTTATTCACTAAATTCGTTTAGGCGAGTTGCTGCCGGATTCTCCACTCGTATCTTAATCCGAGTGCCCCGGTAGCCTCGCAGAGCGTATTAGTGTCTAAACTCTGTTCGCTGCCTGTGCCTCCAGCTTGCTCAGCTCCGCTTTGTTGTGCTCAGCTACTATTCTACCACCGTGTCATTTCTTCATACCTGTCATTTATGCATGTTACTATTTAACACATGTATATCACCTGTCAACTGATTCGCTATCACCTAACACCTGACATGCTACTTCTTGGCAAGGCCCCTTGTTATGATATGACTTGCCACCGGATTATTATCAATCTCTTGACATGACTTGTCACCTGCCAAATATCATCATCCTGTCATGCTATCACTTGACACCCAGCATGATATACTTGACCTGTGATTATCACATTTACGGGAACCCTGTCTTGTTATCCTGTACTATGTACAGTGACCTGATATCCTGTATCATGATCAGTGACCTGTTATCCTGTATTATATACAGTGACCTGAACTCCTGAATTCCTGATCATGTCCTGCTCTTGTTATTCCCGTAAATTGATAATTAATCTAATAATTCATAAAAGGAACCACTTGCATTGGGTCGGGGGAAACTTGCGGATATCAATATGTGTTCGTGTTTACAGTGGTATTAGGCATGTTGTGCAACTAAAATATCCGGTCTGACCTGTGGGCCTCCAGGCGACCGAGGGGAGTGCTGGCTCCCTCCTCCTGATACTATCATGATAAGGGCATACAATAAGTCCCTCCTGTTAGCCTTGCGGCAGGTTCCGTCACCAAGCAACGGAACAATCCTGGGCCGTGGTCCGGGTATGTACGGGACCCACTGTAAACATAGTTCGTTGATACCCCCGCTGGTTTCCAATAACAACCTTGCTTTACTCGGATATGGATCTATGTGTGCTGGGACGCTAGTTCACATAGCTAGATATCAGGGTAAGACGAGTAATAATAAAGTGTCTAATAACCGGCTCTTTAAGTTGTAAGTAGAAGTATGCGGTATGGGACGCATCCTGAAGCCTGCAGCCTAAACGGCTATGAATCTGTGATATACCTTACCATATTGCTTGTGCTGGTTTTACCTCGGATTTCCGGTTTTATGAGTATTATCGTATTAACTGCTCACGCTCTGCTTTATCCCTTGTATCCACCTGCCTCCTGTTTATTTTCTTATCATGCCCTGAGTGCAGTCGGATTGTATGTGCTTAGATTATGGTGACATAAGATAAGGGTATATAGATGAGGGTTTCCTTGTTTGGATTATTCCTTCGACGTACTAGTCTTATGGAGCCGTGATCTGAAACCATACAATCAGATTTGCTCGCCCTCGGCTTTATTTGGTTTTATCGCTATACATGTGCTTACCCTTGCTCGCCACTTGGTTTTTGCTTCACCACTCGCCTGGGGAGTTTCATCTGACTCCCTGGATTCTCATGTCCAGGTCATGGAGCTTGGAGCCTGTGGATTCTCCCTGTTACTGATCAGAGTGGCGCAGCGAAAGCGTGGACCTCCAACATACCGTCCGGAACTCCATCCTTCTAGGCCTCCTGTGTGCCTCTCGAGTTTCCTTGTAGTAAACTCGTGAGTGCCTTTTTACTGTTTACTCCTGTATATCTCTTGTACTCTCGCAATTGCGCCTGTCAGGTGATGTAATATTATTGTAATATTGATCACCTCTGGTGATAACTTTGTAATTGTACTCATATGTTGGAATGTATAATGCACCGCTTGCTTCCGTACTCTGATTCTTGCCTGTACTGATGCTTAGCGTATATACGTGAAGGTACTTCTGACTTGCGTATATACGTTGCAGTAATGTCTCCGTATCCGACAGGATCGGGGCGTTACAGGGAAGCGGGGGAGGCTGGAAAGGGAGGGGGAGCGGGGGAGGCTGGAGAGGGATGGGAGGGGGGTTCGTCGGAGGGAATGGAAGGGAGGGAGAGGGGGAGGAGAAGAAAAAGAAGAGGGTACTTTGGGATTTTTTTCAGGTGCCTTCATCACATTTGTGGGTGCCTTAATCACCGAGGTGCTTTCATCACATTTTGGAATGAAAATATCCGCTCCCATTTTGGTTGAATCACTCCCAAAATTCCATGTGTATAATTACAAGTCCCATGTTTTAAATTAGGGGTATTCCAACCAAAATCCTTATAAACGAACATGATCTAAATTGCAATAAGTATCAACAAATTAAGTTCATGTGTGTTTATTCAATTTCCTTGAATTATTGAGAAAAAAGATTTCATACCTTAATGTTATTACTATCTCCACTACATCTAAGAAAACTTCAGTTAGAATTCAGTTGCCTGCAAAAGAAAAACTCAACTGCAAATATTAAAATAAGAATTTAAGAAAATGAATAGAATATGATAAGTGCAACCGCTCGAAAATCTCTTCCAACTTCAATCACCATGAAACCAACCCTAATTTCGTATGCCATTTGTGAAATCTCGTATTTAATTGATGACAAAAAAAGAGAGAAGAAGAGAACGAGAAAGAAGCGAACAAAAAGAAGAGAGCGCGAAAAGGATAATAGAGAAAGAGAGAGAGTTTAATCTCCTAACTAATTCCTTTTCCCTTTTGTTGCCCCGCCATACTTATTAAGGGCAAATGTGTCTTTTTCATTTTGAAAACCAACAGTGTTATCTAATTATTTTTTTTTTAAGAAAAAGACTGTGAGGCTAATAAAGTCCCCATCGTTTCATTAATAAGTCCTTAACGAAACAATTCTCAAAAAAGGTGGGAACAAAGATGTTAAAATACACAACTGATCCATCCGAAAAAAGAAAAAACTCTAACAGTGAGCCACCTTACTTTCAGACGTCATGACGACGTATCCGCATTGCATACTATCGCCTATGTGACTATGCAAGCGATTCTAGGCTTTTAATAACTCAATCCGTCGAACTCCCTCAGCTTCCTCCTCACTCCCACCTCCTGCTGACACATCCTCTGAAAATCTTACTCCGTTTCTACGAACCCCGCAGAGAGTCCCACCACGCAATCTCTCTCCCCTTGCATTACCCTTTCGCATATTCGACCAAAAAACCTCTTATGTCCCAGTCGTCGATGAAGAGAAATTTAACTCCTCTCTCCTGTTCGCTTCAAGATCTATCCATTACTGAGACAATTCTTCAAAAAAATGCATAGCAGATGGCTCGACTCTTTTGATCAATTCTACAAAAAGGAGGCTCATTCTTCCCAAATCCAGCTAGACTGACCTTATCTACTTAAGATGAGGACCCACAAAATCCTCCCCTTGTCCCGAGTCGGACTCCCCGCCAAAATCTGCAACCACCTTGCCCGCAACTCCCGACGAGTCCCTCTCCGAAGAATCCTTCATCGGATCCACAACTCGCGCATCAAGAACCCCCTAAACCTTCACCGGCCCCATTTCTAGGCAAATCCCCATTCAACCCAATCCCCGGCCCAAGACATACAAGCCCAGTCCCTTGGATACCCTCATGAACAGTGCTTGGTCCGTTTACTGGCCAAAAAAAAAAAAGACATTTTGATCATTTTTGAATTTTATTAGAGTATCTTTATCAAAATAATGGGTGCCTTAATCTAGGAGGAGAGCGGATATCCCCCACCTCTCAAATTATTACAAGTATGTCATTATTTTTTTTGACATTTTCACTCTTGGTGAAATGTCCAAAACACTCCTTTCTCCTCCCCTCTCCCCTACCCCTCCCCCCTTCTCCCCCACGCCTGCCCCTCGCCCTCCCCCCGGCGAGGGGGTTGTGGGGAGGGGGAGGGGGAGGGGGAGGAAGCCAGAAGGAGGGATTAGGGGGAGGGGGGGAGGCCTGAGGGGGAGATGGGGGGAGGCGGGAGGCGGGAGGAGGAAGGGGGGCGATGGAGGGGGAGGGGAGGTCGGAGGAGGTGGTGGTTAGCGAGGGAGGGGCGGAGGTCGGGGGTCGACGGCGAAGGTGAAAAAAAGGAGGAGGAGAAGAAGAAGAGTACATTTTTGTTTTGTTTTTTTTCCTTTTTGAATGCTTTTATTACATTTATGGGTGCCTTGATCACTGAGTGTCATCGGCACTTTTTGGGGTGAAATCTATCTAGGGATGCCTTCGGGCCGTTCCTCTCATCTTGTGTGTGTGTGTGTGTGTGTGTGGGGTGGGTGCGTGGGGGGCGGGGGGGGGGTAGCAATATCCACTCCATTGTCTTCCTATATTTACATCCTAGTCCCCTGTCAACTCCCCACTCTCGAAATTTCTGCTCATATCTCTTGCGGTAATGGCGGCCAGTGGTAACCCCACCTCGGCAGCGGAGGACGGCACCGCCCCCCCAAAACTCCTCAAGATCTTTACCGGCGCCGACTCCTTCGGCTGCTCCCTGAAGGACTCCCTCGTCGCCCACCTCCGCTCCCTCCCCAACATCGACCTCGTCGACCTCGGCGTTGACAAATACTACACCATCGCCGATCTCGTCGGACGCAACGTTAGCGCCTCCAAGGACCCGCCGCCCGCGGCCTCCTCGCCTGTGGCACCGGCGTCGGCGTCTCTATCTTCGCCAACAAGCACCCGGGCGTCTACGCCGCCACCTGCTCCTCCGTCGCGGATGCCGTCAATACCAGATCCATCAATGACTGCAACGTCATCTGCGTCTCCGGCATGTCCACGTCGCCCTCCGCCGCCGTCGAGATCCTCGACGCCTGGCTCAACACCCCCTTCAAATCCCCCTGCCCCGCCTCCGGCGACGCCCCTTGGCCCGCCGATCTCCAAAAATTCCTCGACGATTCCGTCTCCGAGATGAAAAAGATCCCATTTTTATCGTCAAACTGCGCGATCTGCTGCCTGAGGAAGAACCTCGAGTTCGATCCGGTGGATATAATGCCCGGGGCCGAGATGAAGATCGTGAGGGAGAGCCCGACGTCGGCAATCGTGAAGTTCAAGGCGGGGAGCGTGGAGCCGGCGCACCACCACACTTTCGGGCACGACGTTTTGGTGATGAAGGGGAGGAAAAAGGTGTGGAATTTGGACAAGAAGGAGAGCTTTGAACTGAACGGTGGGGATTACTTGTTCACGCCAGCCGGAGATGTGCATAGAGTGAAGTACTTTGAGGACACCGAGTTTTCATAAGGTGGGATGGCGATTGGGATATTTTCTTGGATGAGGACCTCAAGACGGCGACGATGGAGATTGAGAAGGAGCTGCTGGGCACTGCGAGCAAGTGAAGGATGAGATGATGATGATGATGAAATGGTAAGTGAGTTCTTGTACTCTCTTTTGAATGAAAGGACTTGATAGTGTTATGTTCGATAGCGTTACGTGTTGTGGTACCTTGATGTGTAATGGGATTGCCTTGCTTGTTTCTATAAATTATGCTTATGCTTTGCAAATTACTTTTATCTGTAGTTGTGAGTTACATGATTGCAAGTTTTGAAAGAAAATTTGAAAAATAGCCTACTTTGAGATTTTGTTGTTGTAATTGTGTTCTCTTATAAGTAGCAACAACTTTTTGGACCAGAAAGAGAGTTGTGAGCTTGCTAGGAATGTGTAACGGGCGCAATCTTTTTAGAATATTGACATTCTTTATAAGTTGGGAATGAGACATATAAAGTTTTGAGAACATGCCTGGTGGTCGGTCTGGTGGTACATGTTGATGTCGGTACTTGTTTTACTAGCTAGTAGATGGGATTAGGGACATAAAAATCAGAAATCTTGCAAATGTTTGTTCATTGATCAGACCTTTAGAGAAGTTATATATAAACATTCATTTCTTATATGAATTTATTCTTCAAAATGGTGAATTGGAATTTGGAAGAATGCAGCAAGGAAATATAGATGAAATTTTTTCCAAAGATATAAAAGTGACATCCATCACAATTTTCCATGCAATTTGTATGACCTACAGCATCAGCCATTGTTCCAAGAAACACATTAAAATGACAGTTTGGGAAATTTGACAATCTTATACAAGGCATCAAGGAGTGAGAATCTGAGATGGATGTGAGCCAATGACAAAATTCAATTGGAATATCCAAAGAGAGAACCCTCCAAGGTTTTGACATTGTATTCTGATAGTAAAGATAAGTTTTTGATTACTTGCCTGAAACAGTGATGAATGATAATATTACAGCCTGAATTAGTGTAGAGGTAAATTCCTCGGGGAATTTTTCTACACTCAATTTGTAAGTGGGAAAGTAGAACAATGCAAACACCAGAAAATTTACATGAAAAACCTGCAGAGGAGAAAATCATGGTAAAAGAGGAAAGAGATTCCACTAAATCAGAGAGATTACAGTGAGATCTCAACACTCTATTATTGATTCAATTCTTTAGGGTTCGATCCCTTACTAAGGAGGAAGAGATCGGTTTTTATAGCCAGTGTTTTAAATGTCGGATATTAAGGAAATGTCGGATGTCGTAATCGGATGTCGTAATCGGATGTCGGATTTCGGAGATATTTCGGGGCCATTTAGTAATTTCGGACGTCATGACAGATAACAAATATATATCCTAGATGTCTTAAATAATGTAATTTAAAATTTTTTATCAAGATAATACATACACAACTTATGCAAAACTACATAAATATATTTAGGATATGTATAATTAACTTAAACATTTTGTATATATTC
Organism: Agave tequilana; assembly: GCA_038442645.1. Lineage (NCBI taxonomy): Eukaryota > Viridiplantae > Streptophyta > Magnoliopsida > Asparagales > Asparagaceae > Agave > Agave tequilana. The sequence goes on from JAVJIF010001486.1 coordinate 356,182, forward strand.
ACTAATCCATTGTTAAAATTTCTCAATTGCTCTAACTTCCAAGACCAATCAACATATTGAGTTCTTCCCAAAATATCGGCCGACATTTCGGGAAAATGTCGGCCGACATATCGAATTTTTCCCGAAATATCGGCCGACATTTTCCAAAACGCCATTTCAAATGCGGATGGAGATGTCGTGGCGGTGAGGGCTTGAAAACGAAATGTCGGCCGACATTTCGGAAATGTCGGACGACATTTAAAACACTGTTTATAGCTGAGGGATAGTGAGCTGAGTCGTGGGCTTTGAGATTTTCGCCTTTGGATTTGCTCACGATCGTAACTGCATGTAACGCCCCAGCTGTAATTAGTTTGAGTGGCGCGTGATTGTTGGGGACGTGCTGGCTGGCGAAGATTGTATCCAAATCCGCATCTGTAGCCCCCTTGTGTTGTGGTTGTAACCGCTCTAGCAGCGGGTGGTTGGGTGAGATCAATTGGATGAGACTGTGTTTGTGATCCCATGATCTGCGAGACTTGTCAGGTGTCGCAATCTTGCAGGGGTCATAATTTTGATGAGTACAATTAGTAATGACATTTTGCCATGCTAGATCAGATTTTTGTGTCCTGAGATTTGAATCCTAGTCCACCCATGCCTATGAAACGAATGAAATCAAATTATGCATAATTTGAATCCAATTGAATTCTAATCAAATAATAATTTGAATCAAACTAATGAGCTTTTGAATCCTACTCCTAACTCAGCAATAGGATGCATAATTCGAAACTCATTCCATGATCTATAACATTTAAAATTCCGAGTGCTTAAATCACAAGAAATGTATGAATAACCCATAAGGCCATAACTAACATTTGACAAAAGGAAAAAGAGGTCAACAACCTGTAGCTGAGAGAGCATGTTATTGAAAGAATATCATACATGTTCCCATTGTGTGAGTCCATATCTAACTGAATTAGTGGGATAAACTATCAATTAACCAAGAATATCTCCATTATCAGTCTTGTTTGGACAATGATGAACCAAGAATTCATGCCTTGGATGTGACTATAAAGAATTCATATCTGAAACTTACTCTATTGTTGTCATTATGTGTGAAGTTAAATGAAAATCATGGCAAAAGATGTAGGAAGAAAGGAACCAGCAAGATTATCAATTAAGTTGCCCCTACTTTGTATAGAATACTCAAGTCATCAACAAATTATAATGAAAAAGAATACTGCACTTACAATCAAACCCTTGCAAGATACATTTATGAAACCACCTTCCATAATTAATCATAACTCTGTAGAGAAACAAATTAAACTGAGTCAGGAAAAATCCTTGAAAAATCAAAGTGCAGATAGTAACCACACACACACACACACACTGTTGACCGAATTAAAAGTTAAATTAGAAAATAAACTTAAACCATAAGAAGATACTCTCTGCGAAAACAAATGACAGAGCTAGCATCATAGAACATAAACATAGAAAATGACCAGCAGAATCAATTAGGAAAACTAAGCAAACCCAGGAAAGAAATAACTGGAAGGATGTCATTTAGACAGAAATGAGAACAGGGAAACCTTAAACACGAAGCTTATAATAAAAAAAAATGTCAATATGCATACTTAAGTTTGTAATGAGACCTTACAGCTCCAAAATAAGCTTGTAATAGAAAAATTGCTGAAAACTAAACATTCATTAAAGAGGGATAAAATAACACTATATACATACATCAATGGGACCCAGATCATAGTCTTGCCGACGAACCGAACCACAATCAGGATTCAGGCTTCAACAAAATCAAGTAGAATTTAACACAAAATAGTTGCAAAAGAATATGATAGTACTTGATTCCTCAATTTCAAAGGACCAAGTGACAGACAGTATATATGCAAAAAGAACATAACATGATATGTTGATTACCAACTTTCTTGAATTGGTCTATTGAAGGTGATAACGAGATGTAACGGTCATTATTTTTTTTTAGGGTAAAGACATCATTACTACACAGTGCATGCTAAAAGTTATGAAGGAAAAAAATATATCATGTGAACCAAATAGAAAGCTAAAATAGTTCCTCTTAAAATTATACTACTGAACGAATCAGAAAATCATATGAAGACATCATTATTTTAATTTTTCTTAAAAAAATTCTTGCCCTACCTAAGAAAAAAAAAATATGGTTCCACTTCTGATCCATAACTAGAATGGAGGAGTCAAGAAAAGAAATATAAGCATGAATAAGATCCCAATGAGCTCCGACATGATCCAAAAAAAACAACAAAACGCACACAATCCAGCCCTATAAAAGAAAAAGAAAACAAAGGAAGTACATTTCTCAACAGAGTTCAAGTTAAATGCAATCAAGAAAACAATAAATCTCCTAAGAGAGAGAGAGTACCATCCTCTAATGAAAACACTTGCCTAAACAGATACATCCGATTACCACATTATGGATTGCTTGTTTGAAAATGCAGGGATCATAGTTACCAATTCATGGGAATATTTCACTTGCAAGCTAGGAAATCAGTTGACCAAAATAAAGGCCCTAAAGCTAAAACGCATCAATGGTCAAACTTACAGGAGTAGGGACAGATAGATGCACTCATTGTGGATATCACTCGACTCCTCTGTTGTGCTATATGATCAAATTGGACCAGATTTTTGTGGTAAACCAGAAGATTTTGTTTAGAATGAAACCCAAAACTTGAAGCAACGTGTACAGCACAGAATAACTTACATAAACCCAAATAAGCTTTTACTGAGAAAAATGGTGAAACCATAAAATGGCGCATACTATGTGCATCAAAATTTGTTTAAATACTAGCTAACCGGCAAGTATTGTACGATAAAAGCTAGTTAAAATTGTATGGTAGTTAATAATAATCATAAAAACTACAGGAAAATCATTCTTTATAAACTGATAAAAGTGTTAGAATATTAAAGTATTACTCTCATTTCTTATCATAATTTTAGAGTGAGTTCTAGTGCAATGTTAGGGACTGTAGATGTTAATTTAGCAACCCATGTTTAAAGTGCAATACCAAGGCTTTAGAATGCTATACTGGCAACTTAGGCTTTAGAATGCTATACTAGCAACTTAGGTTCACATCCCATCGAATGTGCATTAAAAAAGTTTATAATTTATAAAATATTAGTGTGCAGAATTATAGTTACCAAAAAGTTTATTATTTAAAAAATATTTTTTGTGCAAATAAATAGAAATTATCTATTTATCTGATATATAAGAACATATCTAAATGGCACAGGTGATGGAATTTAAGATTAACAAAAATTATCTATTTATCTATCGAAAAATATGATTGACCCCAAAGGATCAACTCTCAAAGTTCAGTGGCATGAATAGTGTTGGTGTCCTTGTAACCCAAAAATTTATCTCCCAAAATCCCAAATTACATCAATTTTTTTTGTTCAGCATAAGAGACACTTGATTGGTATAATACTTAATACAGGCATGAGAAGATTAACTGTGGATGACTTATGAATCAGTTCACTGCCTGTAATGCCAATACCAATCTGTGGTACTGGCAATAAACTATTTGTCTACTAATTCTTCTCTCACTTGACAGCAACTAGTTGAGTCACTTCAAGAAAACCTAAAATGTAAAGTCTGCTTTGAAGAATTGAAGGATTTTTAAACACCCTTCATGTGAAGGATCTGTAGGCCACTAAGAACCTCTTACAATCTGGGATGAGCATCGGTCGGTTCGGCTCGATTTTTGCTGATTTTTTTGTAAAATCGAACCAAACCGATTAGACTTAAGAACCGAACCTAACCGACCCGACTCGGTTCAGTTCGATTTTTTGGTACATGAACAAAACTCTAGTTTGTGACGACGATTGATCTGTATTGGACTTGGTCTAGGCTAGCTTGTTACTCTGACATGTCTTCATCAAAATTTACTAGTATTTTGGGGGGTAATTAGACTGAAGTGAGGATGGACAGCTGAGGAGTGGAGAAAAGCTGCAGTGTTGAAGAAGAAGAAGAAGAAGAAGATGAGAATCAAAGATCGAAGAGGATACTGATCGATCCTTTGGTTCTAGGTCTGAATGCTGCTGCTTTGAGTAGCACACGCATGCCCATGCCCCACCATTAATTTACAACCAGCAGCAGGCTTCTTCATCATCTCGCACAACACTGTTGTTGGGCATGGCATTTTGGAAAGCAACTGATGTAAAACAGGATCGCAATCATCTTCGAATACAAATAAAAAGGAAAAACTAGGGTTTTACAAGAAATAAAATGAAAAAAAGAGAGATTAGGGTTGGAGAAAGAACCAGATAATGTTGGGCTTCGCACCCCTTACGCGGGCTTCACACCCCTTGCACCACGGGCTTCACATCCCAATCTCAAGAACCCAAGAGCTCTGAAATTTTAACTGGAAAAGTTTTATTTAATCATTGTCTACTTATTCATTGAGTTGAGCCTCTTTATATAGGCTCTTACAAAGTGAACTTCTCGGATATAACCGATGTGGTACTAAAAGAAAGATAAACAAAATACAATATCTCAAAATAAACTAAGGCATAAAAAGGTAACTGACAACTGACGTGATGTCCTCATCAACTCCCCCGGGGTGGGAGAAACCCGACCCTGTCGAGTGAGGACTTTCCTCACGAAGCATATCAATCGGGCCAAGGTGGTGGTCGTGGCAGCATCACTGATACGCCGTGTTGATACCATGGTTGCGGAGGTGGAACTGGTCTCCGTGACGGGTTGGCTGTGAAAGACGGCAGCTCGATCAAGACATAGAGAGTAGACCAAGGCGCATCATCCCTGCTGAAGACGAAACTAATACTAGGATCCCATGAGCTATCCAACTCGCAAGCAATGGAAGCAATCCTCTTCAGAGCCCTATTGAAATCTTTAGGCCAAGCGTGCAACTTCCTCACAACCTCAGAGCGACTCATAACCATCACCTTATTATCAACCGTAAACTCCTGCAAAGTACTATATGGGTACGTAGCAAATTTGTGGGTATCATTGTAAATTGCTATCGGTCTAGTGATATCATCAATGTATGCAACAGGAAAATGCAATGTAGTAGTCTCAACTATCTCATTCACGTCATCACTGACACTATTAGACATGTGAATTTCATCAATAACCAGTGTGTCGGCACCAACTGTTGTGTCTATACTAACAGTCTTGGGAGGAACATGCACTTCCTCAATAACCTTCGAGACGTCAACTTCATCACTAGACACAATTCTAACATGTTGACTCTCTGAAGGACACTGATAATCATAATGTCCATATCCCTCACATTTATAACACTTAGCCTTAGCATTGACTAGCGTTTTGAAAGTAAAGTCCAACTTTAATGCAACATCAAAGGCATCTTCAACAGTGTCTAAGTCATAGGGGCCAGTAATCATAGCACATTTTATTTTAGGTCGTAAACCCCAAACAAACCTAGTTAGAGTCTCAGAAGGGTGCTCTCTCACGTCACTGCGATGGGTTAAGTCCTTAAACATGGCAATATAATCATGAACGGACATATGACCCTGATAGAGTTTGTGTAGCTGGTCTAAGTGGGGGTCCCTATACTGCTGACTAGTCATGATGACTCAAGCAAACAAGCAGATGCAGTGGAGAATCCTAGAGTTAATTAAACTAAATGTATACACTAAACAAAAATACCCTAAAGTTTAAGTTCTAAATGTAAAGAAAATGCATTCCTACAATGATGAAAAAGCGATAAATGCTAATGCAACCACTAGATCGAAGCAAATAACAATTCAACTAACAAATTATAGCAATCCATATAGTAGTTGCAAGTAATCTAACAGTTAACGATTCAGGTCAAGTTAGGATATCACCTCGAGAATGGAGCAAATCGGACGCTAATCGGGACAGAAACAAGCTCTGGACTGTGGTGCGCTGATCTGCTGAGCTGAATCTGGCAGACGACCGAAGCTTGAACTAAAATATGAAGGCTATAGATGTGTAGTGTTGCTCTCCACGAATCCGCTGCTTCGGAAACGGCTTGAATCGAGCTTGAAACGAGCTCAGAATGGACGAATGTTGGGGCTTTTTGGGGACATGAACAGTAACCTGAATGTTACTGTTCACGTGAATGTTACTGTTCACGTGAACAGTAACCTGAATGTACTGTTCACGTGAACAGTAACAGGGCGATTACTGTTCACTGTGAACAGTAAAGTTTTTCTTTTTTTTCTGTTCTGTTTTTTTTTTCTTCTGTTTTCTGTTTTTTTTTTTCTCTTTTCTGTTTTTTTCTTCTGTTTTTTTCTGTTTTCTTCTTTTTTTCTTTTTTTTTTTGCAAAGTAGATGTAAATAAATCTAAATCTAGATTTAGATCTAGATCTAACAATAATCGAATTTTTTTTGCAAAGTAGATCTAGATCTAGGATTTGGGGAAGAAAAATAAATTCGAAGGGGATTGGGACCAAAGCTCTGATACCAAATTGATGTAAAACAGGATCGCAATCATCTTCGAATACAAATAAAAAGGAAAAACTAGGGTTTTACAAGAAATAAAATGAAAAAAGAGAGATTAGGGTTGGAGAAAAAACCAGAAATGTTGGGCTTCGCACCCCTTACGCGGGCTTCACACCCCTTGCACCACGGGCTTCACACCCCAATCTCAAGAACCCAAGAGCTCTGAAATTTTAACTGGAAAAGTTTTATTTAATCATTGTCTACTTATTCATTGAGTTGAGCCTCTTTATATAGGCTCTTATAAAGTGAACTTCTCGGATATAACCGATGTGGTACTAAAAGAAAGATAAACAAAATACAATATCTCAAAATAAACTAAGGCATAAAAAGGTAACTGACAACTGACGTGATGTCCTCATCAGCAACTTTCCTGTCATTGTCCATATGCTATCTTCCTGTCCCTATGATAATGCACATGCACACCGTTTGCATGCCCCTCTTCCTTGAGATTCTACATGATCAATGAGCTAGCTTAATTTTAAGACCACACTTATTTTTAATACGTTCCATAATTGATTATATATGTGGAGGAGAGTTCGATCGGTTTCGGGTTTTGGAACCCTAAACCGAAACCCGACCGAATCCATGCGGTTCGGGTCGGGTCGAATTCGGTTTTCGATTTTCAGGCAGTTTTTTCGGTTTTAACCGAACTATGCTCACCCCTCTTTACAATCCACAAAAGAAAACAGACCATTAAGTTCAGAGCATTCAACAAGATAGATAATTACTTGAAAAACAAGAATAAAATTGTCCTTTTTTATGCTTATCAATGTAAGCCAAAGTCCTGAACTTTACTAAAATTTATATGTTCAGATGATAATCAAAGCCGTCGACCTCTCTCTCAGGGATGGCCAAAACTATGTAACTTTGGTTTTGATAATAGATGGAGAAAGTATAAAAATGACTTCACACAATATCAATGCTTTCAAATGCAAGTAGTATGAATAGCTCTATTTTCCTTTTTTTTTTTATTGAATTTTGGTTGTTGGATTCAAGTGGTTATTGAACTATTCTGCATACATGATCCTATAATATTTCTAGAATTGAAATTTTATTTTGTTCAATATGTATCATTTGTTCAATATGTACATGTTAGTTAAATAGTTTACATGCAAATCCCCAACATGGAAAAGTTTTGAAATAATCCCATGTGGAAATCAACAATATTTGCTTTTGCTAAAAACTCTCTCTCTCTCTCTTTTAGGTAGAATTACATTGGGCTGAACTAATAATAATTCTTGTAAATTTGGGCCCAGAAATGGGCCCATTTAGGAGAAGCCATTTCATGCATTTAAAGAAAACAATTTATAAGTTTATGTTATGAGAGTAATAATGCTTAACTGTAAATATATTCGTCTGTCAAATTTTGTATCTACTTATTTATTTAAAAAAAAACATCAAACATTTAATTTAGTAAATTTGGAGAACTGATAACTTATAGAAACCTGGTTAACTTGGTCGATGCGTATGTATCAAATTTGTATCTTATTGTTTGAAGAATATCACATCATATCCATATTTATATGTGACACTAGACAAGGAATATTTCCGTAACATTTATCGTAAGTATTTATAATATTTAAATCACTGCTACAGTTAATTTTGTGGCCAACTTTTCCACTTACACTTTTAAGTTACCAACCAAACACCATAAAACACATATACTTTCTCATTCATACTTTTACTTTACCAACCAAACACTGTAAAACACAATATACTTTTTCATTTACAATTTCACTTTATCAACCAAATACTGTAAAACACAATATATTTACTCTGTTACAGTTCACTTTTTTCATTCTCATTTTACGACTTACGACGTTTTGCAGCGAAACAAACAGGCCCTAAAATTCTCATTACATGGCTCCCAAATTTTTTAACAAAAAATACTAAAATTCTCGTTACATGGCTCTCAAATTTGTTAACAAAAATTAACCGTGTTCGCTTAATATAATGCATCATAAACATCCACAATAATTTTGTTTATCTGAGAATCAATATTGGACACCTATTAGGCTACTAGTTAATATGCATGCATCATTATCACAAATGTAATCATTTAGGGGGGGTCACTTAGCTCAAAACAAAGAATTAATCCATACAATCTCTCAAGGTTTCTAGAAAAGCAATGGCACCAAAAACTCCTCCTTTTTGTCCCACTTCATCAAAAGCCCTTCACTTTCAGGAAACCTATGTGCATTTTTCAAGAGGCACAACCCCTCCTTTAGGAACTATGAGAATCTACAAAAGATGGTGTCATGGAGCAAGCTGTTGGCTCAGTGGAAGGAGAGGGGAAGGGAATCTGATTCCCATGGGATTGTTGCATCAGAGCAGATGAAAGGTAATTCTAAACTATATTCATTTGTGTAATTATTTTCAAATGGAATATTATATTATTGGGTAGAAAAATAAGAATGTGTGGAACTTGGAGAATAAATTCATGAGCATGTTATTGGGATTATTCAGTGGTGTCTAATTGCTAACAAGGCCCCATCATGTTGAGAATCTTTAGACTTTAAGATATAAGAAGATTGGGGGTAAAAAAAAAAAAAAATCAATCTTTGTTTATTCTTGAGGATTATTATTGAGGAGAACAATCACAAGATCACTAGATGAAGTTTATCCAAGTTTTAGAAGAGTAGATAATGCTAAATAATTATCCCCAAAAGGAGTATGCATAAAAAGAAGAGTAGATAATGCTGAATAAATTATTTTCCGATACTTCATGTTTTAGAACATAAAAATATTATCCTCAACGCTTGCTTCAACCTCAAAGTTTTTGTGTAGCGTCAAGTAGTTTAAAAATTTATGTCAGAGTAATCCAAATTCAACTCACGCCCATTTAAAAAAAATAGAAATACTTAAAAATATTCTCTTCAACTAGCAAGATTGTGGGGACATTAAGGAAGATGAGATGCTAGCTACATTACTAGCTTATCCATCAATATCATGCATAAATAATTTGGAGACAAATTGTAGAAAACTCTTTTGCAATGTTAGTCTCAAAATTCTCAAGTAGTTTAAAACTTAGCAAAACAAAAAAAAAAAAAAAAAACTTTATCATGATCAATCTTAACTCTGCGACTTAACCATTAGTGAGGACGACCGATAAAGAGTTTGGCACGATGATGCTTGAACTAAACTAGACAAAATACGCCTCGATATAGCAAGTGAAAGTCATTTAAATGGTTATACATGAGCGAAACATCTCGATTTTCAATCAATTTACTCAAAATACGGTAGTACATGAGAGTTTTCTACTCATTGTTTTCTCAAATTTATCCAAAACCCTAGTTAACAACTAGTGAGATGGTGGAGGCACCATGTAGTGAACCTGAAACCCTAGTTGCACTTTGGATGTACCTTCAACTCTGGCACACATGAGATAGCTGGCCTCTGGATAACCTTTGATATGACATTTACATGTTTGAATTGACTATCAATACATTCAGACTTAGAGCATCATGATCATGTGTGCATCCAATAATAATTGAAGCAAAATCAATGTGTTATTATTACATTAGTTGCTTTCAATTAGTACTAATTTTCAGATAAAATGTGTTCTCCTCTCTGCCCCACACATAAAATTATAGCAATTATATTATAGAATTAATAAGAAATTTTTACTCAAATATTATATTATGTGCACTGATGTAAAAAAAAAAATTTTTTCCAAAGAAATTAAAAATCATGATAGTTAACATGCACCGTGACAAAATTCTCATAGGTGGCCCGTCTACAAAAGAGCTGTTAGATTTAAGGTGTGCTGGAATATAAAATTATTACTCTGATCGTATATTATAACTTTAGAGTTTTGATATAATAACAAGATAAGAAACAGATCAAAGAGATTTCTTCATAAAGAAAAAAAGAAATCCCAAATTCATAGAGAAAAAAAAAAACAAACTTTTTCCGCAATTGCTCCTTCTCAAATCTCAATCAATAAAATATAATACCAAATTCAACATTAGTGACAAGTGCACAACAAGACAAAACAATGAGTTTGCTCTGGGCTGTTTGGATTTAAGGAATTGGGTGGAAGTGAGGAAGTGAGAAGTGTCTGTTTTTCATTTTTCCTATTCATTCAAACACTAGAAAAAGAAAATGGAAAAAGTTCTTTTCCTATTCTCTTATCTCTTTTACACAACCATTTCTTCACTTTCAGAGTGCTATGTTAATTTTGTGGTCATGTAAATCTCATTTGTAATAAGTTGTAGAACAAAACAGTTAATATTTTGCTCATGTAAACTCACTTGCATTCTAATTACAGTTCATTTTTTATTTTTATTAATTAATTTTTATTTTAATATTATTTTGCGGTCAACTTTGTGGTCAATTTTTTCACTTCCACTTTCACATTACTATCCAAACACCGGAAAAGATATAGCATTTTTCAAACCAGACTTCCTAACAACATCCAAACACCAGAAAACTTATTAACCAATTCTAAGTTTCAAAGGGAACTATTACCACTTCCTCACTTCCACTCTTAACCAAACAGGCCCTAGTCTCACTTTGAGAAGTGAGACCTTTTAATCTTATAAGCATCATATTTACCATCCATTAGCTAAAGTTAATGATGATAACCATCATTAGTCTTCACCTAATCTCTCCTTTTGCTATGCCTCCTGTGTTTAATTAATTAAGTTTTTTTTTATTAACAAGCGAGGCGCCAAAAAGCAATCTTTGTCCAAATTTTTTATAGTTTCTCGAGTTCCGAGCCAAATAATAATTTACACAAATTATTTTATGTTACAAGATTATTTAATGAGGCCTTCTTTTGTATTATTTATTGTGGTGATCTAACTTGAATGTGACATGTCCTTTTGCCTCGTCCCATCACAAACCTTCACACGTGTGGGGGGCGCGGGGGCCCGGGGGGGGGGGGGGGGGGGGGGGGTGGTGGGGGGGGCTATCACGCGTGCATGCACAATCAAATCAAACTCGAGTCATTGGAAATAGTTCAAGTACTATTATATGTTAAAATATTTAGGGTTTTGAAATTTGGAGGGGGGAAAATTTGTTAATTTGCTAATGATTGGGAGAAGAAGACAAAATCTAGCCTTAGCTGGTACATTTTTCTTCTACTTTAGTCTAATTATTTGTTAGAGCTTGGAATTTAGAAGCTTGATTTAAATTTTGGTGGATTTATTAGGCCTTCAAGTTTACCTAACAATTGAGATATCAAAGATCAAAAGTTGAATTTGAGATTATGTGAAACGAAATATCCTAATAATTGGGCATAGCTTTACCAAGGTGATGGTGCAAAGCAGGGCCTAGGTTGTGTTTTATATTGGGCCTGTTTGGTTAAGGGTGGAAGTGAGGAAGTGAGGAATTGAGGAAGTAGTAATAATTCCCTTTGGAACTTGAGAATTAGTTAGTAAGTTTTTCGGTGTTTGGATATTGTTGGGAAGTGTGGTTTAGAAAATGTTTGGTCTTTTTCGGTGTTTGGATGGTAATGTGAAAGTGGAAGTGAAAAAGTTGACCACAAAGTTGACCGTAAAATAATATTACAATAAAAATTAATTAAGAAAAATAAAAAATGGACTGTAATTATAATGCAAGTGAGATTTACATGATCAAAAAATTAACTGTCTTGTGCTACAACTTATTATAAATGAGATTTACATGACCACAAAATTAATTGTAGCACTCTGAAAGTGAGGAAATGATTGTGTAAAAGAAAAAAGAGAAAAGAGAAAAGGAAAACGGGGTTTTCTTATTTTCCTTTTTCCTGTGTTTGGATGGACAGTGAAGTGACCTATTTCCTTACTTCCACCCACTTCCTTGCAACCAATCAGCCCCATTATCAAAAAGAAAATGATAGCATTTTAAGTTGTTCTAGTCTTTAGAGAACTGATATTAATTAGGGCTTTTCGCTATAACTTTTTATGTCAAATCGTAATTAGAAAAAAAACTCAACTTCATAATTTTGTTTGCTTCAACCACCTCTTTTTAAAGTAAGGATATGCGCCCACGTGTTAAGCATTGAAGCGCTTGTCAATGACGAAAGATGAAAATTACCCTGAGTGATCGCTTCGAAAATGCCCTATTTCTGAGGACTGCGATTACGATCACACTCCTCACAAAAAGATCACATCATACATGACTGCGACTATAATTTCATTCCTCACAAAAATACCTTATTTCTGAGGACTGGGACTATGATTGCAGTCCTCACAAAATAATCGCAGTCCTATTTCTGATGTGATCGCAGTCCTTATAAAATGCACTATTTATGAGGACTGTGACTATGATTGTAGTTCTCACAAAATATCATGTTTCTGAGTCTTTATATGATTGCGACCATGAACGCTCCTCTTTATTAGGATTGTGATCATGATCACAGTATTCACAAAAATACCATAGATTTGAGAATTTATGAGAACTGCGACCATGATCACAGTCCTAAAAGAAGACTGTGACCCTCACAAAATGCCCTATTTTTGAGTTTTTGTGAGGACTACAACCATGATCGCATTCCTCACAAAATATCCTATTTCTGAGTCAGTCCTCACAGAACTCATCGCGAGCACGAATAAAACGATATCTGCAAAAAGGTCAATCTAAAAAAAAATTCCAAGGGCCCCGCCTCTAGCCCCTTCTAACCCCACGGTGACATGACCACGCAGGTCGACCCACAAATTACTTTGCGTAGGGGCCAAGGTTGAGCGGAGAACAACGCCAGGTGCAATGGGGAAAGATAAAATAGGAAATAAAAATATATAAACAAGTGATGGCTAGGAGGAATTAATTTATGCTGACGTGGATGAGGCTTTGTAGCGAATCAAATTATGACGATGAGTTTTTTTTTCTAATTATGAAGTAAAGTAGGTGGTTGTAGCGAAATATTCCTATTAATTATTAGGGTAAATTGCACAAAACCCCCTGTACTATTGGGGGTGTTGTGCAAAATTCTCCTACACTATCAAAACCTACAAATTGCCTCTTAGGGGCTAGCTCCGTCAGTTTTGCCGTTAATAAAAGCATGTGCATAGCACGTAAAATCCTAATTATCAACTAAACTATGTTTTTTTCTTAAATATCATAATTAATTAAGTACTAATAAATAAATATTAATTAATTAATTAATTAATTAATTAAAAAATATTAACTCGTAGCCTCACCCTGGTCGCCCGATCCGAGCAGACATGGGGAGGAGGGGGAGGGTTCCCCTCCCTCCTCGTCATCGCCAGATCTGACAGCGGCAGGGGGAGGAGGGGCGAGTCTCCTCACCCCCCCTCCCCCCCAAATCAGATCAAGCAGCGACAAGGGGGAGGGAGGGCGGCTCCCTCCTTTAATTAATTTTTTAATTGGGTAAAGTGTTCCTAGTAGGTTTCCTTAGATTACAATCTAAGGAGGAGGCTTAAAACCCCAACATTTCGATTTTTTTTACAATTCGACCGCACATTATCATCTTCATGTTCTAAGATGTGCGCATATAAAAAATCAAATGATTTGAATTTCGTTTACTTATTGATCTAGTCGTTCCATTTTGTTCTACTTTTAAAAAATCATTAATATTTGAACTCAAAGAAAATAGAGTAAACGAACCCGAAATCACTTGATTTTTTTATATGTGTACATCTTTGGACATGAAGTTGATAATGTGCGATCGGATCGTGAAATTGTTTTTGAGATGTTAGAGTTTTAAGACTCCTCCTTAGATTGTAGTCTAAGGAGACCTACTAGGAACACTTTACCCTTTTTAATTAACTGTTTAATTATTCTTAGTAGTTAATTAATTATGGTAAATAAAAACATAGATTAGTTGATTAATTAATTTTTACGTGTTATGCATGTGATCTTATTAACAACAAAACTGAAGGAATTAGCCTCCGGAGGCAATCTGCCGGTTATAATTGTGTAAGAAAATATTGCGCAACAGCCCCAATAGTAAGGGAGTTTTGCGTAATTTACCCTAATTATTATTTCTTGAGAAATACAATTTAGAATAAAAGGACTAAAATTTGATACCGGCATATAGAAGTCACAATTATTGAATTTTAGATGAGATAATAAATCTTCTAATAATAATAATTACTATTTCTATAGAAAAAGTGATGGATATAAAAAAGAAAGAAGAGATTACTATTGCTGTTCTTACTTCTAATGGTTCCCTACAGTAGAAATTCCATTCCTACTTTGAACTAGCTATGTTAAAAATTGCATTGAAATTCAAGTTAAAGCAGATAGCACTCTGAATCTTCTCATACATGCATTTTTATTCAATAATTTATAAGAAAATGATACCCTAAATGTTAAAAAGAGGAAAGGTCCTTAAACAGGTTTGGAAACTACTAAAAATAGGGCACTCGTGTGTGAGGAGAAAGTGTAAAATCTTATTATTAGAGTTTTTTAACTCATCGGAGAAGATAGCGTAGAGATCAGAATTCAACGGTGTAAGATAGAACACCAGATGCAGTTCAAGACAATGGGCCAGTCGACCGACCATGTGCAGAAAGTGCACTTGGAGATTCAAGGTGTAGTGATCGAATGCCCGGTCGACCGCCCACAGAAGCTGAGGAAAGATTGCAGGAGCGGTCGACTGTCTGGTCCACCGTCCAGAACACATGTTGTGACTCTGTACAACTAGTGGTCGACCGCACAGAACACAAGTTTGCACGGCACAGAGCGCGGTCGACCGCCCAATCGACCGCACCTCGGGTCTGGGCAGTTTCCTTTTAGGATTCTAGATTCGTTTCTAATCTGTTTTCAGATTCGTTAGTTTCTTTTTCTTTAAGGATTCTCTAGTTATATAAAGGGAGGTCTTCTCTCTAGTATTTATATCATGTAATTGATTGATTAATAAGATCTCTCTCATTTTATCCTGAGGACGTAGGTAATTGCCGAATCTCATTAAATTTGTGTGTTCTTACTTTTTTTTTTTTTTTTTTTTTCCTTCTTATTCATATAATTGACAACTATTCTCTGATATGCTGTTGTTCGTTGTTGCTTGGAGTTTAACACCGTGCCTGACACAACCCAATGTCGTCGTAAAGAGGTTTGGACCCGGACCCAAACACCATGATCTGGTCCAAAAGCCCTGGTGCCGGACTACTACAACCACCACAACCCCGTCCATCACACTTCACGTGATCACAGCCGTACAAATAATATTTTAGCTTATATTAATTATAATAATAAATTTGCTCACACTCTCTTCGGGGATCGATTGCCGGCCCTCTGTTTTGTGGGCCCCACAGCCCCGGGTGAGGAGTCTCTTCCGGAGGAGAGCGAAAATTAAAGAGCGTTCGCTTCACCGACCGGTGGGTGCGGTGGTGAGCTGACCCAGTTACCGCTTTGGATACAAATACTTTTTTGTAGTCCTACGTTGCTGGTCTACGCATCGTGAGGAGGCCACACGCAAAGCTTCACGTGCCATGTTATAGTCCGGTGACCACACCGCACTGCCAATTCCATTCGGTTGTAAGCGGGTTGGATCGGATGGAACGGGATCCGATTCACATTTCTACGTAGAAATTCACATTCTAACATATCTGAGTTATCTCTACTGGTTTTCCGTCCCTGTAACCAGTCCACTGTGATTTTCGTTCTTTCAATTCTCACCGTTTAGTAATAAATATTATTAAAAAACAGACTCAACATTGATAATGCTATTTTTACTTTAAACCATTCAATTACAATTACATGATCTTTGAACATAAAATAGAGAAGAATTTTAATGTCATCTATTTCTATCTGCTATCCGCCGGCTGACAGTTGTATCACGCCGCATTTAAGTTCAGCGATATTTGAATTTGTGATGGATAGCATAATGACTCTTCTCATTATATTTTCGCTTCTGTGAATCTAAAATGTTACCGAAAGGCGACAAGACATTGCTGATATTGATGCGGATGATCTGAACCCGACCAACATCGGACCAAATCAAATCCGCTTCCAATCCGACCCGATCCACTTTATACTCCTTTCCAGCATTTTGTATTTTGAGGTGACCACACCCCACACCTCTCGAAAGTTCAAACCAAAATGTGCGTTTATTTTATCACATAATCGTTTCCCTTTTCCCAAAAGTTAAAAATGACCAAAAAAGAAAAATCCCATTTTCTTCTCCTATAAAACCACTCCCCTTCACCCCCCCTGAGAGAGAGACTTCAGTCCCTCTCTCTCGCTCACCCTCACCAGTCCCTCTCTCTCACCTCCCCCTAAACTCACCGCGAGTGATTCGACCCCACTCACTGCGGCCGCAACAAGCTTAATTTCAAAAGCATGGACCCGATCGCGGCGGAGAAGCGGACCGCAATGCTCCGCTACAGCCGCCTGCAGAGGCTGACCACACTCCTCCGCTGCCTCGAGCTCCTCGCCCTCGCCCTCCTCGCCTTCTGGTCCTCCGCCCAGATCCCTGCCGCCGCCCGCTCCTCCGCCGACCTCGTCTGTCGCCTCCTCCCCGTCCTCCTCGGCCCCCGCTTCCTTTTCCTCCTCGGCAACGCCATCGTCATCACCCTCCTCCTTAAATCCCGCCACCTCTCCACCTCCGCCGCCGACGACAACGACACCGACACCTCCACCACCATCGGCGACGAGATCTCGTCCTTCGTGTCTCCGCCTCCGCCGCAGCTCCCTCGCCGGCGCTGGCACCGGCGCCGGCGAAGGAGGAGGTGGTATTCGAGGACAAGAAGGTGTGCGTGGAGGGTCCCCCGCGCGCGTGCCGGAGGAGCCGGTCGGTGCGGGTGGGGGACCGACGGCGGAGGTCGCCGGAGCTCCGGCGGTCGGAGACGGACGTGGGAAAGGGGAAGGAGGTTGACGAGGAGGAGTTCCGGCGGACGATCGAGGCGTTCATTGAGAAGCAGTGGAAGTTTCAGAGGGAGGAGTCGATGGCGATTGTGTGCTCCGCTGGCTTAACCGTTCCGCAGGAACACTAGAAGCAGCCAAGGAAATTATAACTTGACGAGAAACCCCAGAACAAAAAGAAGAGCAGAAAGTATATAATAATGAAAAATTGAAATTTAGTGTACATTTTTTTTCTTTTCAGTGAGAGCTTTTTTCCTCTTAAGATTAGATTTTGTGTTTTTTTAGTTTTTTTTTTTTATTTTCCTGCACAAAAATGAGAGAGAGAGAGGCGTGTGTAATCTTAACTTTGGGTGGTGAGCTTTACATGACTGTTGACTTTTTCTGCCCTCTGCCAGTGAAAAAGGCTCTCTGATGTTTTTTTGGGGTTATTTTTATATATACCTCTCAAATTTTTTTATATTTCTGAAATTATGTCTAGCTCTTCATAGTTTTAAATTATCCTCCAATTTTTTTCTATTTCTAAAATTACCTATTAAAAAGAATCAATGCAAATATTCTCAACATAACAGTTAAATTCTTGTGAAATCTCAAACTTAATCTTATCTCCTCTCTCTCTCCAGTCTCTCTCTGAGCCCATCGCCAGCGCAAGAAGTTTGTCATCGATTTTCAACCACAAACTCATCCTAATTAGAGTTGCTCCCCCAATCCTATAAATAAGCTCACTTGTCAAAATTCACAGCAAGAAACCTAAAGCTCAAAGAAAGAGCCTATCAAAATCATTGCAGCAGCCAATGGCTTCTTTCGATAGTTTCGAAGCTTCTCTGTACCTTGCTCTCGCTGCATTGCTCCTCACACAGGGCTCCTTAGGTATGTCATCACTGAGGACCATCATTACCTACAGGATTTTATGCATAAAATGAACATACAAAATATGAATCGATGAGTTCTGCAGGTGCAGGAGGGATTACATGCGAGAGTGTGGAGCGCAGCGAATGCGCCTTCTCAGTTTCATCATCCGGCACCCGACGGAGAGAGTGGAGGAGGCAGCTGACGGCGAGCGAGCCGGCGGCAGTTGACGGTGGGGGCAGAGAGAACAGTGGGGGTAAATAGGTAAATTCTTTTTAAAACTGTTAAATTTTTAACAAATAATTTTAAAAATATGAAGATTTAGGAGGTAATTTCATAAATAAAAAAGATTTCGGGGTGTATATAGAAATAACTTTTTTTTCCCCCTTTTCTAACAAAAAAATATATATATATAATTCTGAATTTAAAAAATAATATAAAGAATCTTCTCATTACAGGGAGAATGGTCCTAATTCCTTATCTTAAGAATCAATCACACAACATTACCTAATTTTTGATTATGAAATACTAATGTGAGCTTTCCTACTTTAATCAGTTCATTCAAACTACACTAGATTATAGAAATATCATGAATCTTTTCATTAGAGGAGTGACGTTTGTCCTCACCAGTGGCCCGCAGGTCACTCGGGTCACTGGGTTTGCTCTTCAACGGTCACCGATTCGAATTTTACGAGTGAACATGTGAATATATGATGTATATGTATAGACTTACAGCTAACGGCGAGCTTCTTCTCAAAAACTTACGAGAGTGACATTTTCATTGTTGCAAAGACACTCATATTCAGTTATCATGTCAAATAACATATTAAATTCTTTTATTTACCAAATTACAAAAAACATCATAACGAATCTTATTACGTGAGTATTTCAGCTCTTTCATTTAATATGTTTCTTGTATTTAGTTTGCCATGCTGAAGCTGCATTAAAATTCAAGTTAAATCGGATACCCCGGTAACTATGTGACTACATTATTAAGAAAAGTTATCGCTTTTTGTTTCTCATTTTTCTGCTAAATTAATTTCTGACAATTATAGTCAGTGGTGGAGGCAGGATAATTTTTCAGTGTGAGCGTAAATATAATAAGAATTTCAGTATGAGCATGAATGTAATAAAACAAGGGAGAAAAAATAAAAAATAATATTGCACCTACCAAGACTTGAATTTGTGACGTCTAATAATTTAGATTTATATGTTACCACTTGTCAGACTTCAAAAAAAATTATGCTAGCAAAAAAAATGAAGATATTATATACAAAAATATTGTATGTGCTATTCTATTATTTTATAAAATTCAGAGTAGGTGTCCGCCTAGGCTGTTCGTAGGTCCGCCCCTCATTGTAGCCTTCTCTGCTCCGTGTCACCGCCCCCGTCTCAAATTTCGAATTCTCTACTAAATTCTAAGTAGTAATTTGTATCCTTTTAACTTTCATTGTACATTTTAAGATTTTAAGATTGTAGGTCTACATCTATGCGTAAATTAGAAGGAAAAGTAGATTCTTAGACTGCATTATTTATAGTAATCAAGTGTAAGTAAAGTAAGATTCCATGGCTTAAGATTTCGCCAAATATACCTGATTTTTGGGGTAAAAAGTGGAAAGAAAAGGAAGAAAGAGACAAGGGAATGAGTTCTTGATTCCTAGATATATTCCCTTGTTTTTGTGCCCATTTTGTTCTCCGTATCTTTTGGCATGTTGGTTTATTGAGAGTGAAGATGTTGACATTCTTTTGTTAATTACACATAATTTGCATAATAATTAAGCAATGCTACTTTGCATCTCTTAAAATCTTTGTGGCCTAACTAAATCTTCCATTCATGCTACTTTGAGAATGTGTAGCTTTGTTTCACTTACACTTGCAATGAAAGGGGGTTTCTTTATTTATTTTCATTCAAGTTAATAAATTTTAAAATAGATAGATTATCTCAAGGCAAGGGGCCTTGTTTTAAGAAATGGAAGAGCTTTTGAGTTTTGTTGACATGCTCTAAAGCTCTTCTCTTCACCCTTTGGTGCCAATAGACCACCCATTTAGAAAGCACTACTATTTTATTTACAATGGAACATACCAAGGGAAGAAAGAACTAATTAGTTTTTCTTTTCTTTAATTTTAAAGTAAAATAATAATAAATTTTCTTATAAAATAGAGTGGTGCAGCGGAGGCGTGGTTGGCCTCTAACCTACAGGTCTTAAGATCAAAACTTGGCTCTAATAACTATTTTTATATCTTTTTCATATATTTTTATTTTTTCACATAGATTTCTCTTTTTCATCTATATTTCTCAAAATTAATTCAGGTATATTTTTCCATATATTTTTATTATTTCTCTTAAATTTCTTTTTTCATCTATATATCTCTAAATTAAATGAGGCTAGGTATCTATTTCATAACTTATATTTTTTTTATCTATCTATTTCTCAAAATTAATGGAGATCTAGCTAAGATGGCATTGCCGCCCCCACTCTCTCTTAAAAAAAAAACGTGTTTGAGTTTTTCTTATTTGATTTCTCAAAATTCATGAAGGCCTTGCTCAGATGACTCTATTAGATACCTTTATCAACATGTGATACATTGTATATAGACATATATTTAGACATGTGATACATTGTATCTAAATATGTATACTTTCATATAGACATGTGATACATTATATCTAAACATGTATACTTTTCATATTTTGTTGTCCACTTGTGTGTGTGTGTGTATATAATCTCTTGGTGAATGATACATAGAGAAATTTCTCCTTCTCCAAATTATTATGGTATCAGAGTTATTCCTTTGTTGATCATCGTTCTATGCTATCAATGAGCCTGTGCTGGACCATGCTCATGTCATGGTGCCTATCGCCGACCATCTCGTCATCTTTCGCTATTGTCGACCTTGACGGCATCTTACTACAACGTTGCCCTCGGCCTTTACCACTACAACCGCCTTCGGCCCTCACCCCCAGTGCGGAGGCTTCCTCCTCCGAGATCTCTCTAGCAACGACTTCACTATTTCTGTCATCGACGAGAGACGATCGACGAGCAATGTCTTCACCATTCTCACCATCGACAAGAGATGATCGACGAGCGATGACTTCACCATTCCTGTCATCGACGAGCGTATTTCCAAACTCTCGGTGTTTTTTTTATTCATAAAGCAATTACATTAATATATATATATATATATATATATATATATATATATATATATATATATATATATATATATATATAAGAAAGCAATTTCATTAATACAAATAGTTTAACTTTTTTTGGGTTTAGCCCTTGGGTTTTGATTTTTATCTTTTTTTGGATCTATTTTAACCCTTTTGGGTTCCAGTTTAACCCTTTTTGGATTTAGCCTTTGAGCTTTAATTTTTATCCTTTTTTGAATCTATTTTAACCCTCTTGGGTTTCAGTTTAACCCTAACCATTAGGCTTTGATTTTTATCCTTTTTGGATCTATATTAACCCACTTGGTTTCTATTTAGCCCTTCTTTGGGTTTTATTAACCCTTTAATTTTTCTCAAGTTTTCTCATGGATAAGAAAGGGTTATTCAATTTTCTTGTTTTAGATTTTCAACTCCAAAACGCTGAGAATTACACTGCATGGGCTCTCACAATGCAGTATAATCTTCGTACTTTCGGAGTCTGGAGTTATGTTCAGGGCATCCTAAAATGTCTGTCAACAGCCACTCAATCATCGTATGCTTCTGCACGGACTCTCAGTCTCACACGACATCAGCAGTTACTCAGGATTAGCAGGTTCACACTGATGAACAAATCATGGCATATATTATGCGGTTGGTCTCCATTCCTATGCGTCTGTCTATCGGTCGTTCAACCTCATTCAGAGAGCAGTGGTTAGTCTTAAGTCGTATATTCTCACATATCGGTGCTGCTCGTGTGCCAGGCTATTTGGAGGCCAAACAGGAGGATCGCTCAATTCAAGACTTTTACTCTTTATTTTTCGGATATTGGGAGGAACTGCAGACCATGAATGTTTCCTTTTCAGATTCCATGTCTGTCTTCACTCTCGAGTTCCAGAAGCAGAGAGATCGTCAGAATCTGTTCCACTTTGTCATGTGACTTCGTCCTGAATTTGAGGCACTTCGTAACAGTATTCTTCATCGCGCCATCCACTACCCAGCCTCACTGAAGCAGTGACTGAGTTCACCTCTGAGGAGACACACCTCCGAATGCTGTCATCATTATCTGCTCTAGTTCAGCCAGTCTCCTCACCCACAGCTCTTGCAGTACCATATCATCCTTTTACTTCTCGTAACCCACAAAATCGCGAGCCATCCTTTCGTAGGAAAATGAACCGAGGATAACAGCCTTGTGGGTCCTCAACTCAGAAGGTTCAATGCACATTTTGTAAACAACTCGGCCACTTGATTCCTACCTACCGTAATCGAGAAGGCTCTATGGTCCATGGGTTCCCAGGTCCTCAGTTGCTACTTCTACATCTGCACCAGCTTCGCAGTCATCCACCGGTTTCCTATCATCTGATCAACTCTCATAGATTGCCTCATATCTTACTCAGAATTTTGGTATCACTGGAACGTCTTCGACGTCTAATTTCACTGTCATGTCATCATCCTACCTTCTGTCTTTTGCATTCTTAAACTTACCATGAAATTACTATCCGTTGGCAAACTCACAGATTATAATTGTAGTGTCTTATTTACACCCACTTCTTGTATTGTTCAGGATCACACCGGACGAATGATTGGGGCAGGACGTAAGGTCAACAGCTTAGTCTCTTCATCTTTCTTTATCACCACATCCCATAGTGAGCCTCTCCGTCACCTCCCATTATGGCATCGTCGATTGGGGCATTTATCTACCTTTAGGTTAAAAACCCTGTCTGATTCTGATGTGTTAGGAAAATTTCAGTTTTCTAACTCAAATAATTGTAAAGGTTATCGTTTTGCTAAACAAGTTGTTGTACTTTTTGGCTCTGGCAACTACATGGCTTTAAAAATCTTTGATTTAATTCACTCTGATATTTTGGGACCTGCGCTTATCTCCTCTCTTTCTGGATACAATTATTATGTTTATTTTGTTGATAACTGCTCTTGATATAAATGGGTTTATCTCATGTAAAATCGATATGAACTATTGCAAATCTATATTGAATTCACAAACATGATTTATACTCAATTTCACAAATGTGAAAAAAAATTCCGATCGATAGGGTTAGAAAATATCTTTCATCCTCTATGACTACCTTGTTATAATCTCATGGCACCATTTCTCAAAAATTTTGTTCACACCCACATCAACAAAATGGAGTTGCTGAGTGTAAACATAGACATATTCTTGAGGTTAAAAGATCACTACTACTTTCTACAACAGTTCTAAAATGTTACCGGGCAGAAGCTGTTTTAACTACAACTCTGCTCATCAACATCACTCCATCCTCTATTATTACTGCTCTTTCTCCATACACTCGTCTGCATGATCATTATTGTGATTATTCCCTTCTTCATACTTTTGGGTGTGTCTGTTTTGTTCTTCTTCCATCTCAAGAACGAGATAAACTGTCCTCCAAAACTAGTAAATGTAATTTTCTTAGATATAACTCTGCTCATAAAAGATATTGGTGTTACGACCCCATTACCAAACGTCTTCGCATTGTCCGACATGTGTCATTCTTTAAAAAAGTTCTTACTATCATTTTCTTCCAAAGAGAATTCTCATTTCTCGACACCAGCACATCCGCGGAGTCTTCCACTCAACATGTTCCTATATACACACATTCTCCACCCACTTATACACTGTCTGTCACCAATTCCTCAACTCATTGAGTCTTTTTCCTCAGTTATGAATGATACTGCTACTGATACGCCACTTATGCCTGCTCCAACTTCATCAGGTGATCAGCCTTTTTCTCGTAGAAATCCTCCACGAACCGTCACCCTCCTGCTCGGTATTGCACTTCATCTACCATATATTCTCATGAGTTTCGGCATTTGTCTCTACTTTTAACTCTCTACAAGAACCTAAGCCATACTTTGAGGTTGTCAAATCTCCAAAATGGCAACATGTAATGAATGAGGAACTAGCAGCGTTCCAACGCATTCATACTTGAGATCTTGTTCCCATGCCACCTGGCACAAATCCAATAAGATGCAAATGGATATATAAAATCAAAAACAAATCTGATGGTTCTATTGAACGATACAAGGCTCGTCTCGTTGTTAGGAGATTCACACAAGAGTATGGTATTGACTATGAGGAGACATTTGCTCCTGTGGTCAAAATGACATCTGTTCGCACTCTTATTGCGCTTGTTGTTGCTCACGGTGGCTACTCTATCAGATGAATATTAAAACGCCTTTCTGAATGGTGATCTCTCTAAGGTTGTTTATATGCAGCCTACTCCTAATGTTTCTACTCCTAGACATGGATGCAGACTTCGACGAGCTCTTTATGGTCTAAAATAGGCGCCCCCGCGCTTGGTATGAGCGCTTTCAACAGTCTCTCCTATCTGATGGTGACACACAAAGTATGGTCGATTATGCAATATTTTGGCACTCCACTCCCTATGGTATTGTGCTTCTCATCTTATATGTTGATGACATGGTTATTGCTGAAAGTGATCTTGTCGCTATCGTATCTTTGATGCGACATCTTCGATCTGAGTTTGAAATGAAAATTTTAGATTTTCTCCGCTATTTTCTTGGTATTGAGGTTGCCTACTCCTCTCGTGGCTATCTTCTATATCAGCAGAAGTACATTGTTGATCTTCTTGAGGGTGCCACCCTGAGTGATCCTGCTACTCCTGCATCCTTTACTGTTTCCACACCTATGAAGCTTCATCTTAAACTCAGACGGATGATGGTATCCATCACCGCAGCCTACACGATACCGAGAACTTGTGGAATCTCTTATATAGCTTTCTGCTACTCGATTAGATATTTCTCAGGTTGTTCATATCCTCAATCAGTTTGTCAGTGATCCCACATCAGTTCATTATGCGGTATTATTTTGTGTGCTTCGTTATTTATGAAGCACCATATCTTGATCATTGCTATACAGTTCTAATTCGTTTCTTTCTCTACGAGCTTATTTTGATGCTGGATGGGCCGATGATCCAGACACATGTCGCTCCACCACAAGCTTCTGTATTTTTGTGGGTTCCTCCCTCATTTTTTGGCGTAGCAAGCTTGAGGATGTTGTGTCTCGGTCCAGCACCGAGGCCTAATATTGTGCTATGGCTGATGCAACTTTAGAACTTGCGTGATTACGTGACTTCCTGTGTATATGGGTGTCTCCATGGTTGCTCCTATTCTCATGCATTGTGACAACAAGAATGTCATTGCTATCACCTTCAAACTTATCTTTCATGATTGCACAAAATATATTGAGATCGACTATCATATTACTCGTCAGGAATATGAAAAAGGCAGGATCACTCTTCCCCATGTTCCTTCCGGAGCACAGTTGGCTGATTTATTCACAAAGGCACAGAACTCAACTCAGTTTCGCGAGATTTTGTGCAAACTCTCGATGTTTGATCCACCTGAGTTTGAGGGGGTGTGAGATTCCCGCATCCAACATGTGATACATTGTATTTAGACATGTATACTAACATGTGATACATTATATGTAGACATAAATATTTTCATATAGATATGTGATACATTGTATTTAAATATGTATACTTTTTTTATTTCACTCTCTACTTGTGTGTGTGTGTGTAATCCCTTGGTGTATAATACATAGAGAAATTTTTTCTTCTCCAAATTTATCTGGCTCATCTATATTTCTCAAGATTAATTGAGGGTAAGTATCTTTTTCATATAATTTTATTTTTGTCATTTATATTTCTAAAATGGAAAAACTAATTGAGGCCACGCTCTCTCTGAAAAAAATAGTATTTGAGTTTTTCTTATTTGACTTCTTAAAAAAAATCGAGGCTAGCTCATATAGGGGCTGTTTGGATTCAAGGAATTGAGTGGAAGTGAGGAAGTGGGAAGTGTCTTTTCTCATTTTCGTTGTTCATCCAAACACCGGAAAAGGAAAATGGAAAAAGTTCTTTTCTTATCTCTTTTCTCCTTTACACAACGTTTTCCTCACTTCCAGAGTGTTACAGTTAATTTTGTGGTCATGTAAATCTCATTTGTAATAAGTTGTAACACAAAACAGTTAATTTTTTGCTCATGTAAATCCACTTGCATTCTAATTACAGTGTAATTTTTATTTTTCTTAATTAATTTTTAATTTAATATTATTTTGCGGTCAACTTTGTAGTCAACTTTTCCACTTTCACTTCCACATTACCATCCAAACACCGGAAAAGACATAACATTTTCCAAACCACACTTCCCAACAACATCCAAACATCAGAAACTTACTAACCAATTCCCAAGTTCCAAAGGGAACTATTATCACTTCCTCACTTCTTCACTTCCTCACTTCCACCCTTAACCAATAGTAAAAAGTTAAAGTGAACTGTGTGAAGTTTGTCCTGGGTTTTATTGGATGGGGGATTCGAGTTTGAGACCCCATTCTTGGCCTAAAAGAAAAAAAATAGGGTTTACTTTCTTAATACCTTCTTAAACCTTTTTTTTAGAAAACCCCTCTCATATTTCAAAATCTCAAAAATGCCCCCATCAACTATCTATTTTTTAGTTTAACCCATAAGGCGTTAACAGTAAGCTGAAAGTGACTTTTTTGTCTCTCCCCACAAAAAGAAACATGTGAGACACACGTGATAAACTAAAGGCAATTACGTCATAAAATAAACACGTGAAAATCGCATGACCACCAACCAAATGGACAATTAACAAACATTTAATGGGGGGTTGGGAGACTCATGACAATTAACAAATGTATCTCAGCTGGTGGTGACGTGGCTGAATCTCAGCCATAGTTCCTGGTCAAGCGCTACCATGATCGCAGTGTTTTTGTGAGGATTGTTATCATGGTCGTAGTATTTTTGTAAAGATTGCTACCATGGTCACAATATTTTTGTGAAGACTGCTACCATGATCGCATTATTTTTGTGAGGACTACGACCATGATCGCAGTGGTTTGTGAGAACTGTGATCATGATTGCAGTGTTTTTGTGAAGACTGCTACCATGATCGCAGTACTAATTAGACTGAGAATATCTGAAATTTTTTAGGATTGCGATCAGGTCGAAGTGAACTGCGACTAGGTCACACTGCCAGCTGAGAGAGTTATCTCTCAGCTGGCGGCTGAAGTACAGATACCTCAAATACATATATATTTAAAGAGAGAGAAATATAGAGTTGTGTCATTCCGGAAGGATTCGAGCCCGACTCCTCGTCACTCAAATATCAACATCCAACATTCAAAAACAAGATCTACTACATTGAAGTTGAACTATATTATTTAAAATAACTAAAAATCAAAATCAAGTATTTTGAATACTTTTGACCATCCATCATGCGACGCAAAATGGAAGGCCAAAAGTAGTGAGTTGGTTAGATCTATATCTTTAGATATACAAAATCTCGATCCGGTCATTTGATCATGTTATAAACATTTAAAAATCCCTACAAATCAATTTTTATTAGGTTTCAAATGTTTTACACCGTTAAACTAACCAACTCACTATGATACATGGGCTAAAAGTATTTAAAATACGTAATTTTTGATTTATAGATACTTGAAATAATATAGATCAACTTCAACGGAATGGATCTTGTGTTCGAATGTCGAAGGGTTGCATTTGAGTGGGAATGAATTCGGTGTCGAATCCTTCCAAAATGACACACACACACACACACACACACACATATGGAGTTGATCCCCCTAAGAACGGTTCTCAAGGATTTCTGTGAAAACTTTCACGTTGGTCATCAGATCAGATAGATCAAATCAAATAAACAGATCTTTATCAGATCCGACAGCGTACATAATAGTTCTTACAGAAATTCGTGAGAACTGTTCCTAGAGGGTCAACTCACTATATGTGTGTGGTGTTGTGTGTGTGTGTATAGAGAGAGAGAGATAGACTTGTGTCCTTCTAAAAGGATTTGAGCCTCAATCCGTCCAACTCAAATACAACCTCCGACATTCGAATACAAGTCCATTCCATTAAAGTTGATCTATATTATTTCAAGTATGTATAAACTAAAATCAAGTGTTTTGAATACCTTTGGCTCATGCATCAAGTAGGGGGAAAACGAACGGCCTAGATAGTGAGTTGGTTAGTTTAACGATGTATAACATCTGAAATATACCAAAAATTAGTTTGTAGGGATTTTAAATGTTTAGATCATAATCAAATGGCCAGATCAAGAACTTGTATGTCTAAAGGCATAGATCTAACCAACTCACTATTTTCAGCCATCCATTTTGCGCCGCTTGATGGATAGACAAAAAGTATTCAAAACACTTGATATTTAATTTATAGATACTTGAAATCATATAGATCAACTTCAACGGAGTGGATCTTGTATTCGAATGTCAGAGAGTTGTATTTGAGTTGGAAGGATAAGGGCTCAAATCTTTTTTGAAGGACACAAGTATGTGTGTGTGTGTGTATATATGTATACGTGTGTGTGTGTGTGTGTGTGTGTATTTACGTACACACACACATCGATCCACTGAGAAAGCTAGCTTACGTGAGAAGATGAGGAGGGAGCACAAGAGTCTTATGATTATCTTTTGAGTTGTTAAGATTAGTTTTTGAATTGGTTAAGTTAGTTTTGAGTTGATTAAGTTAGTTTTTGGGTTTTAGTTTTATTTCCTCCAAATCTAATCTCAACCACCCAGAAATTAATCTGACGGTTCCTATGCTTCTTTCTCATTTTCTCACATAAGCTAGCTTTCTCACCGTATCACTATATATATATATATATATATATAATATATATATATATATATATATATATATATATATATATATATATATATATATATATATATATATATAATATATATATATATATATATATATATAGAGAGAGAGAGAGAGAGAGAGAGACTTGGCTCCTTTCAAAATAATTTGAGCACGAATCCTTCCCATTGAAATTCAATCTGCCGACATTCAAAAGCAAGATCCACTCCGTTGAAGATCTACATGATTTGAAGTTTCTGAAAATCAAAAATTATGTCATTTGAATACTTTTTACTTATTCGTCAAGCATGCATAATATAGACAGACGAAAATAGTATTTTGCTTAGATATATGACTTTAGACATGTAAATTCTCGATCGGACCATTTGATCATTATCTAAACATTTAAAAACCCATACATACCAGTTTTTTGTTAAATTTCAAATATTATACACCGTTATAGTAAACAACTCACTACTTTCGGCCTTCTGTTTTGCGCTTACTTAATGAATATGCAAAAAATATTCAAATGACATGATTTTTGTTTTAAGAGACTTCAAATAACGTATAACAACTTCAATGGAGTGGATCTTATATTTGAATGTCGGGGAGTTAAATTTCAATGGGAAGATTCGGGTCCGGATCCTTTTAAAAGGAGCCAAGTCTCTATATATATATACATATATGTGTGTGTGTGTGTGTAGATATATATATGTATATGTATGTATGTATATACATATATACATACATACCTACACACACACACACACACACATGCATATATATGTATGTATATACATATATACGTATGTATGTATATACATATATACGTATGTATGTATATATACACACACACTATATACACACACACACACACACACCTACACACACACACACACACAGACATATATATGTATGTGTGTGTATGTATATATGTGTGTGTGTGTGTGTGTGTGTGTGTGTGTGTGTATATATATATATATATATATATATATATATATATTATATATATATATATACATATACATATACATATACACACACACACACACCTGTGTGTGTGTGTGTGTTTATGTATATACATATATATATACATACCTATATACATACATGTGTGTGTGTATGTGTACTTGTGTCCTTCCAAAAGAATTTGAGCCCGAATCCTTCCAACTCAAATACAACTCTCCGACATTCAAATACAAGATCCACTCCGTTGAAGTTGATCTATATTATTTCACGTATTTATAAATCAATAATCAAGTGCTTTGAATACTTTTTAAGCATCCATCAAGCGGCGCAAAATGAACGACCGAAAGTAATGAGTTGGTTAGATCTATGTGTTTAGACAAACAAATTCTCGATCTGGCCATCTGCTTATGATATAAACATTTAAAAATCCCCACAAACTAATTTTTGTTAAGTTTCAAATGTTCTACACCGTTAAACTAACCAACTCATTATTTAAGCCGTCCGTTTTTTTCCTAATTGATGCATAAGCAAAAAGTATTCAATACACTTAATTTTTAGCTTATAGATACTTGAAATAATATAGATCAACTTCATAGAATGAATCTTGTATTCGAATGTCAGATGTTGGTATTTGAGTGGGATGGATTTAACCTCAAATCCTTCTGAAAGGACAGAAGTGTGTGTGTGTGTACATAGAGAGAGAGAGAGAGAGAGAGAGAGAGAGAGAGAGAGAGAGTTGAGCTGCGCTACTTTCAGAAGTATCAAGAATGTCGATACTCCCACTTTGATTTAGTTGATACACCACTCACATGTAAGATCCAAACCGTTAGATGTGCTCGACTAACTATAAAGTAGTTAGGAATAAAATTTCACAGAGTTTCCTTATGATTTACTCGTTCATCAAAGTGACTAAAAAATCGACATTTTGGAGAGACCTAAAACTGCTTAACTTTGAGACCACTTTGATGAACGGGTAAATCATAAAGAAACTTTATAAAATTTTATTCCTAACTAGTTTATACTTAGTATATCACATCCAACGGTTTAGATCTTTCATATTGGTGGTTTATCAACTAAATCAAAATGGGACTATTGACATTCTTGACACTTCCGAAAGTAACCCAGCTCAACTATATATATATATATATATATATATATATATATATATATATATATATAGACTTGTATCCTTTCAAAAGGATTTGATCCCGGATCCTTCCCACTCAAATTCAACCCTCCAACATTCGAATACAAGATCCACTCCGTTGAAGTTGATCTATACTATTTCAAGTATCTATAAACCAAAAATCAAGTGTTTTAAATACGTTTTGCCCATCCATCAAGCGACGCAAAATGGACGGCCGAAAGTAGTGAGTTGGTTAGATCTATGTCTTTAGACATACAAATTCTCGATCCGGCCATTTCATTATGATCTAAACATTTAAAACCCCTATAAACTAATTTTTGTTAGATTTCAAATGTTCTACACCGTTAAACTAACCAACTCACTATTTAGGCCGTCCGTTTTTCCCCTACTTGATGGATGGGCAAAAAGTATTTAAAACACTTGATTTTTGGTTTATAGATACTTAAAATAGTATAGATCAACTTCAACGGAGTGGATCTTGTATTCGAATGTTGGAGGGTTGAATTTGAGTGGGAAGGATCCGGGATCAAATCCTTTTGAAAGGATACAGTCTATCTCTATATATATATATATATATATATATATATATATATATATATATATATATATTACTGATAAAAAAGTAAAAGTGATAAATATACTTTATCGACCAAAAGGCTATGACCATCCATGTGATTTTGATTCTTCTTGTAGAGAGTCACTTTACTGGATACACACGGATTTTTGTTAATATTTACAAATGATTTATTTTCGATAATAGATGATCAATACTGTATGGCGCGAGGGAAAGCATGTATTTAATAGCTTAATAACTGACATATAAGATCAATAAAAAAGCTAAATGCACATAAACTTTTACAATATCTAGCTATTATTTCATCATTATCCTCCTTTCTAACTCTTTGCCAACAGCATATATAAGATCATGAATATGCCTCAAACACTCCCACTCTTTAAAGCCATTTGCTGTCCTCTCTCTCTCTCCTCTCTCTCTCTCTCTCTCTCTCTCTCTCTGAGTTACTGAACTTGACAACATAAATCCATCCATACCACAAGAATTCTGTTCTCCTAGTCAGTGCTAGAACTGAAAAAGATGCTGGATATCACTGAGAGTGAGTGGAACCATTTTACTTGCAGTGGTCTCAGAATCTCCCGGATGTATTGCAGAATATAGCTTTTCACAGGAGCCAATGCATCGTTATCCGGCCATCTGAACATCGGTGTGGCAGTAAAAGGTGCTCCTTGTTCTTTTCTTTCAAGGCAAGGTGAAGGGGCTTCCATTGATGAAGAAGGCCTTGAGCTGAAAACAGAGAGAGAGTTGTTGAGAATTGTAGATGTTGCCATTTATACTTCTGAATGGAAGTTGTTTTTCAGTAAAACAGACGAATGAATTACAGATGGATATACATCATCGAAAAGAAAACCTAAATACAATAAATACTGTGATGTCGTAATGTTTGAGATTTTGCACACAGTAACTCAGATTGCAAGTTCAAGCTCAGAAGGGCAGGTGTGGACGGTAGCGCAGAGGGACAGTTTGTCAGTGCTCTGTCCAGTAAAGAAGAAAACGGCTCACAGCAAATCATGCTCACTCTGTGGGTTTACCATTGCGGTAAAGAAGAAAACGGTTTGCACTGGGTTCGCTTGGTCCACGTTGGACTCCAAGAAACCTAAGCCAACCTGTTGATCAAATCAAACATAATTTGCAATCTTTTATCAGCATTTACAATTTTCCACTCAACTTTGCAGTTGCCTCAGTAGAAGATAAAGAGTGCAGGAAGCATCACGAGTACAGGAAGCTTATTCCATAAGAACACTGTATATCTATCAGTAAATGTGTGTGAGTTACATGGTACTAATGTCAGGTGTTATGAATTACATGGTACAAATGTATAGTTTGTG
Source organism: Agave tequilana (assembly GCA_038442645.1). Classification (NCBI taxonomy): domain Eukaryota; kingdom Viridiplantae; phylum Streptophyta; class Magnoliopsida; order Asparagales; family Asparagaceae; genus Agave; species Agave tequilana. Next base: position 389,088 of record JAVJIF010001486.1, read on the forward strand.
CGTGCGTGCGCAAACAGATGCATGAGAATGGATGCCTAAGAAGCATAAATACGGACACGAGACATGGATACAACAGCATCTAAGACATGCCACATAAGAAATCGGGAATCAACGGCATGACAGTAGAATATATCAATATTAGAGTGCATGTATTGTCTCGTACACATTTAAACATGTCCATGCATCCATCCAAAATTCCATCCACATATTTCCAATAATATAACACACGATGGTTACAATCTCTCAGACATTTTTATGAGTCATTGACTATTCAAGTTTGTATAGAGTAGATCAATATATCTCATTTCTTATATTGAAACAGATCTAAATTTATCATAGTCATATAGAAGTCAATATTTTCACATCCTCTTTCAACTCTAGTCTTTGATATAAAAAGGAAAGTAATAAACATCTCAAACATAATAAAGAAGTGTAATAGAAAAGTAAGATATGTGTCTAAAATGTATCCAGCAAGTGTCCTGAATATAGTATGCTGCCAAGGACACATATGAGAAGTGAAGGATATGTGTCCAGAAATGTCAACAAAGTCGGTGTCCGACACTAATACAACTTTATTTAACATGCTAAATGCTACATATATGTAAAGAAAATGATGTGCTTACTATACCTACAAACCAAAGTTAAAATGGGAATATCTTTTGAGGGTAAAGGCTTGGAACCCACACCCTCACCCTTAAGGGAGAAAATTTCCTCTGTTTGTTTGCACTAAGGCTTGGACCTCTGACCTCATCAAAATTGCTCTCAGCAAGCTATATATATAAGCAAAAAATCAAGAGCAATAATCACCAAATAGAAATACAAGAGAATTAAACAACATAACTTTCGTCCAGATTCACTTATGGGGTTTGAATGATCTAGGATAAAATTTGGAAGGATGGATTGAAACTCTCCAGGAAAACAACAGGACTACTTAAAATCGTCAAGTTTGCGGTACAATTGGCCTAGGGTAATGATTAGCAAATAAAATTACCCCGCAGCTTAATCCCTGATAAACATACCTAACATATTTATGAACAAAACAAGAAACTCATACAAAGCATTTGGCATATTTTTGTAATGAATGCCGGAAAGTGAATATCATTCAAGTTAGATGTGTGTGAGTGTGACAAAGGGAAAACATAAAATAAGTTTAATTGAGATAGATGTCCTAATATAAGATCCCTTGATTTATGCTCTCTATTACAAGAATTGTTGCTAGTAAGAATTCAGCTTTTACCACTGGCAAAAAAATTTCTGCCTCATAACTCTGGCTTTCCATTATCATAATCAAAACAATCACTGTCATCGTCTCCGGAGTCGCTAAAGAACTCTTCTTCTTCATCTTCATCATCTTCTTCCTCCATCTAAATGTAGTAAGCCAAGTTTAATGCTTAATAACCTATCAAAACAAAACAAAGACTAACTGCTCACAAAAAAATGCATTACCTCACTGGAGTCTGAGACATGGCCAGGTAAAATCGGCATATTGGTATCACTTTCCTCAGCCTCGCGGCAACTTAATGTATAAGATTTTAAAAGAAAAATGAGAAGGTCCAATCAACTATCTTTCTAATGCCAAATCTTAGGAAGAAACAAAATTATATTGGTACAAAGCTACAAAATTACACAGATCAAGAAGAAAACCATAAATTTGGAATATTCTAAAAAAGCAATCTCATATTATCACACCTACATGCACACAAGACATTATGGGGGTTCTCTATGCTACACTATACTAGTCAACACTATTTCAACACTAGAAGATTCCAACTTCAAAATATGGTTGCCCGTGGAGCATGACAGAGTGAAGAAGCTCAATGAAGAATTGACCAGTTTCTTGTTTGTTCCAGCTGACAATGTGATGCCAAGCCAGTTTCATTCAGTACAAAATTCCTAGCCAAGGCAAATATGGACGTGAAACGGTTTGCCATAAAACCCAAATGGGCCGGCTGGTGGGAACTGGTGCCTAGCTTTTTGGGCATCTAGTGTATCCTCAATTGCTCATTTAACAACGGAAGAATCCTCTTGAGTTCCTCCAGGGGAGGAAAGAGTTTATAGTACTGAGGAAAAGAAAAGTTTCGTTATTATGAAAATCGCATATATATATAGGGGTTACTGTACCTCAGCCAACAGCTGAGAGAGTTTCTCAGCCGGCATGACGTGGCTTCATATTCGTTGCAGAGAAGTCAAAAATTTAGGTGGTAAAAGAAGACCCTCGATCACTTTTCGTTCCCCAATGACTAAAATACCCTCAGTTTCACTTTTAACCTGGCTATAACTATTCCTCCACTAAAAAAATTACATATCTGAAAATTTTGAGTTTTTTCAAACAAAAAAAATTACAGATGTTGATTACTAATTTTAGAAAAATAAATTATTTAAAAGAATGCAATCATGGTTGCATTAATGTTCAAGTTTTTTTTGAAAGATGTTTTACTCACAACAAAAATTTATTACTACGACTTGAAACCGTTTTTTATTTTATTTTATTTTTTTATTTTCTGAAACTGCAATCGAAGTCGCAGTTTCTGAAAAGAAAAATTTTGGATTTAAATTTTTTAATATCATTTCCACTTTTTAGATTCATTTTTATTTACATTGCGACCTTTAGTCGCAGTGTTGCCACCTTTTTTTTATTTTTTTCGATTAGGTCGCGGTATTTTTTTGACCTTGCTAAGCTAAATAAGATACTACGACCGTGGTCGCAGTCTTATGAAATAAGAGTAGCAGTCAATTGAAGCAGTGACAATAATCTCTTATGTTAATTAATTAAGATGATTAGAAGATTGCGACTTCGGTCGCAGTCTTATGTAATAGTAGTCTCTTTGAGAATGTTTTGTTTGATAACAATGCGAACTTGATCATAATATTTTTTTATTAAATAATCTAAATAGAATACTGCGACCATGGTCGCATTCTTATGAAACCAGAGATATAGTCAATTGAAACAGTGAACAAGGTCTCAAAAGTTAAGTGATTAAGATGGTTAGAAGACTGCGACCGAAGACTGAGACATTGGTCGCAGTCTTATGTAATAGCAGTCTTTTTGAAAAGTTTTGTTTGATAACACTGCGACCTTGATCACAGCATTTTATTACTTATTTTTCTAAGGTAGCAGTATTTTATTAATAAATTTTAATTGGATTGCGACTTTTAGTCGCGTTCATAATAATAAATTGTCAGATAAAATTGAATTTTGTAATCATAGTCGCAGTATGAAATTTCATCTTCAAACCATTTGTTTTACAAGATAGGGACCAAAATCTGACAGCGTGAGGAGACACAGAGAGATAGACATATAAAAGAGGAGAAAAAATAATAATAAAGAATATAAAACTAATACATCATTCCAAGAAAAGACAAACGATAGGGGCTTTTAGTAATTTCAATTATTTTCAAAAGCGGGACGTCATTTTAGATTGTCGAATTATTTGGCTCATAATGTGTCACGTCACCGCAGGCTGAGAGGGACTCTCAGCTGTCGGCTGATATACATATTTCTGATAAAATATATAGAGAGAGTTGTGTCCTTCCAAAAGAATTTGAGATCGGATCCTTCCCACTCAAATTCAACCTTCCAACATTCGAATACAAGATTCACTCTGTTGAAGTTGATCTATATTAATTCAAGTATTTATAAACCAAAAATCAAGTGTTTTAAATACTTTTTCTTCATCCATCAAGCGGCACAAAATGGATGGCCAAAAGTAGTGAGTTGGTTAGATATATGTCTTTAGACATATAAATTCTCTGTCCGGCCATTTCATTATGATCTAAACATTTAAGTCTCCTACAAACTAATTTTTGTTAGGTTTCAAATATTCTACACCGTTAAATTAACCAACTCACTATTTATTTCGTCCGTTTTTTTCCTGCTTGATGGATGGGCAAAAAGTATTAAAAACACTTAATTTTTGGTTTATAGATACTTGAAATAATATAAATCAACTTTAACGGAGTGGATCTTGTATTCGAATGTCGGAGGTTTGAATTTGAATCGGAAGGATTCTCCTCAAATCCTTTTGGAAGGACACAAGTATACATCTCTCTCTCAGAGGAGATAAGTATCCCATGAGGCAGCACTTCGCAACCGATGCAGGAAGCCTGCGCAGTCGCGTGACAGCAGTTCGATTCTGTTTAAGAGTATGTTTTTGGGTCCAATTTGGATTCCAATTGTTTCATTTTTCTTTATTTATTTTTTAATTTTCCAGTCTGAGTTGAATTCCGATGGGTTTATTTTCTCTTATTTAATTTGATTTCTTAATTAGAATAATATTTCTTTTTATTTACTTATATAAAGTCATTGTATCTTATTTTTGTATTCAGTTTTTATTCAACTTTTGATTAACAATTAAATTCTGTTTTTTCGCTTGCTCGTGGATTCGAGTTGCTACCCTTTGCTCGTGAATTCGAGTGTTTTTCTACCAAAAGGCATCCTTTAGAGTTCGTTGGCGTTAAAACGAGATTTAACCGGTGTTATTTGCTTCCTTATCTGTGTCAAGTGGTATCAGATTTTTGGCAACTTTCAAACGATAGCAGGAAATGACGATGATCGCAAGGCCTTTCCAAAATGATGGACAATGTTGAAAGCAGAATCGATGCTATCAAGTCAACCTTGGATGGCATGGTCCAAGAGTTTAAAAGATTGTCCCTCAAGATTAATAATCAAAGTCTAACCGATGGTACGTACCGAAGCAAACATGATCGTCAATCAACTCCTCTTTCACCATATCAACTTCCACTACCACCGCATCAACCTTCACTACCACCATATCAACCGAGGCTACGTCAATCTCCACCTCAATAACAACCTTCTCATTCTCAACTTCCAAGGCGATCACAGCGACGTCATCCTATTGATGATTCCGCAGAAGAAGTTGACTTTATCGACAAATATGCAAACAATGCTAGGAGAGGCAGATTTTCTAATTCTATTCGTGACAAAAGAGGAGGATACTCAAATCCTGATGAGTTTAGAATCCTTCTTTTGATGGGAGTCTTGATATTGAGTCCTCCTTGATTTGGATTGATGAGATTGATATGTTGTTTGACATGGCGTATATTCCCATGGAGAATCATGTCAAGTTTGTGACTTACAAACTTAAAAGAAGAGCAGCGAAATAGTGGAATCAACTGCAAAACATTTGTATGCAACAAGGCAAACCACCCATAAGAACTTGGAGGCGGATGAGAAACGACTTTTACAAGATAAATTTCTCCCTCCAGATTATCATCAAATTTTATTCAAACAATTTAAGAGTTACTCCCAAGGAAATAGAATTGTTACCACATATATGTAGGCTGTCTAAAAATGACTAAACAGACAAGCCATTAAGGAAGTAGAGTCTCAAGCTCTAGACGCGAGGAATCGATGCCCGCGTCTCAGCATTAAGACGCGTTGGCTCTACACCCGCGTCTCAACGTCCAGACGCGTCGGCCCGAAGCCCGCGTCTCGGCATCAAGGCGCGTCGGCCCGACGCCCGCGCCTCAGCGTCCAGACGTGAAGGCCCGAAGCTCGCGTCTCAGCATTAAGGCACGTTGGCTCGACGCCCGCGTCTCAACTTTAGGGCGCGTTTGGCTCGACGCCGCGTCTCAAACTTCAAGGCGCGTTTGGCTCAACGCCCGCGTCTCAGTTGCAACTGCCCTGATTGCGGGGCCAGTCACCGCGCATGTAGCGGGTAGTGGCCCCTCATTCGGGAGTGTTTTCAGGAGGCACCTTCACCCCCTGAGACCCCTAAAAAGCCTTGTTTGCTATGAAGAGGGGATCGAAGCTTTGGAAAGGTCGAGAATTAAGAAGGTCAAGGCATCATCAAGATCGATCGAATCCAGGCAAGAGGATCATCAAGAGGGAAGCACGACTTCAACAACAGACAGAGGGAGGAGACTCTTCAGCGAGCTTACTGAGTACTAGCCGCTTTCGCCTACCTCCTCTTTGAGAGTTTTGGTAGACGGAGCTGAGTTACTCTTTCTACCAACCGAAGAGAAGACCCCCGACGGTCCAGGACGGTCATCTGGTCAACGGAGAACAAGATTCACTCTCCACCGCCACACGAAGAACCCCAGCATTAAACAAAGGGGGGGATTCAAGCTTCAACATCCTCCCTCCCTTGTAACTGGAAGGAAAAGTCTTGTTGTAATCTTTTCATCTGATTCAAAGAAATCTTTACAGCAATTCCCTCTTTCTTTTCCGGCGCATACAAGAGATGGCGACTCCGCTGGGGATACCTCATTACTGACGAGCGCACCGTGGTGCAAGATGACGTTCTCCGTAAGGGAAAATGGTCGAATCACTCGTCGTCGAGTTCGACCAGGCGAAGTATGAAGAGTTCCTCTCTTCTGGCTCCAAGAGCCAAAAGACCCGCGTCTGCCGCAGGGTCTCAAGTGGACAGCCCCCTGAAGTCCAATCTGAGGCTGTGTCGGTGCTCCAGCTGCCCACTGTGCCAAGTTTGGTTCACGCGCCGACGCCTCCCAGAAGGCCCGCGTAACCTCAGACACCTCTGCTGCGATCAACCGCGTCGCGCAGAACACACGCGCCAACGCCTCTCTGAAGGCCCGCGTGGTCCCCGGCACATCTACTGGTGCGATCGACCGTGTCGCACAGAACGCCCGCGTCAGCGTCTCTCAGGAGACCCGCGTGGCAAACACCCCTGGTTCTACAAACCAGGAAGTTGTTGGCTTCTCTCTTCCTCCACGGCGCAATCGGAATGCCGAGCGTCGACAGAGAAGACGCGCGCGTCAACACTCAGTCGGAACCGTTGGTTTTCTGACTGGGGTTGGACGCAGCGTACGATCCGATGCCTTGCCCGCACCTCGTCCAGTGCGAGAGATCCGCGTTTGGCGACCCAAACGCGAGACTCCCCAAGTTGAGCCTTCTGAAGACCAACTTGCCAAACGCCAAAGCGAAGCTTCTGCGTCTCGTCAAACGCAGGAAGCACGCGCCCATAGGCGTGGGGCCCAGCAGCCCACTCTCTCCCAAGTCTCTCTGCTCCAACGCAGCAGACAGCAACGCGAAAGTCGCGTCTCATATCAACAGAGACGCCAGACGCGCGTGACGCAGCCGCGACGCGACAGCCGCGTTTCTGAAACCTGTGTCCAGACAGCACAGCGCATGACTTCCTCCCGTCTTCCACGTCGCGAGGCTAGCCTATTTAATCTCTCTCCCACGGATTTGAGGGATTATTTGACAAGGAAAAGGAGTGCCAATCAGGTCACTTCTCCATGCTGCTGTCAACAGCTCATCCAGATGCTCTCTGGATGCCATTGCGAGTCAGGCGTGCACCAGCCGTCTTTAATTAGACAGCTGACCCTGATTCCCCCGTCAGCCAAAAGAAGACGCTCCCACAGAAGGAGAACCTTCTCTGACGTCGAGTACCCGGAGCTTACTGCATACATGACAAGCAGAAGTAAGGGAAAATAACCGAAAATCAGCTCGGATAAGTCTGATTCGGAACCGGAAGGAGTGTATCAGCACACTCGCACCCGGACTGGGACCATTCCCCCAGTTGACTATAATGCCCTAGCCTGCGGCATTAGAATGGACGACTCTCACTCCGTTGTGATAGAGTCGCAGGATTCGAATTCTTCCGTCGAGAAGGAGACTTCTGCCCACATGGTAGGCGCCTCTGAGGAGACAACTAAGCATCTAGAACAGATGCAGAAGCACCAAATGGAGATACTCTCCTCTCAGCAGCGATCCATTGACACCCTCAAGCATATGCTTGAGAAATTGCTCGAAGAAAGAGCGAGATCTCCTCCTAGAAGGTCAAAAGGTAAAGGGGGAAGGAGAAAAAGTCCACCTTCCGAACCTTCGGATGAGACACGACGATCTACTTCGGATGTGTCCAAGCCTTCGGCACCGGCGGGAAGTGACCCAGACCCGGAGAAAGCTCATGTTGAAAGAATGAGTCTACTGGAGCAACGACTCAACGCCCTTGCCAGTCGTAAAGATCTCCAAGAAGCTGGAGTGGTCCGGCCCTATCCGGCCGAGTGGGACTTAGTCCCGTACCCTCCTAGGTTCAAGGCTCCAACTCTCCAAGCATTCGATGGGAAGGGGTCGCCCAACCAACATATCTATTACTTCAAATCCCAAACTGGGAATGTGGTAGATAACGATGCCATCCTGGCACGCCTATTCATTGGCACCCTAAAAGGGTTGGCCTTTGAATGGTTTATGAAGCTCCCGGAAGGTTCCATCAAGAACTGGGGCGACTTGGAGAAGCTGTTTCTAACACGCTTCTTCGAAGATGATTCGGAGGTCACAATGCCTACCCTTTTAGCTACAAAACAGCGAAAGGGAGAGTCCGTCAAGTCTTTCGTAGAAAGATTTCGGAACATGGCACTCCGATGTCCAAGCGGCATGACCCAGGCCACCCTGGTGGAAACATGTCGCCATAATCTCCAAACCTCACTCCTTGCTCAAATAGGAGTTGCTGAAAGCCGCACCTGGAAACAATTAGTCCAGCAAGGTGAACAGGCTGAAGAGATTGTCGCCCGCGTCAGAGCGGAAGAAGGCAAGCCCAGGCCAGAGAGGTCGACAAGGCGTGCACCAGACACATCCCTCCAAACCAAACGGAAGGATAACTTGGCGACAGAGACCAAATCTCCCTCCAAGCCTCTACCAGGCAGAGCGAGTGGCTCTTCTAGCCAACCTCGCGCCAACAAACAGTATTCCTTCAAGGAGGAACACGTCGACTCGCTCTTCAAGTTACTCAACAAGAGCAATCGACTGAAACTCCCTGAAATTAGGCGCCCGGAGGAAGTCGGCAAGACCGACAATCCCACCTACTGCTTATACCACAGGATGCTCGGACATCCTACCAAAAGCTGCTACGTCTTTAAGGATATCCTTCAAGCTCTGATTGACGCGGAGGTATTAAAACTCCGACCGGAGCAGAAGAAGATGACGGCCAACATGACGTCGATTCTCCAGTTTGGGACACGACCCCGACACCCGTGGGGGTGATCTCTGTCCCGAAAGGAGAACTGAGGGTGGGCAACACAGACCTCATCAGCAGCGGGAGAAAGGCTTGGTACCCGTCCCTACACCTCGAGGGGAAATCATGTGGGTCCACCCTGACCTCGTCGACGAGCAACAATGGACGACTGTGACCAACAGGAAGTCCAAAGGCAAAGGGAAGGCTTCATCTTGCCATGTGAAGATGAAGAAATGATCCAATCTGATACAGATCCTTGGATCAAACATTTGAATGCTCTTTGGGATATCCGCTTTGAACAGCGTGAACCACCCACAGAAGACAAGGTTGTTCAAGTCAACCTAGGAGATGAAGCCAATCCTAAGTGACGGCCTGTCACCTTCGGAGAAGAAGGATCTTATATCTCTTGTACAAGAATATATAGACGTCTTCGCCTGGAATTACGAGGACATGCCTGGACTTGATCCTCAAGTGGCTATGCACCGCCTCAACATCAATCCGGATGTAAAACCTGTCAAACAACAGCAGCGACGGTTCCGTCCCGAAATAATGGAGGCAATCCAATCAGAAGTCAGGAAGCTATTGACTCTGGCTTTATCAGGGAGGAACAGCATCCCGATTGGGTAGCCAACATCGTACCCGTTGCCAAGAAGAACGGGAAGATCCGGATCTGCAGCGACTTCCGCGATCTAAACGAGGCCTGCCCCAAAGACGAATTCCCATTGCCAATCACGGATGTCATGATTGACAATACTTGTGGATTCGAGCGAATGTCCTTTATGGACGGGTTCTCAGGATACAATCAAATCAAGATGTATCCCGATGACGAAAAACACCTCCTTCAGGACACCTCTAGGGGTATATTGCTACACCGTCATGCCCTTCGGTCTAAAGAATGCGGGGGAAACCTACCAAAGGGCCATGAATGCCATTTTCCATCAGCAGATACGCAAAACGGTGGAATGTTATGTCGACGACATCGCGGTGAAAAGTCGCATTAAAGGAGATCACATAGCTGATCTGAAGGTGGTCTTCGACATCATGCGGGCTCATCAATTGAAGATGAACCCCACCAAGTCCTTCCTGGGGGTAGCCAGTGGCAAATTCCTAGGGTTTGTTGTGACTTCCACAGGAATCCATTTGGATCCGGAGAAAGTCCGTGCTATCCAAGAGATGCAACCCCCCAGAAGCCTCAAGGAGCTCAGAGGATTGCAAGGACGATTGGCATACATCCGCAGATTCATCTCAAATCTCTCGGGAGATGCCACCCTTCGCTAAGCTGATGAAGAAGGGCGTTTCGTTCATTTGGGACGACGCTTGCCAGCAAGCATTTGAGGAGATTAAACACTACCTCACCCAACCACCAGTCCTTGCAGCTCCGGTATCCGGAAAGCCTTTCCTGGTGTACGTCCGATCAATGGATCATTCTTTGGGAGCTCTACTAGCTCAGAATGATGACCAAGGGCGAGAACAAGCAATCTACTACCTAAGTAGAACGATGATCGGAGCCGAACATCGGTACAACCCGATCGAGAAGGAATGTTTGGCACTGGTGTTCGCTATTCAGAAAATGCGACACTATCTGGTGGGCAAACCATAAATGTCATATCCAAAGTCAACCCCCTGAGGTTACTCATGACAAAGCCTTCATCATGAACGGCCGACTGGCGAAATGGGCTATATTGCTCTCTCAATATGAGATGCACTTCCTACCCCAAAAAGCCATTAAAGGACAAGCGGTGGCGGACTTTTTTAGCTGAACACCCAGATCCGAGGGCAGCAAACTCTATGAGGATCTCCCAGACGAGGCCGCCGAAGTCTGCCTGACTCAGACGTTGTTCGAAAGTCAAGTATGGCAACTTTTCTTCGACGGTGCATCAAGGACAAGCCCGAAGGGACACATAGTAGCGGGGGTAGGAGTAGTACTCGTCTCCCCACAAAATTATGTGATTCCCCGAGCTATCTCGTTAACCGAGCCCTGCTCCAACAATGTGGCGGAATACAAACGCTCTTTTGATTGGGATGCAATTCGCCGATGAGATTGGCGTTAAAAATCTCGAGGCGTACGGTGACTCCAAACTCATCGTCAGCCAAGTTCGCGGAGAGTATGAGGTCAGGCATGAAGATCTAGTACCCTACTACAACGCGACAATCCACATGGCCGAGAGGTTTCAAAACTTCTACATCGACCATGTACCGCGCAAGCAAAAAATGCGCATGCAGATGCACTTGCATCCCTTGCTGCCTCCTTAGCTCTTCCAGCTGGAGCAATGGAGAAGGTATTCGTCTATAGCCACGACCTATACTGCCCAAAAAGTCCCCTCGGAGACTACCAGAGGTCAACGGGAGATCGTCGCGGTAAGGAAACACTTGAAGTGTCGACCGATCCAGAGCTTAAAGACTGGCGATTCCCCTACATTGATTTTGTCTTATACGGCATCTTGCCCGAAGACACCAGGGAGGGCGGCTGCCATCCGAAGGAAAGCCTCCAAATTCTACTACATGCGATTTCGCGAACTTGTATCGTAGATCGCCTGACGGGATCCTGCTCCGGTGCCTCTCATCAAAAGAAGCCCACGAAGTGTTGAAAGAAGCCCACGATGGTACGTGTGGAGCTCATCAACCTAGCCCGAAGCTGGCAAACCGACTCCAAAGATTGGGTACTACTGGCCCAAGATGGTTGCCGATGCTGTTGCCTATGCCAAAAGATGTCACGCCTGTCAAATACATGGCGATTTCATCCATCAAGCACCAGGATACCTCCACTCTACGACCTCTACCTGGCCGTTCGAAATGTGGGGGATGGACGTGGTTGGTCCTATCAGCCCACCATCATCAAAGGGACACCGTTCATCCTAGCGATAACCGATTACTTCTCAAAGTGGGCCGAAGCTATCCCTTTGAAGGAGGTAAAATCATCTAACGTGATGAAGTTCATGAAACATCACGTTATTTACCGGTTCGGTGTGCCTCGGCGGATTGTCCATGACAATGGACCCCAGTTC